>QLNU02014802.1:99561701-99580243 GCA_006491805.2 Dysdera silvatica
TCAAAATTTAATAGAAACAAACATTCCAATAAAATTTGAAATTAGCGCAAGCGCAGTTACGTGAATTGGCGCGTCGTTTACAATTGTTTCAGAAAAGGACACTCTACCTTCTTCAAAACAAACTTTAAGACTGATCCATCAATCCACTCAATCGGAAACATTATCGTCTCAAATAAGGCAGAGGTTTTGTGTCGCCATCTAGCGGCTGCCTTATTTTGGATAATGAAACGAAAATGTTTCCGATTGAAGGGAAATAGATTACTCTGTTCTGAAGAAAACAAAACGTGTTTTCATCAAACAATTGTAATCGGCATGCCAACTCATGTGACTGCGTTTGTGCCAATTTTTATTCAGCTATATCTTTGCATAGTGCCCAGCTGATCCATGAATTTATATTCTGATAACTGTCAGGTGACGAGGGCGCCAAATCTATGGACTCCTTCGGGGCCCCAAAAAATATTTGAGACCCGGTCCTTCCCAAAATCAGTAAGAAATTAGAAATTGGCAATAAATTAAAAAATGCAAAGTATGGTTAAGAATGAAAATCATAACATAAAAATATATAATTGCTGGTGTTAATATTCAACTAATCAGCGTCCACCACTCCAAAATCGACGCCCCTGATTCATAAGAACAAACTCTCATGAAATAATCGTGCTCATTTCTTATCATAATTACATGATTAATGAAATTGATTATGATTACAGTATTCAGAATTATTTTTAACAATGAAAATGATTACTTTATCATTATTTAAATTGATTAATTCATACAACCCACTTTTAAGTAATCAGTTTTGCTATAACTTCTTTCGATTGTGATTTTATCCTTGTTTATCTCCATTTTATGTTAAACATGTGTGAGTTGCCTACACTGGCGTATGCAGGGGGTGTTGATAGGGTTGTAATCCCACATTGCAATGAAACTTTGTATATTTAACATGAATACATGGAATTGTAGCTCAGTAACCCCTCCTACCCAGCCCTTAACCCCCCCCCCCTTATGAACTTTATGCGTAGGCCTATGGTTGCCTGACCCATATCTTAAGACCTTTGTAAATATAACGTGTATTTCGTTTGATGGTCCTTTGCTGTTGCTATTATATACATATTCTAATTTCTATACTGCTCTCAAAAAATTCTATTTACGTAATAATTTCCAACCCCGTGTCAAAAAATTTAATGTATTGATAATTAAATGGGCCAAGCAAAAAAAAAGGCCGCTTAATAAGACACACACTCGGGAAGAAACCGTACAATTTTTGGAGAAAATACATAGACTGGAACCCCCAAGGAGAAAGAAAAATAGGTAGACCAAAAAACAAATATAGTGAACGAAATTAAAGATGAGGGGGAAAACATGGGACAAAGATTAAAAGTCTTGCAGAAAGCCGCGGAAAATGAAGATGTTTTGTGAAGCCTACATCTCCTAACGATAGCAAAAAATGGACCAAAAATTTTAAACTCCGGGGAATACTTTATGTTATACGAAGTTAATTTAGCTAACTTAATCTAAATTTGACAGATTAACGTTTGGCCTAATTCGAGTGTGATTTTTTTGGATACCATATGATGTAACTCTTAACTGATTAATGACATGAACTAATTAATGGCGTTAACTAATTAATGGTATTAACTAGTGTCGTTAACTAATTAATGGCATTAACTAATGACATTAACTAATTAATAGCACCACATGATAGATTCAACGAGGGCCGTACATAGGTTGATAGTAATAGGGCTTTAGTAAAAACAAAGAACGATCAAAAGGCGTTTTATTTTGCAGCCAATAATACTATTCAAATGTGGGGGGGGGGCATTCGAAACCCCCCACGTGCACAGCCTTCGTATCAATTCAACTCAACTTACCCAAAATACCTTTGACGTGAATTCGTTTAGAAACGAACTATCTACACAACCATGTTTACCCCCCTTATCGTGTAGAAAAAATTAGATGATTGACAGTCATTTTGAATTCCCAGTTGGGAGTAGGGGTGAAGTCCGCAGTAGAGTCAAAATGAGCGTAATTATTATACTTTGGACGTTAAACGAGATGAGCAGGTGAATTATGATAAAGATAGTCGGAGAAAGCAGACATGGTACGAGAGGTCTGAAGCCTCACGAATATGACAAGTCAAAAGCAAAAAGGAAAAGGAGGTAACAAACTGGTTCAGCTCTTGACCGTTCCACACGCCCGTCCTCTTTGAAAACAAAGACTTGAGCGGGGAACAAAATCCTGAGTGCTGAAGAAAGAAAAATTGGGAGGGTGATAAATCATCTATTTAATTTTGAAAATATTTTTTTCCGTTAAAAAAAAGCCTCAGGAATCGGTCATAATTAATTAACTGACATTTCACGCAGTCAATTAATATAAAAAATAAAATATTTTAACAAATGAAAATTATAATGGCACTAATTCAGCGTAATTGTTAATCATGCTATTTTCAATTAAACCAACGTTTTTTCTTAACTGTTTGGTTACTGAAACAGTGATAAATTTTTTGAGCAAAAAAAATTCAGACGGCTGAAACAGACGAACATGACAGTTGCATGACAGCGACATTGAAAAGCTAGCCAAAGAAATCGCGTTTACCTGACGCGAAGGATCGAAGAGAAGGGGGATATGTATGTTAAGATAAGCGAGCGTAGGGTAAAATATGCCATGGAGGGTAATTTTTCATGCTGGTTCGTTAAAAAAAAAAAATCCCTCTTCCCCTGAATAGCAAATGTGTCGCGATCGTAAACCACAAGTCAAGGTCAGGGGAACGATTAGAGATAGGCAAATTATCCTACAAATGCGTAAATTATCGTTAATTATGATCAAGAAGATCTTGTACAATTAAATGTTAATGTAGTCTGAATGATTAATTGCAGCATCATTTACGTACTTATTATCATTTCAAAGAACATCTCGCCTTTCTTTACGTAGCTAAAATACTGGGCGACTACTAATATGATATCGCCACCTGTGTTCCTTGTACGAGTTCTTTTGCTCAATAGGGCAAAAAAACTCGTACAAAGCAACCACCGCGCATTCTGCTGCAGAATGGTGATCCACAAAGGCGGTTTTCAATCTCACGGTACACCAAATCTATTTACTAAAAATTTGCGGAACACCAAAAAAATCACGGAATTGATCTAATTTTAAAATTTCGATGGCACACCTTCTTAAAATCGCTGATCTGGAGGTATGGTAGCGCTATACAGTGTGTAAGATATTAATCCAAGAGCCTAAATTCCAGATACCTTAGGAAAATTTGGTTGCCTCTAGAGGTGGTCGAAACGGCAAGTTCTGAGAGTATTAATAAACTCTTTCATCAAACGCTCGTCCTTTTCTACGTTCCTTGAAAAGCAAAAAGGAATATCTATTTGCAAAAATCATAATTTTGATTTAATGGAATTTCAATGGGGGTTAAGCCTTTTCAATATCTATTGCAATCTTTCCAGCTACAACTAATAATGCCCCCTGTCCTAAATGTACCGCTAACGTATTTTTCATCTCCGAAATCTGACGTATTATCACCCAAAACTGACATCATCTTGCAACAAATAGCTAACCTCTGGTTTTAAATTTTGATTATGTCGGGAAAGTGATGATGTTCTTAAACCGTATTACACAATCTCATCTCGAAATCTGCGTTTTTTCGTCACTTTATGAGCAGGTATTGTGTCAGAGAAATCAGAGTCATCTATTTTCTCCTCGAAAGAAAAAATGTGACATCGTAATTTGTAAAATATGATTAAATCACATTTTCCCAACTAGATATATATCAAGATAATATCTCTCCCTCATTTCTTTTTGTACAAATTTAGCAGCCGTATCTTAATTGTCATCAAGAGAAATATGTTACGCAAAATAAAGAAATGTATGGGATGCATATTCCCCTTTCTTTGATTCTCTTTATGCCTCTCTACACCAACGTTTCATACATTTTTTTTATCTTGAAATAGATGTTAATCTCAGATCGTGACTATTTCAAAAATCGTAATTATACCTCATGATTTAAAAGTTTCCATGCATGCGCGTATAAATATTTCATGTGCGAATTTGGAGAAGTTCAACGCTTAAAATAAGCTAAACATTAAGTACAATTTCACTTTGAATTTCTTGCGTTTTAGCTCTTAACTCATCAATCAATCTAGCTAGTGCAGTGGGTATATGATCAATCCCTCCGAAACTCTTTCTCGCATAGTCGTAACCTGACGGAAGCAAGGGGGGGGGGCAGATCCCCCATCCCCGGTTTCTTTAGAACAGAGGCAAAATCATATTTTTTCCACCCAATTTTTTTCCAATTTACGCTATATTTAACCCTCAAGTTACGCCTATGTTTTCACATGTAAGAAAGTTAAAAAGACCGACACCTAAGTTTCTTCTTCTACTTAAAAACGTAGAATATTTTAATATTATAGAGCTGATGGTAAAACATGGATGATTATATTCACTTATTCTAAATATGCAGATAGTTATATTGCCTAGATAAACGCTAAATTTAAGGAACATCGCGGCTTTTAATGACCCTTTGACCCTTAGAGATTCTAGAAAAAAAGCCTAGAAAGCAAAATGATCATTTATGGCGATAAATTATCTTTAAACGTTATCTCTTATTTTTAATGATTATTGATTATCTTTAATTATAATAAATTATTCATAATTATCTCTAACCGTTTTTGCGATTATCCTTAATGATTGATAATAACACTGAGCATACTGAGGGACATAAAACATTATCTTTCGATTGAATTCAGCGAGATTCAATCGAATTTAAGATTTAATTGAATTAAGCAAAGTTTGAAAGCAATTCCACAAGTATGAAGTCAAAACCGTCCATGCTGAAACTAGTAGCTCAATCAAAAGAATGTCAAGATAGTCACCCATATTGTCACTGATTTCAAACCAACCTGAGACTTTTTCTTTTCTTTTGTTCCTCCTTTCCTTTCATTACATTCATTCATTCATTCAAATACTATGAATCAATCAAACCTCAAATATGAGCTAAAAACTGTTGAACGAGAAAATCTTTTGAATTTGATTCTTCTACGATTTTTCGCTTAAAAAAAAAAGAGGAAATTTCAAAGTTTAATTATCCTTAACGAGTCAAGTAAACCCTGCAAAATAAACCAGAAAAGTAAATATTAACTACAATAAAACACATGTCTAAATTTAAATTCAAACAAACATATTGAAATAAGATATTTATAAAATATAATAATTTAAATTTATGAATTAAAACTAAATGCAACTAATTATAAATTTGCGTCATTGGAAGGATTATTTCAAAAGGGTCGTGCATGATCATCACGCTACGTAGATTACAAGGGTCATAAAACTGGCTGTAGTGATGCCACCGCAAAAAAAGTAAATAAGTTGAAATAATTACAAAATACGAGGTAATTCGAACACTGCATTTACTTTACCTCTTAGTAAACAATGTTCTTCATTACCATATTTTCCAAGATATTATGCATGGCGTGGTATGCGCAAAGAAGTCCGATGTCATTTCACATTTGCTGTGCTTAATGAAACGGGAATTAATATTTTTAATAAAATAATAATAATAATAATAAGCGAAGGACATACCCCTCTCATGCTAAAAAAATAACCTCTTGGATAACGATAATTAACTAACGTAAATTGAAAGCTTATTTGCGAACTGGGTACGCATTCTCGTTTGCCAATTATGTTCGATTTTTTAAGAGACAGTTCGTCACAGTTTTTTAATTTGAACTAGGATAGAGAGCGTTCTTCAGCAATGGATAGTTCCACAAAATATTTTTTCTTTAAAACAAAATAGACGTTAAAAATATCATTGTTATCGGGGTTTTTTTCATATTGAAATATATGTATATATCTTTTATACATAAACTATACATAAATAAACGTCGTATATTAAACTAGCACCACCTTCGGGGACGGACTGGGTTCTCTCAAAGGGCGCATATCTTGAATTTTCGGAGGGCGCGAGTCCTAGCCCCCATGAGGGCGTACCGGCCGCCCCTGACCACCTGAATAAGCCACTGTAACCCAAAAACAAATCCACTTTCTTTTGCAAGAACTCAACACACATATCATTTCAATTCGTAAGTTATAAGCAATTCCTTTCCTTTTTTTTCTTTTTCTTTTTCTTTTCATTGTGTCTTTCCCTCTAATTCTTCGTTGAACAGCATAGTTCCATCGGATAGGGATCTCCTTTCGCGCCGCCTTCTTTACGATAATCACCTTTACCTTTCATTTTTCAAATCGTAAATCGGCTGGCAAGTGGTGACTGAGAACTTGATCGTGACTTCTGAGTTCTTTATTCCCATTCCCTTCATTGATACGTTAAAAGTCCTTGATAACTCCCAGTCTGATTCCTATCGCCATTTAACAACAGTGCTATCTGCTAATTTATGGGGAATTTTGAAACAAAATACGTGTGAAAAAAATCGCTCGGGGAAATCCAAATGTTCTTGAATTTCTTGTAGAATTTCTCTCCTTCTTTCTTTCAAATTTATTTTTTTTTTTTCATTTTATTTTTCAAACAGAAACCCCTATTCTTCCTTTAAAACTTTTTTGACTGAATTATTTTTATCTGAATTCATTATAAATCAAAGCGTTGTTGTAGGTAGATATGTGGCCTCATTTGAGAAACTGCGATATAGGGCAGGATGAAAGGTTTGAGTTGATACAAGCGTTAATTTCATACGTTTTAATTAAAATTTTGAAAGTTTTTCCTGTTCAGATGGTCACCTTGTAAAAGTTTTTGGATTGTTAATTCCATTTCAATTTCTTTTGTAATCATTGACTCAATGATTTAAAAAATAAATGTTTGTAAATTTCAGAATCGAACTATGATAAACAGAAACTCCATTATATATATTTAATTATTGAGATTGTCTCTCATCACCATTAGCAAATTTCATTGTGATGTTTATATTTGCATTTGTACACATTCATCATTATATGCCATCGTTTTATGTTATGGTTAGTAGCAATTTTCTAATCCAAAAAAAACTACATCACCAATCATAAACTATGAATCAGAACAACGTTGTAGTGGTTTAAAAATTTATTAGAACATAAACGTGTTTTCAACCATCCTCTAAAATGATTGGAAACATGTATTTATTTATATAAATCAAACAACAATGTCAATCAATCAACGTTTATTGGCGTAGTGATACCAACGCCGATGGTATGGCGTGATTAGATGGTGAAACGTTCGAAAGAAAATAAATATTTCTGCCTTCGGTGGGACCTGAACCCACGACCTTCCACTTGCCGGGCGGAGGCTCTACCCACTGAGCTACGAAGGATAACATATAATCTCTTTACGAACGTATATATATTGTTGCCAGTTATTTCGCAGAATGGTGTAGTACATAGACTACTATTTAAACCAAATTGCAAAGAGACTGGTATTAAATTGATCGAAATGCCCGTTGCAGCATATGTATTTATTTTATATAAATCGAACACTACGCAGATTAAATCAAACAACAATGTCAATCAATCAACGTTTATTGGCGTAGTGATACCAACGCCGATGGTATGGCGTGATTAGATGGTGAAACGTTCGAAAGAAAATAAATATTTCTGCCTTCGGTGGGGCCTGGGCCACTACCACCCCTTGCCAAACAGACGCCACCTGCCCAATACTGCAACGTGCATTTCGATCAATTTAATACCAGTCTCTTTGCAATTTGGTTTAAATAGTAGTCTATGTACTACACCATTCTGCGAAATAACTGGCAACAATATATATACGTTCGTAAAGAGATTATATATTGTCCTTCGTAGCTCAGTGGGTAGAGCCTCCGCCCGGCAAGTGGAAGGTCGTGGGTTCAGGTCCCACCGAAGGCAGAAATATTTATTTTCTTTCGAACGTTTCACCATCTAATCACGCCATACCATCGGCGCTGGTATCACTACGCCAATAAACGTTGATTGATTGATATTGTTGTTTGGTTAGAAACATGTTTATGTTCCAATAGATTTTTAAACCACTACGATGTTTTTATGATTCATAGCAATTTTCTATTTAATTTTGCTTAAAAAAATTAAGTCCCTTAAGACACCCATCAGGTGAGCCCTTACTTATGTCATCTTACTATTTCTTTTATGTTTTCTTTTTTCTTATGGTTTCCTTATTCAACTCTGATGATGATAACGGTGGTGGTGGTGGTGGTGGTGATGATGATTATAATGATGATGACAGCAGCGAATATAATGATTATGATAACAGTAATTTTAAATTCGACCCCTAAATTTAAGAAGTAATGGGAATAAAAAGAACTAGACTTTTGCCTTCTTTTGTATTTTTAGTCATTGTATCTATTGGATTTTTATATTTATTGTATTCATTTGTGTAAAAAGTTTTTGAGGTGTTTCTTATAAAACTTTAGTGAAAATTGAAATAAAGTGTTCGAACGATTATTTTTCAAAAGGATGGAAAAACGATCATATCGGAAATGCACATGTCAGGAATTTTTATGAGATCCGACTTTTGACCTTCTAACACATGCCCATTCATTACGCTAACTATCTTGATTGTAACCTTGCTTGATCTTCTAGAAGCCCACGTTATTTAGGAAACAATGCACTGATAAAGAGCAATAAGAAATGCTAAATCACCCGAGGAAATTCCACCCGTCCCTAAGACCATCCTATTGCACGTATCTCTCACATTGCCTTCAAGAGAACAACAAAATCAAATGATATAGCAACTGTATTGAAATATGTAGGCAAGGACTTTTGCATATGGCTTCATGAATAACTACTTTCCATCATTTTTTGTAAATATTATGCAACTTTTTTTACGGTAACAATTATGTTAACTTTTTTTTTGCAAACATTAAGTAATGGTGAATTTTTCATACCTTCATGGTTCCTTGGATTGAGGATTACCTTTCCCGCTGAAGATAAGTTTTTGTCACGGAAAATATCAGTGAAATGTATGATAACACAAATATTAACCTTGTTCGAAACTTCTTATCTTTTATTCAAATACTCGAAAGATAAGGAAAAAAACTTCACCCAAATGTTGATCCACAAAATCTATGATAAAAAACTGCTTACATATGCGAAGGCATATGTACGTACAGTCGTATCTTCTAACGTATGTTTTCACATAATATCATTTGGTGTCTGCTTTTGAATACGAAAAATATCTCCCTTTCTAACCCTCTACCCACTAACATTTCCTTATCTAGGGTTTCTTACCAAAAAATCTTAGATGTCTTTTAATATTATTAGTAATTATAATGAGAAAAAATATGCATACAAATTAGTTGTATCTAGGGGCGCCAACTCCCAGGAGACCATGCTCTTTCGACCACACCCAAAAAAAATATTTGGGGGCCAAACCCTCCAAAAATTGATGAACAATAAATGAAGAAGAACAAATGTAATTAAGGGTTAGCGACATAACATGTAAAATATTATATATTGTTATAGTTTTTCCCACAGGTGTACACAGGGGTGTTGACGTGTGTTATAATTTTCATACGATGAAATTTTATATATATATATAACGCTGTAACCGCCCATTATAAACCTGTAATACCCCCTTATGAACTTCCTGTTTATACCTATAGTTTTTGTATCTCTAGTTCAGACTAGACTGTCTCACTTGACTGGACATAGGTGTTCTTCCATTCAGAACCCCTCCCTGATAGTTTCTGGAATTTGGCATTCCTGGTAGCAAATTATAAGATTCAGAACGGAGGGTCCTACGCCCGAATTTGGCTGTTTGGAAGACTGCAAAGTAGCATGTTAAAAATAAGATTGTGCATCCAAATTCTGCAACAAGGGTTCATGGGAAGTAATCATTTGGTACCCGATAGTTATCCACCAATGTAAAACGCCCACTTAACGCCATTAGTTGCATGAAAATCACGATGTTTTGCTCGTGTTCAAAGAAGTCGAGGTCGACATTTTTAACCTACACGTAGAAAAGGATTGTCGTGACCTGGAGACAGGATTCGACCCCAGAACATGACAAATGCAACCTCGATTTTCGATCTTGGTAACCCACCAACAGGTTACTTACTACTACTACGTTGAAAAATGAAACCACGATTTGTAAACATTTGACTTTCGTTTATTGAAGTTGCAGAAGCTATTAGCAACATAATTGATTCGTTTATTGTCACTTGTGGCATTGTAGTTATCATGATGCAATCGTACCATTATTGATTGATGATGTTTCATTTTAGGTAGCAAAAATGATGCGATTAATTATGAAGATACTTAGCGCTGAGTTTTCGCGTGACTTATTGGCTGTCTTTATTCATACATCATGTGTCATCCTCCCACAGAAGTGTGGTGAGGGTGGAAACGAGGCATGACTTCTGACCTGGGCTTATGGGGGTGCTACGGGGTCGAACTTTTGCTGAATATCATTAATTTTTTCTTCGCTGCTACAGGAAAACCTCCATTTAGAAACAAATCTTTGCTTCACCTTACTATTTAATTTAAATATATATATATATATATATATATATATATATAAGCTCAAATGTGTAAGATTTTTTTTAAAGTACTATCTGTCGACCACGAGAGCTTCTCCCGCCGTCTGATTTAACCCAGTTTCAATAAGGTGTATTTAAAAAAAATATGGCATTCACATTTTGGCATCTCCTATTGAGAATGGGCTATGATTTGCTTCCATATCAACAGAAAGGAGAAAACTTAGCAATGAGAGGATTTGTCGTGGTAGACAAACAGCAGTCTAATTTCTGCTTAATCATTCCCAACTAACTTATTCATACGTATCTTTATACGCAAAAGCCAACCATGCTGTTTACGAGAAATACTTATTACTTTACAAGAAATGTTTATTACTTTACAAGAAATGTTTATTACTTTACAAGAAATGTTTATTACTTTACAAGAAAGGATTTTTACTTTACAAGAAATGTATCAGACAAAAAAACTATCGGTTATACTTCCTTCCAATAAATTACTATAAACCAAAAGCAGCATGCTTAAAAAAATTTTAAATTATTAAATATAAGAGGTATAGAATACCATCACTACTAAACATAATTATTGCATTACTCTTTGTTTCAAGAGCGGATACAGGAGGAGGAGGTCACAGGGTCATGACCCCCAAATATATTTTTTCACTGTAAAAAATTCCAACTTTCATGATAAATGAAGGGTGTTATTCCAAGACCATGGCAAATTCTGTCCTTGACCCCCAAATGAAAGTCTGCGCTCACCCTTGATCGTTTTACACTTTACTTGTTACATCATGCTTCACTTATTGCATTATTTATTACCTTTTACATCGTTTATTATTATATTGTAATTATTTACTACATTATTCATTATTTGCATTTATCCAATTACTGATAACGACTTTAATTTTTATTGCATTACTGATGATTCATTTTAATTGTATCGCTTATCATTCGTTTTTATTGCATAACTTATCATTCATTTTTATTGCATTACATTACTCATCATTCATTTTCATTCTGCATTACGTATCATCCATTACATTTTCTTATTCCAATGTCATGATTATTTAGTGTCACAACTTTTCTTTATTCTAAAAAAACTAATCTGATGTAGAAGCAAGTATTCTGGAGCAAATTCAGCTTTCAGTTTTCTTATCTTTTATTTTCATACATAATTTGCATTTAAGATACGTTTCATGAAATGAAATGTCACTGTCGGTTCTCCGCCCTAATCTATCATTTTCATTTTCTTGGGTTTCATCGGTTCCAAAAGATGACGTCATAGCCCTTTGTCTGAGATAACTAAAATAAATGAATAAAAAAAAAGGAAATTGAATGCGGCGAAAGTGTTGTTCGATTTCTAACTAAAATTACTTTTATTCTACTATTTTTCCCTTACCATATTTAAACACATAATATAATTATTGTTAATACTAATACCGTATTGCTTTAAAAATAACAACTAAAAACCCTTGTCTCGAATTAAAATTGTATTTTTAAATGCGGTTTTATTGTACTTTTCATATTCCCTATAATATACGTTAATAATTTTTGCATATATATATATATAATGCTTATTTAGTCCTTACCTGCATAAGCATTATATATATAACATGCTTATTCAGGTAGGGACTGCAAAACTCAAACATACAATGAAATATAAATTATTTTTCAAATTGAAAATTAGTTAGATATAAATTATTTTTCAAATTGAAAATTAATTAGATATAAATTACTTTTCAAATTGAAAAATAAAACATTTCGCTCACTCACTCTCTCTCTCTCTCTCTCTCTCTCTCTCTATCTCTCTCTCTCTCTCTTTCTCTTAATTTTAAATTACCTGATAAACCTGCTTCATAATTTTTTTCACTAATTTTAGATTTTTAAAAATATCTGTCATACTTTCCTTCCCCTTTCTGTTTTCACATGCAAAATTTAATCCCCTTTTTTTTTTACTCCACAATCGTGAATTTTTAAATTTTTTCCTTGAAAAATTAATTATTCTGTTTCCTTTTTCTATTTTTGAATTTTAAAAAATTTTAATGAAAGAAAATATATGGCATGATATAGACTCTGTGTAGCCGAGGTTCTCGGCATAAACTGATGCGAAGTCACTTGCAGAAATCATACAACAGTTGATTGATGATGGTTGACGTTGGTGATAGTGGTAATGATGACGAATACGATGGCGGCGACGACAACAATGATGATGATATACACGGTGAATAAATTACACGCAGATATCAATATCCCCATATGAAAAATAGTTCTAAATTTTTTAAGCAAATTTAAATTATATTTAATATTTTGAGTATATCTAAACGATTTGTCGTATTTCTCAATTGAAAAGGTGGTTACTTCAAAATTAGTGCAAAATATAGTTAGCAACATCGTAGTTCATAGCTTGAACATCATCATTATTTTATCCATTGAAAGTATGTCAACATTCGAATACAATGAAATACGATTATAATTGTTTTTAAATATGACTGAAAGCATAGCAAAAAGAATTTCTGAAGTAATGGATCGTTAATCTTTTTTCCTCCAACTGCTATAAATCCTTGATTTCGGTGATAAATACGAGGCGTAAGCCCCAGGAGCAAAGATTGCATCAAGGCCGTCTCAATTGTATAGCAATACCCAAAGGGGCCTTCGGAATGTATCGTCTGCTTCGTGCCCATTGGCCAGCTCAAGGTTGGCAAGGGAATTTCCCCACCTGCCTGGGATTACAGCGCCGCCTCCGGCGGCCACCCTTCCCAATTTCCCCCCACCTGCCTTGTAATCGAGAAATACCTGAGAAAACTCTCGCTTTCTCAAGCACTTTGGTCTTATCGGACGTAGCACCGAAGATAATAGACGAAATACGACACATTCCTCACATAAATTTTCCACCACTGAAATCTCACAAAAAAAAATGACTCTTGGCTAAATTTTTGTAAGAATGGCAACACATGACCCTTTGTGTGACCCGCGTCACGAAATTTCTGGAGACATTTTAGTTGGGGCGTAAGAGATAAGCTTCAAGGACGTGTCCCAAATACTGTGTCCTTATTTATGAGATGAAACTTGTTGAGTGACATCGCAAAATTTCTAAAGAAATGAAAATTTTGTTAACAAGATGAATTGTGTGAAAGGTTTCATATATCTGCTAATATTGGGACCACCAAGATTTATCGCAGATTTCGGAAGAGGATTGGAACTTTCCCAGACGGTATGGAAGGTAGGCCCGGGACCGTTTCTACCATTAGGCCAGAGTAGACGACCGTTTAAGTGCCCAAAATGGCGTAAAAAATTAATTTTAAATCAAACAAAGAAAAAATTGAGCAAATGAGGAGAAAAAATGAAAAAGAAGAAAAATTAAAACATCGAATTGTTTTCAAAAGCATACGAAACAATTACTTAATAAGTCTTTACTTTGACGAATGTAAAAATGTTTGATGTGTTTCATTGTTTAATTTTGCACACAAGTTCTTTTATATCTAATACATTTAAGCCTTCTAGCTCTGATAATACAACGTTGTGTTTTGAAATATTACTCCTTTAATATTTCAGTTTTCAAAAATATAAAATGTTGAAATTAAACAATTATAACATGTAGCAATTGTTTTACTATTCACAATATTCTAATATTACAAAATAACTAATATAAGTTTAAAATATAAATATAATTAACGGGTTTAATGATTAAAAGCATAATAGAACATTTACGTTGTTGTACCGCTGGATGTTGGTTGGGGTAGAGAGGGAGATCTAGTCGAAAGAGTGATGGTAGTGAAAGGGCGGCGGGGGCGGCATTTTTCAATTCTTGCCTAGGGCGGCAAAACACCTAGAAAGGGCTCCGGGTAGGCCCAGCGCCACCTGGAAGAGGTGCCTCTAGGTGGCTTTGGTAGGCCACGCCTATGACTGGAATCATCTTGGACGAATCCAACAGTTTAACGCGACTCGCGGATAAAGGCAATTTACAAATATTGGCGCAGTATAGCCCAGATGCTCTTGCGCCATAAAACATCCAAACAAACGATTTACAAACATCGGTACCTCATAAAAGGGTAAAATCTAAAAGTGTGTGGGGGGAGGGGAGTTAAATTATGAACTCGTTTTCACACTTCAACAGCAATGAAAAAATATTAGCATTTTCATAACTCGTGAATCAAAAGCAAAAGTACATACACTAAAACCCCGATTATTGGGAAATAGAGTCATACATAATTTCTGATAATCCTGAATTCAATTTTCGGTATAAAATTGCAAGGAAAATACACCATTTATCCAAAAACACTTTTAATTACATATAACTCAGCTACAATTTTGTGAAATAGCGTCATAAAATATATGTATATGTTATTTCAAATATGAACTGCTGTGGAAATAGTCGAACATTTTTGTGTATATCAAATATATACAAAATTTATACACATCTTTGTATATGCTAGATACATTTCATTTGTATTATTGATGTCTTTCTTGAGGCCAAAGAAATAACAAAAACTATCAGGGCGTTTTTCTGAAAATATTAAACGAATATCTGTTTAAAAAATATAACAATAAAAAAGTAAAGCGGGCCGTTTCGATTATCCGAAATTTCCGTTTAGCGGAGTGTCGCATAATCATGGAATTTTACACGTGACTATAGTAATAAGCCTCACTTATAACAAATATTACAAATATATTCAAACATAATATGATAAAAACGTTTTGTTTGGCGGTGAGTCCATTGGGAATTCAGAAACTCCATAGACTGTGGTAACACAGCATTTCTCCTGAGAAATGCTTATATCCATGGGCGTCTATATGGGGGGAAGAGGGGGCTCGAGCCCCTCCTAGCCGTTTAAAAATTTGATTCGCCCGAACCTGCTATGCATTTACTTTCAAAAGTTTTACAGTCACATTTTAAAATAAGGTACTTTTTAGCTCATTACTAATTGTCAAGCAATATCAATTATTTTTGTAGCGTTTTGGTATATTGTACATTCACAAAAATTCTCGCCAGCTTTGAGGAAGGTAATAATTTTCTCAGCCCCTAGAAGTACTCGTATGGGCGCCTATGCTTATATCTCTAATGTAATTTTGTTATTCTAAATTCAAAACTTTCGATTTCATAATGATTATTATGTATTTTCGTTAGTAGTGAGGCAGCTTTCATAATCGTGATTTCCAAGATTTAGCGCTCTTGAAAATACAATTAATTTTGTGAATATCGCATTTTGCAAAAAATGTTTGGACCCCGAAGGGATTCCTTGTTGTGGAATGTAATCATCTTTTGATGAAGAACATGCGTTTGAGTATAGCAAAGTGAAAAAAATAGCCACCCCGGTCATGTACAAGATTGAACTTATCACTTTATAAATAACCGCTGTTTATTTGTTAACGTTTCAAGGGTGCATATTTAAAAAAAAAAACTCCATTCTTTTGTGTTAATCTTCTTTGTGTTCCACATTGCATACGTGTTTCTACTCAAATTATAAAGTACCTTTTCAACGATGAAGAAACACAGTGTTTCAAGTAAAAAATATTTGAATGACAATAAAGGGAAACAAGGCCAAATAGAAACAGGCAGAAAAAACAGTAATCTACAACATTAAATTGAAATAAATAATGATCCATCTTCAAAGACAACAAGAAACGTCCTTTTTTTTTTTAAGAGAGTATATGAAAAGAAGCTTAAAGCGTTCTGAAAAAAATCGACCCGAACCCACAGGTGGTCTCGACTCATCCGATGAAGATTTTGACCTTTGACCTCTGAAAATATTGTAATTCATCTCGACTAGCAAATTTTTCCTCATCCTCTTGTTCTATCTCCTAAAGCTTCTTTCATATTGGTTTCCATTTTCCCTCCTTGTCGCAACTTCCAAACAATATACCACTGTTGCGGTGAGCACTTACACGACACGATTTTCTCGTTAATGAATACCTAAATTTAATTTTATCCACGGTTCTTAAAAATACCTTGACATCATTTGCTAACCTTTTCAAAACCAAGACCAAGTGCATGGCTGAGAAAAAGCATTTAGGACAAAATCACGCTTTTCATTTTTACTTACTAAGGCTGAAATAACATTGAAATATTCTGAAATCATATTGACAAAAACTATTGTCAACGTTCTGAATTATAGATATTTAGAAGCTACTTATCATCAGAATCTCACACAGACAAAAAATTGTGTTTTTTAATTATATTTGAAACTAGGGATAAAGTGTGTTTGTTGATACGTCTCTATTTTAAATTCTGAAAACCACAGATACAATTAACTCTTTGTTTCCGTGACTTCATACATCGATAACTGTTCTTAAATATAATGCTATTAGAAAATCGCATTATATTTAAAATCGTTTCGGATAACGGACTGATTTAGAATACGAAGTTAAGAACTTTATTTACAATTTCTCTAGACGAACCTGTTTAACATTGCCGAACGAAGTTCACAAAAACTAAATGACGCCAGTTTTTTAGTGGAATGATTTTTAATTGATTCTTTTTTTTTTTTCACGTGAAAAAAAAATGGTGTGTCATATAAAAAAGCTGCTGAATAATCTTTCGATTCATACATACATACATACATACATACATACATACATACATACATACATACATACACGTACGTACGTACCATCATCCAAAGGTTCTTACAAAAAAATAATAATTTAAATTTAAATTTGCGCGAATTGGCTTGCAATCGCACATAGAAATAAGCATTCACGTTTAAAACAGCTGACGTCATTTTTGTATTTTAATTTTCATCACATGAAAACGGAAGCGTGTTTAAACTGGGTACTTTCTTTTTCGTCCCAAGAGCCGACCACGTGGAACGCGTAGTATACGCAATAAATATTTCTTGTATTTTCAAAGCTACATCTTCCTTAACACCATGTCCCCATCACTTCCTTAATTAGTTATCCATCGTCGCATCTATCATTAAAATGGCAAAGGGCTATTGAAATTTCCATCATCACCTTTGGCATCACTTTTTCACAGTGGCATCCGAACCACCCACCATCTTGTCAAAATTCTTCAGTTGACACTTCCTTGAAATTTAACTCACCGGGTTTCCAACTACATAATCATAAAGTACAGCGTTTTTAGTTACAAAAAAGGTTTACGGACATCCCACAAAAAACCTTTTGCATCTGCAAAGCAGGTTGCAATTAGATATTAAATGCGAATGAACTACTTCTATTTTCGGAACAGCAGGTCAATTTTATCCCATGAAAATGACCACCA
This sequence comes from Dysdera silvatica, assembly GCA_006491805.2. NCBI lineage: Eukaryota > Metazoa > Arthropoda > Arachnida > Araneae > Dysderidae > Dysdera > Dysdera silvatica. The sequence continues at coordinate 99,579,363 of QLNU02014802.1, forward strand.
TGCACCTAAGTTAACCAGTTTGTTTGGTATATCATAAAATTTCTTAAATTAAGTTGTATTTTCAGAGTTTTAAAAACTGAATTCTATGTAAATCGTGAGCTGTCAAGAAATCGAATACAAAATTGTAATGTTTCTCTTTTTGACGATATTTGTGATGTTTCTCTTTTCGACGAAATTTATATTTTTCTTTTAAATACAAAATATCTATTAAAAGAAATGGGAATTAGATAAATGTTAATTAGCGTTTTTTAGCTATGCATGGAAAAGTATAATATGAACCTTTTCCCATAAAAAGTAAAAATATAAAATTTAATATGGTCTTCATTAAATATTTTATTAGATAAAAGTTGTGGTATATTTTCACAGAAATTTTACAGTTGTGTCATTACATAAACTAAATATTTATGTTTTATAATTATTGTGCAGATTTGTGTTTCTCAAATTTTGCTATTTCAAAAACCATTTTAAACATGCTTTTTCTCATCGCGAATCGCCAGGAGAACATGGGAAGAGGCAAGAGAAGTTCTTCAGGAGAAAATCGAAGAACTTATTTTTTTAAATTAAGACTGTCAACTCTAATTAATAATATCAGGCCCTACTGATCACTATTAATTACGAGGTAAATAATGTTGTTTTATGCATCGTTGTTAAGTCGTTTAAGGCGTCCGGTACCAATTTTATATCCTAATATTGATTTCTTAAATTGTTTATATGTCAATGAGGATATATCTTTGGAAATGTAACTGTCCACACACACTAAATTTTTATTCGTCGCGTCCAAGTATTTTCCAAGCTGTGATGTTGAATATCTTCATTGAAAGTGTGATGTTAAATATATTTATTGAAAATGTGATGTTAAATATATTTATTGAAAGTGTGAA
>QLNU02014802.1:99580343-99591845 GCA_006491805.2 Dysdera silvatica
GCATAAAATTACTTTTGGGTAATTAAAATTCTTCTCCAACGAATATCTTCTTCGATTTTATAACCTCGATCCTCTTGAAAATCCGGTTAGTTAAACTGTTTTGTAGGCGGTTTCCTCGTCCCGCAAAATCGCATCCTTTTTTGACATAGTTGTTAAATTGAAGGTTGAACCTCTCCATCGTTAATTTCCTTTACATCTCATAATACAAAAAAATTATATATTAAGTGAAGTGTCCCAATTGGAAACGTCTCATCCCTCACATGTAATTAAATGAATTATTGGTGTCCTTTAATTTTTTCCGAATCCCCTTTCCATCAAACCATAGACTATTGAAAGAAGAAGTTTTATAATTACCAATTATTTAATTGAAATTTCTTACACAGGAGCACACCTCAGAGTTATTGCGGGTTTTGTTTCAGGATTGCGCAATAAAACGAGTCACGTGAATGTTTCGGCTTCCGAGTGCCCATAAAAGTTAGGTTTTCACTATGTGGCAATCCATTAAGAGTACACACACACACACACAATAGCATTATTAATTAATTTGCATATTACTTATGGCAACATGACCCACATGTATAACGTAAGCACATGCTGTTGGGAAAATGGCGCTGATAGACTTGCTCGACGTACAAGGTTGCCCCAAACCTTCAATTTTTAAAAAAGAGAAATATATGTGTGTGTAAGTGTAGTAAAGCGCAAAAAGCAAACTAGAGTAGAGGACATCATTGTTAAAGTAAAAGGGCTGAAATGGCGATGGGCTGGGCATATTGCAAGAAGAACTGATCAACGATGGACAACAGAAATTCTGAACTGGATTCCAAGAGACCACCGAAGACCTAGAAAACGTCCTCAAACTAGATGGGTGGATGAAATAAGAAAACAGGTTGGGGTGACGTGGAAGCGAATTGCTCAGGATAGACTTGTGTGGAAAGCATTTGGAGAGACCTTCATCCAGCAGTGGATAGATAATGGTTGAATATGATGATGATGATGATGATATATAATAAAAGAAGATTTTGCTACATTTAGATAATGGGAAATAATTGGGTTTTGACCCAATCCCCACAAGCGAAAACTAATAGGTATCAGATAAAATATAGGAAATTCTAATAAAAACAAACGTTTTATTTATTTATTTATTTATTTATTTATTTATTTATTAAATATAATTTGTTGGAATTAATTTTAATTGCATACGATACCAATATTTTTTTAACAATGATAGCAATCACCTTCTCACTATCAAGAACGGTCTCAATGGCGGGAAGTATCTATGATCGACTTTCTACTGCACTTTGTTGATAAAGATGTTTAAGTTTTCGAAATATTAAGGGCGGGAGTTTAAATTTTAATTGCATCTTTAATTAATCTTATTATTTTGTATCAATCTTTCATTATATTTTCATTCATCTTTCCGTCATTATTTCCCTACAAAATATTAAAAAACTATAAAATAGTAAACTATTTATCATTGAACCTTTGAGAAATAATATGTATAAAATTTTGAAGAAAAATTATGAATAAAAATTATGAATAAAGATCATTTCATAGCCATTTATGATTAAAAAAAAGTCTTCTTTTATTCTTTCTTTTCTTCTTTATTTTCATCATTCCTTGCCCTTTATTATAAATAAATTATAATATAATGATGAGTATTAAATTTATTTATTAATTAATTTATTTATTATAAAAAATAAATATTATAATAAAATGATTAACTAATAAAATAAAATGATTAACTGATAAAATAAATTATGAACTTGATAAAATAACATTAATTGATAAAATAAATTATTAACTATTAAAATAAATTATTAACTAATAAATCAAAATTATTAACTAATAAAATAAAATAATTAACTAACAAATTTAAATAATGAACTAATCAAATAAAATAAATAACTAATAAGATAATTAACTAATATTATCATTAACTAATAGAATACCAACTAACATTACCATTAACTAATAGAATAATTAACTAATATTATTATTAACCAATAGAATAATTAACTAATATTATCATTAACTACTAGAATACCAACTAATATTATAATTAACTAATAGAATAATTAACTAATAAAATAACCTAATTGACGTGAAATATCTAAAAAAATATATAAATTTAATCATAAAAAATTCCCTGCACTCTTATCTACATAACCTCTTAGTTAAATGCATTGCAATGATTTTCTAAATTCTCAAACACGCTTTGGAAGAAAGGGATCTTCCGAAAACAGATGCATCTTAAGCAAAGGGATGCGGTGATGATGATGATGATGAAAAAGAAGGAAAACGATTTGTCCACCCGTTATATACAACTACTTAATCAATTATCCACAACAAAAGCAAGTGAAATCGAAAGGTCATTTCAAAAGTTGAAATTGGAAAGTTTAAAAATGACGGAAGAGCAATAGAAAGCAAAAAGCGCATCGAATCGGTATTGTCCTGAGGTCAATTGGAATGATGAAGACTTCTGGATGATCTCCCATCATCTTTCTTGCAAATTGTGGCACAGTTTCCCAGACCGGTTTCGCCCAAAGACATCCCTTGGCAGATGAGTATAAAAAGATGAAACAGTGAAAGTTTAGAATCACCCAGTTTTCTGAAATTTTCAAGACCTGGTGCTTGATTACCACCGTTCTTCTACAGGAGAAAAATCTTTCCGGCGCAGGTAAAAATCTTTCAACGTTTCTTCTCATCAAAACTTTTCTACCACTTTCACTATCTTGTTTTATATATATATATATATATATATATATATATATATATATATATATATATATATATATATTATAATATATATAGTATATTTTTATTGATAATAAAATTCTGTAAGTAATATGTTGGTTGTTTGGTTGTAGTAAGCAATGATAGAGTCCTTACATAGACAATAGTATTTATAATAGTTTATAGCAGTACATGTACGTATTTATGTGCTATGTTTACATATTTTTTACTCATATAAATTATAGTGTGTTTATTAAGTGTACTTTTTACAAAAGGGTTTTTGATTCAAATTTTGGAAAAGTACTATTACGGTTTTAAAAATAAGCAACCTTTCATGTAGTCATACGAGGAACGTTTTATTGTGATAAAAATCGCTTAGAATTTTATAAAATTATAATAACAATGATTTAATGAACCTATAATATATGTTACATAGTTATATATTGTGAGCAGTTGTTAAGTTGTGTATATTGAATTAACGTAGAAATAGTTGTATGTATTTCAAGAATCAAGGATGGATAAAAATTACCATTCTACTTAATTCGGGTCAAGACTACCGAATGATCTAAGGCACCAGGTTTAAACTCTGATTCTCGCAAGGGAACGTGGGATAAAACCTTACTCACGGGCGTACGCAGGGGGGTGTTGATGGGGGTTGTAACCCCCCATTGCAATGAAATTTTGTATATTTAACATAGGAATATATGAGTTGTAGTTCTGTAAACCCCCATTGAGCCTATAACCCCACGTTTGTAAACTTTCTTCGCACATCTATGACGTTACTCCTGACAGTATGAGAACTTTATTTTACATAGCTCAATGGGTATAATCACCGCCTTCTAATACGCCAGATTTCTCCAGGGTTCAGCTCACAAGTAAATGTAAGGCGGGGTGATATCGGTCTCCTATTTGATGCCCCCATCGAGAAACGACTAACAATATCTCTCTTTCTGCTGACAGCAAAAAATTACCAGACATCGATGTGGCTAAATATTTGTCGATGGCGGGCGTAGAAAAAAAATTATTCCAAGTCTGAATTTTGTAAGCTAATAAGCTGTATGTAAATTATAATAAGACAACTGCAGAATAAAACTTGTGATATTTATAGCATGTATTACTCATACTCTACGATTTATATTTTTGTTATATTTAGTTAGAACTTTCATGTTACTGCATCCATTACTAGTTTTATTTATAAAACTATGACGTTTTGGAGCTAACTTTCCCCCTTATTAAGTGGAGGCAGAATTTCTTCGTTCTATAGTTAATTGACAAAAGAAGCATTTGAATCCCGAAATGTTGTGCTTTTAAAAATTACACCAGTGTAAAATTACAGCAGTGATTATAAAATCTCCTCTTCAAACTTTATTTTTTCTTATTGAATTATAAAACACTTCATGTGTATAATTAATCGTGTGACTTTGTGAATACTACAATCGAAAATTTGTGAGTTGTCATCATCATCATGAAAGGTATCTGTTGGACTCCAATACCATTTCTACATTTCCTGGTAATGGTAATGATTCAGCTGTAGCGGCAGTGAGACAAGGCATTTATCTGATGTCCCATGTGGGACTCCCGCGAAGAAATGTATCATCTAATTTCGGATTCCTTGCAAAACTCTAGCCCCCTTCTTCAATAAGTCTCTAGAGTTGGTTCACAAGGTTCAGGCAGTTAACTAACCTAGTTTGGGGCAGACAAAGGAAGCGAAAAATCCATTTTTCAATAATTTGAAAGAGTCAGTAGTTCTAAATTTACACGTGTTGCCAATTGTCCAGTAGTAAAATTTACCACTCGCTGAATTTAGCTTCGGTTATTAGTAAGTAGGAAAATTTGTAAACATGCTGTTGGATCCACGTTAAAGTACAGTCGACCGCGATGGAGGCAATAACTTAGCGTGATGTACAATCCACTTTGAGCTATTTTCTTCACTGGGGTTATCTGTTCTGAAACGTTAAGCCAGGTAACAGTTATAAACATATTTTTAACAAGTGAAGTTTGAATCTTAATTCAAAAATACCTAATTCTAAAGAATTCTATTTCTCAAGAATACATCATATATTTTCAAGAATTCTAAGTTAACTCCTAATTCTCTCATGAATGCCTATTTTTCAAGAATCCTAATTCAGGAATACTTACTGTTCAAGAATCCTAATTTAAGAACACATATAGTTTAGATAAATAAATAATCAAATTGAAAAAATAACTTTTAAAACCTTTCATGACGACCTTATATCCTTCTGTCATCTATTCCTGTCAACCCTCTGAGTTGAACGAAAGCACAACTATAAACATGCACAAATTTAATACTTCTAGTCATTTTCTTATCAAACTTTCTTAACCACGTTAGTTCACATCTTTATATACAATTTGGCCCCTTGAGAAAGAGAGAAAGATTTCAGATCTAGAAAAATATGTTTTATTCCCAAATTTTTAGTATTATTTATGATTATTATCTTTAATTCATGTCCTTGATACTTTGAGGATGAAAGGAAGCTTAAAAGCATCATAAATAACATCATAATGAAATGCTTTTTCTTAAGATTTTCGCACGTCGATCAATTTTTTTCTAATTTTTAATGGGCATTAATAATAATAATTAGGTATCAGTAAATACTTACGATTACCGAGCTGTTAGTTATTTTTCTGATAATATTAATGTCCTTTTTTAATTGCTATCCTACAACACACACATTTTTATAAATATCACTATTTGAACCATATGTTTCGCCTCATACTTTACTTTTATAGAATTTCTACAAAAAGTATGCTTTCCCCAAACTTCGGACACTTTTATAAATTTTCCAGTTCTTAAATCTATAAGAAACAAGTAATGAAGGCAACTTCAATGACAACTGAAAAGACTGCTATTCACATATCCGAATACTTGGGAGTTCCTTTCTTTGAAATTGGTTCTAATATTTTAAAAGTCTTGGAGACCTTTGTTGCTACATATACTTTTTTCTTTGATAATTCCGATATTTAAATGTCTATATGATAATTCTTTCATCCGTTATTGATGATTCTTTCATCCGCTATTAATAATTCTTTCACCATTCACGAATAAATTATTTTATCCTTTACTGATAATTATTTCATCCTTTACTGGTAATTAATTTTAATAATTATTTAGTCAATAGTCTTTATCATTAATTTCAATTATTATTTAATCATTAATATCTATTATTAGTTAAACAGTATTCTTCGTTATTGGTTAATTAATATTTATTTTCATTAATTAATCATTAATCTTTTGATTAAAATTGTTAAAAAGAATTTGTGAAATTACATGCATGATTGCAATACAATGCAATATTTTATTACATTACAATAAGCATTTTAAATTTTGAAAAAATCATTTTTTTTAAGGTTGCAATAAAAAGAGTACAGAATCAAAAATGAAGATAAAACTCTTTTTGGGTGAGTATATAACGTTCTGTTTTGCAACATAGCCTCACTGCCATTCTTTGCTTTAAATACCGGATCCCGTCCAATCGCATGAAGTTAAGCAACAGGTACCGTGATCGGTTTTCTCGAGGGTGTCCAGTCGTAACTAGCTACGTAATGAGATGACGTCAATCGCCCAGTATTGAACTCCCCCCCCCCTCCATTATCGACGAACAACTAGTAACTGTTCGCCATTATCCGGCAGTCGGACTAATGTACACTGAATAGTCGAAAAACTAAAATGGTGCGCATTGAAAAAAAAAGTATGTTGCAGCTTGCAAATTCTTTCCCAATTAGAATCCTTTCCTTACCATAGCATCACATGCCTCTCAGGACAGCAACAATTATAAAATAGAAACTATAAAATTAATGTTGTATAGGATTAAGGAATAGTTAATTAAGGTCTCTCTTAATAATAGTGTCTTGGTTTCTTGAACGAGAAAAAGTCAAAAGCTACTGTAAATGGCTTTAAGTATCGATGCCCATGGTCTTAATCAATACCGTGAAAACTGTCTCGCTCAATTTTTTTTTCCACTCGGTTCCGATTGATATAAAGTGCGTTATGTTCAACTTCACTTATAACGATACTTTTTCCCGATTTCTTGGGTATCGTTATAGACATATAGCATTGTATCTGATCATCTTTCTAATTTCGTAAAAATTAGATGGACTCTTTTTAAGCTTTTTCGATTAACGCTTGGATGTTAACGAAACGTATTCTAAGTCCTAAATAGTTTTATTACCAAGCCTCCGTTGAGAAGTAAAGGAATAAGTTTATACAATCTGTGAACAGATTGTGATGATACATCTGCTACACAAATTTTGTGATGTTACACTGATATTTTGAGGTATAAGGGAATACAGTGAAACCTCGATTTATGATTTCCCATGGAAAATAAACGGTGAAAGGGAGAAAACAATAAAAGCGGGGGAAGAGGCTACTGTAAGGTAAGGGTAATAGATCTCAGTATAATGTTGATTTAAGGATAGGTACAGGACATGATGGATGCTCCATAGTCTCGATGGGGCAATATATAGCTCGAAAAGTATGGATTCCTTCTATTACTGAGATACTCTATTCTTCGTAATAAGAAATGTTAAACTGGTTCGCTTAGCCAAATTGTTCGTGCCCAATATAATCCTGTTCTAAGCAATTTTCAGCTCATGTTGCCACTTAAATTTCTGATATTGGAATTGCTTGTCTATACTACTTGGACAAGTTAGCATAAGCATTTACGCATTCAAATTAGTACTGTAATTTTTCAACAATGAACCATTTAATGCCAATGGACCATTTATATATACTAATAATGGAATTACTACTAATAATGGAATTATTGCATGCGGTAAAGAAAGAAAACGTTTAATACTTGCACATATGTGTGTGTGGAATTGTCAAGTAAAGCTTACGTCAGATTTACAAGAACATCATATGTTTGAGCTCAGTTGAATAACCAAATATTGTTAAACCTGGCTAATTTTTAAATGGTTTCCTAGATTTCAATAGTTCTGACTATTTATATAGGATTACATATATTTCACCACATTTTACATGTGTGTAATGGGTCACTATAGAAATTTATTAACTCATTATATGATATTTTAAAACTAGTATATAGAATTTCGTATTATTTTAGCAAAAAATCATATTATATGAAAATACATTAAGGAAATAAGAGAATTTTGTAGATTCAGACGATATCATAACACTAATTGGAAGTATAGCGTTTCAAAGATCGATGAGAACGTGATGTCACAAAAATATTTGAAAATATGACGTCAGGATAGAAAAAACGAACTCAAATAAAATATCCACGGAACCATTGGAAGAGTTCTAGACCAAGAGTGCTTAACACGGGGTGAATTTCAGTGTTTTAGGATGGGGGGAATTGCGGACTGTATAAATACTGACGCTGTTAACCAAAAAATATTATAAAAAGCAGGGAGGGAGAGGATATCCAGAGATATAATGAAAAAGAGTTCAGGGGTAAAATGCTTGATAACCATTGTCCTGAATGGCATGTTGCACCAATGAAATCTTTTATTTGTAAAGCTCTATGGTATAAAGATTTCATTGATGCAACATGCGATTCAGAACAATTATACCATAATTATTATTTATACCATAGAGCTTTATTAATAATAACCATTGTTTATGGAGCCATTATTTATATTATTTTGTAAGAGCCATTATTTATACCACAGAGCTTTACAAATAATATTAACGATACAAATTTGTTTGTCATTGTACCTTATGCTCAGCAGCATCATGATATGGAACTGTTCCAAAATTAAATATATTTAAACTTTGGATTTTTATTTCATGGCATGACTATATTTATAGCTCCTCCTTTTTTAAATTTTGTATCTTTCCAGTTTCGATGTGTGTACTCATCATCGATGCTCGACCAAGGGTATGTATTTACCAAGTATTTTATTTTATTTAAAAAAAACTTCAAAATATTTAATTTTTCGTTGCCTCTTCCCTAATTTGTTGTTGCAAGGTAAAATTTAAAAAACTTCAAAATATTTCCCAAACAACACGCGAGAGATTTAGTTCACTGGCCATCAAACAAGATGAACCGCTCATGATTAAAGTTGAAAATTCAACAACGAAGAGTAAGATAATTTAGAATTTTCAGTTGAAATGGTCTTTCCTTGATCATGTACACTGAAAGAACATAAATTTATACTCATGAATTAAAAAGTATTAACAGGACAAGACCAGAAAAGGTAGATATGTCAGACAATACAGCCTGTTGAGCCCTACAAAATTCTGAATAGTTTATGTTACAAAGATTACAAATACTTACTGTGTACTTTAATTATCTTGATATTGTCTCTCGTGGTTTGACTTCTTGCAAATTTTGTGACAATCTGATACCTTCTTCGTCGTGTTTCACGTTACAATGGCCAATAGTTTACATCTTCTTGCCCGAAAATCAGTGTCGGGTGATATCTTCAATGCAATGCGTCCTTAGATCGATGTACAACGATTATTTTAAAGACATTTTCAGAAACTTTTGACCACATGTGTCAAAATCTAAAAGGGTGGTTAAAAGGATACTTCTAAACACCGATGCATGGGTCAATCTAAGAATTATACAGATCGAGAAAGAAATCCCCAGTGTGAATTAAAAATTACACACTTTAATATAGGGTATAATTTATTACTATGGCAAATTCTATGAAATAATGCCTTTATATTTTTCTGCAGATCGTATACTATAAAGTATATACAAATGAAAATTTGTGCAGCATGATGATGATTATAGATTTGTTGACTTTAGTAGCCCTACACGTCAAATATTATCATATATCAAGAAAATGGCCCAATGTAAATTTTGCTTCTTGTTCACGTTTTCACGCCGTAAAACTTCGTAATGGGTTATTTGAAAAGTGAGCTGTGGCATACATTTTCCTCCAAACAACTATACAACTTAGCTCACAGGGAATAGGGTCCAACTCAGTGTAACCCAAGACTATATCTTAATTATCAGACCACAAAGACCCAGAAACTGCAATTCTAAAGGCCTAACTTTTTGTGTAATTTTTATTCTATGTAATAAAAATTAAATTATTAACTGCCGTGATTTCAAGAAAAGTTTTTTTTTTTAATTTTCCAGCAATTTAAAATATAAACTATCGGTAAAGTTTAATATTTTCTTGTACATTATAATTGGTTTATTTTATAATCATGTAATTCTCGTTTCAGTCTAAACGAGAAGCATACGAATTACCAGATGGAGCTGATATATTGGTAGGAAGTGTTAGAACTTCCTTCCAGTGCCCCCAGGGAGCGCAAGGATACTATGCAGACGTGGATAACAACTGCCAGATCTTCCACATCTGCAACACTCAGATTGAAGAAGATGGAACAGGAGAAACTCAGCAATACAGCTTCCTCTGTGGCAATCAAACTGTCTTCAACCAGTATACCTTAACATGCGCAAATCCCGAAGAGGCCATTCCTTGTCCAAGTTCTGCCGAATTCTTTAATTTGAATGACAGAATTCGCGAAGGCGATCCCAGAGTTCCATTCCTAACAGATGATGACGTTGCACGTGCTCAACCATTGATTCCATTATACTCCAACCGCGTAGAAGGCCCTAACAGACCAGGTCGAGGTTAAATGACCACACGTATCCACCTCTGATTGAAGTTTGCACTGTTGCACTAATGCCCACCTCTTGAGTTCTAATCTTCTACAGCTTTCTGTTAACAACCATGCTTTATCTATCATTGGATACTTCTTAGATATGCTGAAACCAAGTTTTGTTACAACTTGGCTTGCTTCTTGCACTAATAATAAAGTACTTTTTTTTAAAAAAATAATGTATAAACTCTATAAAAAAAGTTTTTCTGTGAGATTTTTACTCGAGGCTACCTTTTGCTTCTTGTATCCATCGCCATTTATTTATTTTCATCTGTATATTTATTCTTTCTTTATGTGATCTTCTTCAAAGGCTTATACCCTCCTATAAGATTACCATGTGTAATGTAATATATAAACCATGTTTTACGTGATAATTTACTCACAGTTTAAAATTAGTAAACGCTTTTACTAAGCTTAGCTGTCTTCTGCAAGGCATTAGAAAACGGTGCAAATCTTCTTTGCGATTTCTAGAACAGGATTTGGAAATTACTGTGATGTTCCTGTTTTTCTCTACGCGTATTGCGTAATTTCTATAAATATACGTATATTCGTGCATGTTTCGTTCTTAGAAATGTCTAGAAAAGAGAATGTTGTGTCCTATGAAAGCTCATGTGCTACAGTGTTTGTAGTCCTGTGTTTTATAAATGTACAAACTTGGTTGGCAACAAAATTTGGGAATTTTTTACATGTTGGTGATGCTGGTATTGTAACATTTGGGTATTAATAAATGCATAATGAAAATGTTTATTGACTCCTCATTTTTCTTTCAAGAATATCGTCGGTAGCATGCTACCGACGATAATCGACATAGTACGAATGTACGAAGGTACGAATTTGACAGTTTTTAGCTAAGGGACAATTTTGAGGTTGCTTACTGACATGGGTGCACATATGAGTACTTCTGGGGAGTGGGGGGGCTGAGCAAAGTTATTACCTTCTCATAGCTGTCAAGAATTTTAGTGAATGTACAAGATTCCAAAATGCTACAAAAATAATTGATACTGCTTGACAATTAGTAATGAGCTAAAAAGTACCTTATTTTAAAATGTGACTAAATTTTTTTAAAGTAAATGCATATCGGAATCGGGAAAATCAAAATTTTCAACGGCTAGGGGTGGCTCGAGCCTCTCCCTGCCCACTTACATGGGCGCCCATGTTTACTGACT
>QLNU02014802.1:99612881-99625927 GCA_006491805.2 Dysdera silvatica
ATATAGTAGAAAATTACACACACACACAAAAAAACAAAAAAAACCACCACATAATTGCAATAAAAGGTAATTTTATATCCATCACATACCTGCCAACATAGAAAAACATTTTTTTAATGTGTATGAATAACTATAAAATAAGGATTTTTTAAAAACACTTACGCATATTATTCATATTTTTATGAAATGAAAAACATTATATACAACAGATTATCTGAGTTAACAGCAATTACTTATGAAGAATATTAATATTTTTTAGACTAAGAGTGACTTTTTAGAAACAAAAACGCAACTTTCAAGCTTGTGTGAGGTTTTTTACTTTAAAAAAAAATCCTTATTTAATGAAAAAGTAAGGATTATTTTTTAGAATTATAGAAAATTGGAAGGTATACACCAAAAACAAAAAAATAAGTCTGAAAAACAAACATCCCGTAAAAAAAAAAAAAGGTTGATTTTGGAGCTATGCTAATCACCAAACTCAGACCAAGTGCAAGTTACTTAGTTCTTATTTCAGTTCACTCTAAAGGAAGGAGAAAAGTTAAACGTGAAATTGGTGTATGTGCATTTATTGATCTTAACTTCAATTATATATAATTTAACAATTTTTCTTTTGAAATTAGTACATGTAGTTACACTTTTAAAATATAATGTACATTTAAAGTGCACCTAATTGCATTTCCTTAAATGTAACTTTATTATGTTCTGGCTAACCTAATGAGGTTTTCCAACAACAAAAAGTTCCCCAATCTCTGTTCCAACATAAATTGTAAATAACTCTCAGTTACTCATGAGATGCCATGTATGGAACATAATGGCAACTCCAATTTTAAAATTTTTAGAGGTTGCAAATTCTTCCTTGCCATTTTCTAAATGACTGAAATACTAGAAGTATATAGGATAAGCTATGTTATTTTCCATCTGTGCAAAGATTTGAAAATAGCCTAAGTAACTTTTTAATAATAATAATAACAGTAATAAATCCTTAAAACACCCAATCAAACCCAAAAAAGGCCACATGGGTTGAGGTTTCTTAAAAAAAAAAACCCCACCCAACCCGGGTTTTATTCAACCCTAAAAGGATGCATTATTTTAGTATTACTACTATCTTCAGTGATGTGAGAGTTCCGATATGTAATGACGTTTACATGAGGGGACAAATGTATATATTTAGCTGTCGTTGGATGATGTTTATTAAGTGGAATAAGTTTAGACCTTATTTGAAGATACTGCAATATTTGGCAAGATAAAGCAATGGAAAACACTAATGTAAGGTAAAGCTTTTGTTGAAGTGGGGGGTAGACATGTCAAGGTTTGTAAATTTTTGCAGAGCCATAACGTGGATATCAATAAATGAATTCTTTATTTTATTTTGTAGAGTTTTATACTAGTAAGATACTATAATGGTGGTTGCGCCTGTAGCTTAGTAGGTAGAGCATCTGACCGGCAATCAGGAGGTCGTGAGTTCGGGTCCCACCAGGCGCCGGAAAATCATTCTTTTCTTTACGAGTAATTTAACATCTTTTGTTGCCACATCATCAGCTAATATGAAAAAACTTACTTGGTTTAAAACTTTTTTGGGTTTGAAAAACTTAGCTTAATAAGATACTATAATGTTTTTAATTTCTATAACTATATTTTTCTATTAATATAAAAATAAGGTCAACAATAATTGGATAATTTTATATACACAACTATAGTAGCAATATATCATACAGAATTCAACATCGTGATTAGAATTCCATTTACTCAATATTGCAGAAGGGTGGGTTTTTTTGAGTCAGGCAATATTGGGACAACCCTAGTATTGACTACTGTACACCCCTATTGGATTGAGATATAATATGCTTACTATAGAAGCATAAAAATAATTAGTATTATGACCTTACTTTTATATTCTTAATAGAAAACTACATTAAGAAAAATATAGATTCATTGAAATTAAAAATATTAACTTTTATTATTATTATTATAAAGCCTTACAAATTAAGATAAGGCATTCATTTATCAATATCAGTGATAACACTGTGCAGAGATTTATAAATCTTGACCAGCTTTACTGCTTTGTCTGTATCAAGGTGGTTATGGAGCATTGACCACACCATACCAAATTTTTTAAAAATTCACTCTATAGCATTAGAATTTGCAGGACATGACAGTAAGTTTGAATTGAATTTGCAAAAGTCACTCGAGAGATCGTTTCCTTTTTCTGTTCTTATTATCATAATGTTCCACCACTTCACATTTGGGAACATACACATATCCCCAGAAAACACTGGAGGGTAATATTGCCCATATATAACTGTATATGGCAAATAAACATATGGGTATTTTCCGAGTAACCAGTCTTCTGCTGCACCTTTTTGGGAAGCAGACAGTCTCTTCACTCTATATTTAGGGTTCATAATATTTGTAGCTTGATGCATTCTTTTCAGTACAGTTTCTTTGTAAGGTTCTAATTCCAAACTTTATGCTAAGCGAAGCCATAATCCTACAGCATAGGTGCCAACTTCTAGAAGTGAAAAATCTGTAGTCAATTGCACATGTGGGCAGGCCACCATTTTTTAATTAAACAAAATCATACATAATTTATGAAAAAAGGGCACAATGAGGAAATTAAGTATTTATTAAATTAATAATAATAGAGGATTAAACTGTATTAAACGCAATATTAATTCTTAGAATTTACAAATGCTGTAGTGCAAGATTTTGCATTTTCGAGAAATTTTTTGTCAAATACATTCTCGTAACATTTCACATGTTGTCTGCATTTAACTATTAGTAAATTTTCTAATGTGTCATCAGACATGGTTGACCTGAAGTCAGTTCTAATTTTCTTCACTTGACTGAAGACTCTCTCGCATGCTGCATTACTGTGAGGGATCGTAAGTATTGACAGCATAACCTGAGAAAGTCGTTTAAATTTTAATTCACAAGTATCATTTTTTATTTTACCTATGGCTGCCCATTGTGCATCAATGCTACCTTCATTACTCACAGTTTGTGGAACTTCGAAAGCCTGGAACTCACTGAATTCTGTTTGTAAAGCATCAACAGCTTCATCTTCTGTATTATTGAACAAAAGAACAGGAAATTTTTCTGTAAAATATTTTAAGCTGGAAAATGATGCATTTTCAAAATTCGATATTTGTGTAACCTCTGCATGATGTAACACTTCTAACTCAAAAGGAAATTTATTGTGCATGTAGTCACATGCTGCTATGAAATAGCTTCTGACGTTTTCATAAAATTCATTTTTATCATGGATGTTAAAATCTTGGATTACTTTCAGTGTTCCATTTCCAATTAAGATATCAACATCATCTTTTTGATTACTCCTCTCATGATAGTGGACTTTCAAAATATCACTACATAATTTTATGACGCTTGGTTTTACAAATTTCACTAGCATTTCTCTGTACAATTTTAAGAGAACAGATTTTAGCATATGAATATACGGTTCCGCAGACTGAAGTTGAGCATTTGCTTTTTCAAATACAGGCACAGTATAAGATAAAAATAAACAGAAAGCCTTATTGATATCTTCCGACAGAAAATAAAACAACCTTTCTTCACGAGACATGGAGTTTTCAGTTTTTTGTTTCTTAGAAATATCCACATAATTTTGAGCTTTCCTTTTTAATTTCTGCGATGCTTTTTTGCTGTTACGTTCTTTCACTTTATCTGCATTTTCAACCGAAACTTTGATAGAGGGAATAGTAAAGAAAGAAAGTGGGGTGATTTGATTCCTTTTCATGGCCTCTTCCTTAAAAAACTGATCAAAGGTTGCCACTGCTGGATTATACGCTCTAAGCACTTTCCAACAGACAACCAACGAGTGCTAACGTGTTTTAATACCTTTTTTATATCAGTCTCATGAAATTCTTGAAGAATTTTCAACCTATCTTTTCTTTTCGAACTCTTTTGTAAGTAATAGTAAATGTCTACCAAAATTTCATCGATTTTAAATGGCAAACATGCAGCACTCTTTTCAGCTGCTAAGTTAATAAGGTGGCAGGAACAGCCCATAATTTCAATATTTTGGTGATGATTCTTTAACACCGCTGCTACACCTGCTTTTTTTCCTATCATAACAGGTGCATTATCACAGCTAAAGGCAACACAATTAGAAATCGCAAGGTTTTTAGATTGTAAAGCACTTACCAGAAGATTTCCAATATTTAACCCAGTAGCATCTTCTTTCAAAGATGGCATAGATAAAAGACAATTCACAATTTTTTCACATAAAGTATCGAAGAAAGTTTCCACTATTGGATACAGCTTTGAATCAACATCGTTGCTTCCATCGGTTGCAATTAAAAATGGATAGCACCTTAAATTTTCAACAAGTGATGAGGATTCCTTTGCAGACATTTCTTTCATAATTGCAGAAGTTTTGGTCTTTGCAGATCCATATTGTTTTGCAATACTGCTGTCAGGAAACGTTTTCCGAAAGAGCATCCACGCATGATCGCTGCAATTCATTGGCAAATTATGTTCGATCAAAAACGATGTAAATAAACATTCAGCGTTAATCATGGAGGTATCGTTAAATGCAAAAAATGAAGGCTTGATACTATGATTAGACTCTACAGCCTTGAACGTCTCCTTATGTTCAACAGTCTCAGAATGCAAAGTAATATCGCGTTTACCACCGTGAGTAATGCTTATGTCTTTACGGCAACACGTGCAGAAAGCATATTTTGGCCCCAGTCTTGATTTTTGAATAAAATTAAACATCTTCATATATTCGGCTTTAAACGTTTGGTAGTACCTTTTATTAACAGTCGACATCGTTAACGTTGTTTTCAAAAACACCTAAAAACAAAACTTTCTTTCCAGAGCAAAGAAATACCAGATACGTCTAATACATGGCTTCCCTACACAAAGTCACATGCTTGACCAAAACCTTATCGATATAACGCATTCTTTCTTTCCTCCCACCAACAACTACAAAGATGTGTGATTCGTTGCACAGGGCATCACTCTGACGTCATAGAGACTAAATTCCATGTCACCAACGCATGTGCGTCAAAGGCAATGGATTTCCAGCTTTCCACCAATATTTGCAATTATTAGAATATTATTAAATATGCACATATGCGCAAAAATTTAAATACGCATCAAGAAAAATAGGTATATAGACTTTTTTTTAAGAAATCAGTATTTTAAAAAACACTGGGGATTTTAGACGAAATCTCCGAATGTCGTTTTCGACTGGAAGATCGATAAAAAATCGGAAGCCTTCAAGGTAAATCGGAAGGATTGGCACCTATGCTACAGCATAGAATAAATTTGTATTATCTGATTGAAGGATGTATAGAATTCAGTTAACTTTTTTCAACTGTTTTATCAAGTTCAAAGATTCCCTATAAATTTGTGCATTATGGTGAATTGTAGTGATATAGTTTGGGATACTGTCAGCATGCCCTAAATGAATTTGCACATACTTGTAATAATTTTTTACACAGTATTGAGGAAGCGGGTTTATTGGGGTTTTATTCAAAAAAAAAACGCCCAGGTTTTTTTGGGCAGGCAAAATTGATACAACCGTGTGAGAAAAAGGATGGGATAGTATTACTAAGTTATCCAAATTTGAATTGGAATTCGGGATATAGTTTGTGTTAATGAAGAGTTTAAACTCTATGGTCTGTTTTAGTGATGTTAATTATCTAAAATTTGCATCTTCTACATATGAAATTACAATGGAATATACCTGCTTGATGGTGATCGCCGGGCGCCAGTCCTTTTCTTCATCCAACAATGAGAGACACACTGTACCAGAAGGGTACACATTCGGGTGAAACAAAGGTGGCTCAAACTTGCCTGAAAAAAAAATGTCCATACAGAAAGAATACTTATTGCACTGAAATAGATTACAGTAATAGTCCAAAAATCCCAACTGCTCAAAAAGTAGGCCAATCCAAATTTTCTGACACTCCGCCAGCACTTTAAAAATTCAAATGAAAGAGGGAATAAACAGGTGATCAGGTAAATTTTGACAGTCTATTCCGCAAGAAATAAAATATGCCCCATTTATAAAAACGAGAGCAGTTTAAGGAAAAAAAAAAAAAGTTAAATGTATATTTGTGGTGTAAGGACAATCAAGATCATATTGCAGGGTTCCCACTGTCCATGGAGAAAAGAATTCACCAACTTTTCCAGGTCCCCCCCCCCACTGGACTTCGACAAAATTCCCCAACTAATTGCAAACAAAATTTAGAAAACTTTGGTTTCGGGGAAGATAGCTTGCATTTGCATGAAATTTAGCTATTCAGTAAGGCTTTCCTTGACTTTTCCAGGTTTAACCAAAAAATCTTGTTTATCCCTGACCTTTAGGGTTGATTTCAAATTCCCCAACAATTCCAGGTTGCGTGGGAAGCCTGATATTGCATGGTCTATAGTTTTCTGAGAAACCTAACCCCTTGACTACAGTGAACAGTTTGTAAGCATTTATTTTTTGGCAACACCGGGTCGAATCTAGAATAAAGAAAGACCAGTTGAACACGTTACCACTGTGCCGCTACAAGGCCTTCAGTGGGTGGAAACTAACATTGACAACAGCTCACTCTTTCTGCTCCAGTTGGTATTGTGACATGTCCTACACCCCAAGTAATTGGCCCTTGACATATGCTGACCAATTTTATGAACACTTATAACCTTTACAAACCAAACCCCCTTTACAAACTCATAAAAGGAGGGGGGGGGTGATCCAAGGAGAAAGATTTTGGCAGTTGGGAGGAGATGCGCAGTGAAGTCATATGTCCGGTTCTCTACCTCCAGGGTTGGGCCCTGAACATTCTGTTTCAAAATGGAAGTTTAACCACCAAAGTGTATCAACGTGTGGATACAATCATACATTGTTTTGGTTTTCGGAGATATCTGGGGCATTGTGCTATCACGAATGTAATTCTGGACACAATCACATTTTCGAGAGAACGACACCCATTTCAACTGCCTTGAAATACAAAATCTAAAGGATGAGTGAAAGTCAATGATCTACCAACCACACACCTTCAGTAGATGCTAGTATACTCTCCCTTAAGCTGGAAGGTACAATCTCAGTCACCCACAAGTGTATTATGTATTTTTATTTGTTCACATCACGAAAGATCTACATTTACTAGCTACATGGTGTCTTACCAAATTTAATTTCAAACTTCTACGATATTTCCAGACCAAACCTTAAATCAATTTCGCATCACAAATTGCAGCAAACAATACGTTTCAACACACTAGAGTTCGCAAAAACAAAACAAGTTTCAAGACCAGAAAATACATTAATACAAACCAAAGCTGCGTGTAATTCAATTAGTGAATGTACAAATAATGTGCTTCCTTTGTATAAAAAAATAAATAAATATTATTTGCTTCATACATAGATTTTTTTCAAGACTTGATTTTTCTTCGTTGCCCACATTTTATACTTTTTGGTAGCAACATAGCTGTTTTCTTTTTTCTTAATTTCTTTATCTTAGTGGCAATGCGTCTGTTTCCCTATTATTTCATTTTTTAAGTGACATTATTTTAAAAAGAAAAGGAAGTGATGTCTGTTGTTATTCTCATGCAGTCTACTTCTGGAGTACAAAAGAAAAAGATGTAGTATACAAATGAATTAAAGTTCCTATTTTTTGCGTTTTGACTTCTTCGGTGTCGCCTCGATGTTATACAGAACTAGAGATGCAATCGTTAAACGGATAGTTGGTGAGTACACCCCCTTTTCGTCTTTACATCGTTTTCCCAATGTAACAACGATATGTGTAAGACATTAATTTATTTCTTATATCGTACTACTATGCAATTAACCACATTTTATAATAGCCTACTGTCACCACTCATTTTCCAGATACCCACGGAAAACAAATCTAAGTTTTGCTGTACAAAAATTGTGTTTTAAAAAATGCATTTTGTCATATTAAAAATTTACTAAGACATTCCATTCAGCCGCCTTAAATTTGTTATAACAGGTTCAGCTATTTTTTTATTCCACTTAAAAAAGTATAAACAAATAACTTTCTAAATTTAATGGTTTGAAGAATAACTAATTTGCCGAAACCGCCTGCACTAAAATCACAGTGCACTTATTTTTGCCATTTTTTGACTTAACCACTTATTCCCTGTGACTACAGATATAAAGGAAAAGAGAACTGATGTGATTCAAACACTCTACAGGTGAAATAATGCTGCTAAAGACAATTTTTTCCTTTCAAATTTTAGGTATGTTTGACAAACAACTTTTCCTCGGGAATATCTGAGCCGCTCCCCCACCCGCTTCCAAACTATTTTTTATTTTTGTGGAAGTTTAATCTAAAATGCAATGAAGTATAGTTCAGGAAAATGCCTTAACAGGCTATTTATTATAAACATTGAATTTTAAATTTCCCTTAGGCTTTTGCACTTCAAATTTCCAATTTAAGCAGGTCTACCATGTGGCCAGACACCCTGCATCACATTCTTCAGTGTATTGCATTTTACAACATATCAGTGATCGCTTCGATACAGAAAACTGTGTTCACAATCACACACTACAAAGTGTACACAAGACAGTGGTCAAGGTGTAATAAAGTCCATTTCACTTTTTTTCTCAAATAACTCATTTTGTAATGAGTACATTTCAAAGGGGTTCTGTGTACGCATGTCTATTGTACCATGACATTTAAATGAGTAAAACCTTTGTAATAAAAAAAAAATACCTTTGAAAAAAAAAAAGGAACATCTTCAATACTTACATTTCGGTGGAGTTGAGGGATAATCGTCCTTGAAGATCATGCGGAGGTTATATAAGCCACCTTCCCATGGAGTCTAAAATGGCATTTAAACAATGAAAACCTCATAAAATAGCAAAATAAAGTCATAGCTGAGTGAACTAGAACAAGTGAAATAGTGAACTAGAATAAAAACCATGCAACGTAAGAGTTAAAGACAAACACTTAAAATTTTTTGTTTTAAACATCGTTATCATATATAAATCATTTCCTATATTAAATTTTCTGCAGCCCACAAGGAAAAAGGTACATCTGCCAACTTATAAGTAGAGAAAATCTTAATTACTAGTGAAAACTATATCTTTTCATGTAGCTGTCATAAGAAAAACGTCAATACTGTAACACACGAATATAATACTGTGGGATAGAGATATTGGGGAAGCAATAGAAAAGGGATGGAAGGAATTGGATTCATTAATATGAGAAATGATTTACACCAGAGGTTCTTAAACTGTAGGTTTGCAGACTTCTGGGAGTCCATGGGACCTATCAGGGGGTCCACGTGATCCTTCCAGTGTTCCACAAAGATTCGAAAAAATACTAAGAAAAGAGCAATTACTCTTTAATGCTAAGAATAAATTATGAAGGAACGAAAAATTCTTTCCTTAAGTGGTGAAAATCTATATAAAAATATTTTACTTCCACAACAGGTTATATATGTTCTAGCAAGGTTATGTTTAGACTGACATGAAAGAGTTATAGTGACAATTCTAAATTTAGGCTTTTTTAGGAAATCAAATATATGTCATAAATAAGCTTGATTTTATTAAGCAGCAGACAATCTACTGGCTTTTTCTTCATAGGTGAAAGTCTTATTGCTTCTTTTGCAAAAACCAGCTGCTATTTTTTTATAGCATATTTGAGATTTTCAGAAGTCTTTCGTTTTTTCAATAAGAAGTTTTCATACTCAAGCCTGGTCTAAATTCTGTTTGATTCTTTCGAATGACACTTTAAATTCTTTCTGTAGTGACACTGCTATGTGGGATCAGCAATATATATATATATACAGCATTAATTTTGATAAGGCTCCATATTTCTTTACTCCAGAAAAATCTCTCACCTCAGAAATTTTATGCCATGTTACATCCATTCTTGAACACTCATCTATACTTCCAAATTGATTTGAAATGAAAATTTCCAACTTTCAAAACTATAAAAATACCTTTTCCAGTATTATCGGTTGACTCCACGATTGAGAGCACTACTGGGTCAATTCTCTCTTCATTATAAAATAATACCAGTATGGGGTATAATTTTACGTCATGACAGTCTGTGCTGCCATCTGATGCTAAAGAAAATGGATTTTTTTCAATGCACTTACCGCTAGGCCCAGGTGATGCATCAACACATCGTGAAAACAGGTGTGAAGCCGACATTGTCACAGCGGTTTCGTAATTTAATTTGTTAAATAAATCGGCGATATATTGTGATTTCATGGTGTTACCCACCTAGCGGCACACGAGCGGTTTGCCAATGTTTCTTTGTGCGCATACACGGTTTTAAGATCTGACGGTGTGAAACCGTCCCGGCCAAGTGATGAGACGATATCGTAAAACCGTGCATGCGCACAAAGAAACATCGGAATCAGCAGTGTGGGACAAACCGCTGGTAAGGTTTCAGCCAATTAACGACAGTATGAAATCATGAACACAGCGTTTATATTGCTGCGTCAGTGCAAAAGCAGATGGTTCATGGGTTTCTTCATATGCAGGCATGATTTTCTAGCATGTGACTTTACTTTTCAATGCCGTGATATTAGAATGTGCTGTAGTAGTGGCGGATTCACAGAGTGGGAGATCAGAATTAGGAAAATTTCCCTTTCCAAATCATAAAAAGGCAGTGGAAATCGGTTACATCGAGCGCCGATTATAATGACGGAATTTTTACAAAAAGCCTGATTTACGATTTGAACTGCTCGTTAAATCCAGAATCCAAAAAGACTTGTTCTGAGGTTGGCGCATTTCCCACAAGCCTTAGAAGAAACAAATTCTGGCAAGCGTAGCTGTGAAAAATAAAAGGCATGATTTTAGTCTTGGCTCCTCCTATGATGGGAAGATGTTCCCGTGAAGTTACAGTTCAGGGGCCGTGCAAAAATTGCGAAACAGATCGTAAAAGTAATAATGACTGAAAATTCCTACATTTACCATAACTTTCGACACAGTTTCCGTAATGACTGAAAACTTGTCATTTTCCATAATCATTATGGACAATCCGTAATAGTTGGCAGCTATGAAAACACTAGAAATAAATATGTATGATGCAAATTCCGGGCTTTAAACTTTGAGTTAATTCTTGGGGGTCCGCGAGGGTGAGTGATCCCTGAATGGGATCCGTGGTCTAGAAAAGTTAAAGAATCACTGGTTTAGAGGAAAAAATTGAAAGTAAAAAAAAATAAATACTAATATTTAAAAATAAAATCCAAAACATGAACAAAGGTAGAGGGAATTCTAAATATCCAAATAAGTAAACAATAGAAACTGTTCAAGAAATCGAATTTTTAGGTATAACAATGACAACATGCTCTTTCTAGTTTAAGTAAAAAGTTAATGAAGACATGGCATTAATAAATAAACCCAAACCACAATATTGTATGAGATAACATGGGAGCAATTAATCAACAAATAATGGGAAGATTGCAAAAAAACATTAGAATTTTAAATAAGGATAATTATTCATAAATTAACTGAAAAAATAACAGTACATTACTTATAGATGTAATTCATGGTTATGGCATATTCATCAAAATATATGAGAGGGATAGATAATAAATATATGGAGAACATAAACATACAGGGGGAAAAAAGCCCGAGAAGGAAAAGACAAAGTTGAAGTCAAAGGTTGAAACGACTTTTTCAATTAACTGTGCTTTGGAAAAAAAAAAAAAAAAACCCTGTGGCCAACTTCCCATGAATGTTTTGCCAGTGCAGATTTGTGGAATTCTTGTTTACAAATGTACGCCTCATGCTCTTTTAACTGAAAACATAAGGCCCGAAGTGAAAATCTCTTCAACTTTTGACCCAAACTTCTTCAAAGCTTATATTTTTACCAATGCAGTCAATTCCGTAAATGATCAGCTATCTTTCAATGTACTTTCATTGATTTGAAAATTTTCTCTCCTTTCTACAGGAAGAGACGCCACCCACAACATACAACTTGTAAATACCTTTTAGTTTGTTAATTTGTGATCACGATGTTGGCAACACTTCATGCCCACGAATGTAAACAGAGTCATAACTGTTTTGAGAATGATGGGGGAGAGCCACTGAAATAGCTATCAGCAGCGTTATTAAATAATTTTAACTGTGATTACTTGTTTTTACTTGCTCTTTCATAACTTTATAGTTTACTTGTTGTTGTAATATCTTCGTAAAGTGCCAACTCTTTTTTATACTCACTGGCATTTCAGTTTGAAGTTCAAAGAATTCTAACAACTGCAGCTGATCAATTTCTATGTTAAAAAATCATTTGCTTTCAAGAATACAAAAAATTGCTGCAGTACGCAAGTTAGTTACATACATACTTCAGCAAGAGATAAACGTCATCTCAAAATGGAAATTTGGAGATCATACATTTTCTGACACATTAAAATTGCATCATTTGTAGAGTTTAGAACAACTGTTCGAGAAATTAAGACTGACGTCAGATGGAGCCAGCTGGGAGGCACCACCCAGATCGTGCGACCCAAGTGGATACGAAAATTACATACAGCAGCAATTAAAATGTTCTTAAAAAATAAAACCCACCAATCAGGTGGTGCCTTCCAGGTGGCTGCTGCAAAAGTCAGCCGAAAACTTATGGATTCATTTTTAACAAAAATGGAAGAAAAATACAAAAAGGAAAATCTGGAGACATCGCTGAAAAATGAGAATATCATGTTAAAATATGAGAAAGTTAACAGGTATTCCCTATCCTCCCAGCGTAAAAATGCATGCATCATGAAGGGTTTACTGATTCTTAAAAATATTCACAAATTTAGCATGAAATCATACCTTACATTTCACCCAAAATCCGTACATTGTACGGCCAAGCAATATAAGTCAGTACGTATGAAACAGCAAGGCTTATGTTTGAAAAAGTGTAAACTACGAGACAGAAAGTGTCAATGCAGAAAGAATGATAGTCAATAATATACGTTAAGATGCCCTGGCTATACAATTGAAGCTTGTTAATGCCAATCACTTTTAACAAACTGTTTCCAGAATCTCCATCAAAATGAATAACTTTGTAATACGAGCCAACACATCCTTTCCCAGCAATGGGAACAAACATTTTATCACAATAATT
>QLNU02014802.1:99626027-99652898 GCA_006491805.2 Dysdera silvatica
TTTAGCATATTAAGACGTTGCTCAGAAAGAGAGGAGAGCGAACGAATTTGAAGAATCCAAGAATGTCTGTGATCGGAGATAATCCCAAGGAATTTGTATTTGAGAACAACATCGATCGTGTTGTTTTCAATAGTCACGTTAATGTGGCGCGTTATATTCGAACTATTGGAGACCGGAAGAATAGCAGTTTTAGTCGAGGAAATCGAAAGATTCCAAGTATAGCAGAAGTCAACAAGACAGTTCACAGCACCCTGAAGCCTCTTCTGGAGATCAGAGGAATTACGGGATGATATCCAAATAGCCAGATCATCAACGTAGATAGAGAAGTTAACTAAATTCGAAAAACACAAAGGGAGGTCCGCGAGAAGTACATTGAACAGGAGCGGACTCCACCCTGAGGCACCCTTGCAGCTAAAGGCAATGAAACAATGCTAACTTGGACTGTCCACTTGGTAAGATAAGATTCGATGATATGTCCATCTAAACCTAGAGCAGAAAGTTTCAGAAGGATTCCAGAAAGCGAAGCGGAATCAATGGCCGCCTCTAAGTCAACGAAAAGGACTGCAAAATGAAGTTCCAGCACCTTGCTTGATTTGAGCGATGATGCAAGATCCATTAGATTCCAGGAGCTTAAGTGATAACGTCTGAAGTCAGTGGAGTAGTCAGAGAAAACCGAATTAATCTCCAAGAAACAGGTCAGTCTTTCATAAACCACTCGTTCGAAGGGCTCCAATACGCAAGAAAAAAATGAGATTGGTCTGTAAGGGGCCAGATCAGTTCCACGTTTATTTGGCTTCCTAATTGGACAGATGATATAATTTTTCCAACTCTTTGGAAAATCATGGTAAGTGCAGATGTGATTAAAAATTTCAACAGAAACGGAAGGGAAGATTGGGGAAGACGGGTAAAAGCATTATTTGGGATTCCATCGGGTCCTGGTGCTCCATTTTTTCCGCGCCGACGAATAGAGTGAGAAATTTTCGCTTGTGAAAAAGGAGAGTTGATGGGCAAAGAATTTGCATAGATTCTGGGAAGCTTAAGATGAAGGGTGCGATTCTCTCTCCTTTACTGAACAGAAATAGGACGGACCACTCTTTTAAGTGGTTGATTAATCATTCATGTTTACTTCAATTAATGTTTACTTTTATTAATGTTTGCTTTTATTAATGTTTACTTTCATTAATGTTTAATTTTATTCTCCCATTCATATAAAATGTTTTTGTAGACTTCCGTGGACAGAGAAATTTGGAGGATGATAGTGGTCGACAACATCTGTTCTTCGTTCCTTTAATCTATCAGAGAACGATAATAATATAATTCCTCGCCGAATTCAAAGGAGAAAATTAAAGAGAATGTTACAGCGGTCACCTGGACTCGTCGAGCTATGCAGGATTTTGTTTCATCTTGCATAAATTCGCCATCCCCTCATCGGCCAAGTCTCTTGAGCTTCCTCTTTATCCTAAAAAGAAGCTTCCGAAATGAAAAGATCTCTACTCTACTTTCCATAATTCTATTACTGGGCATTCTAGGTTCTCCTTTACCAACTTTAAAGAATCATTCTCTTCTTGGTTGTGATCGCCCTCGGTTCATTTTCTGTGATGCCTCGTCTCAAAATAACCCTCAACCGGGTCAGCTGTCATCGTCTTTTATGCGTGTGTGTGTGTGTGTGTATATATATATATACTATAATTGTATTAATTATATAACTGTCTAGAAATTCTAGAAATGTCTTCACCAAAACCATTAGATGATCATTAGTCATAATATGTGACAGCATATTGTTGCTAGACGTTCAGAGACAGATTGACGGCGTCGTATTCTCAAAAATGAAATGGGCCAAGTTCAAAGTAAGGAGAGAGGAAAAAATCACATCTGCTTTTGGAATTATGATTGAGTATAAGAATGAAACTTAGGTCCGCCAGTTCACATGTCTCTGAAAAGGGTGAAATGGATCAAAAAACTAAGTTTGATGAAGAAAAGCGAAAGATAAAAGAACAAAAATGACTTGCCAAGAATGAATGAAAGACTCTGCAACCATCGAAGGAGTTCAACGGCTCCTTAACGTTGAATTTCAGACACAAATGCAATCAACATAGAATAATTATGTTGTGTTCTTTAGAGAAAATGTTCTAAGTAGAAGAAATAGGGGCAGCTTATCCTTAAGAGCTAATGGGTTTCAGTTTCATTCAAATTTCCCAATTTTATCATGTAAAATTATTTTTGTTTCTTAACACATTGTACTCAGAGGCAGCTCCAGGGCCCCGCGCCGGCCCTTTTATTATTGACGCACTTGTAATATAAAATGTTTGTCATTAAATTGTAGACAAATATTCCTTATGTAACGTAAATATAATTTATTCGAATTTTAATAACGCTAAAATGATCTTTATTGTTTTTATTATTCATTTTTCATCCTTTTGTCAAATTAAGATTCTTGTTATTAACAACGGACCACAAGAAGACAAAACTATTTACCATCTCCCATCAAATGGCTTAAAAACTTCGTTTTAAAGAATTCATTTTTCAAATTTTTTCGGTGGCGGACTTCTGAATTCCCTTTTCTTTGGGTTCTATTCCATATCCACAGGCTCCCCGGTAAGGCCCCTTTCTAAAATATTAGGGCACCTCAAAGCCTAGGGCCGCTACTGATTGTACTGTGTACTTCAGATCTGACTTTTTGAACTACTTAAACTCGAATAAAGAAGATTGCGAATATAATCTCCAAGTCCAGTTAATCACTTTCCACATAGATTTGTTCCGGGAAAGGGGGGTTCCCTAAAATAGCCTAAACGAGTTTTCGCTCAAAGGGCATATTGTCTGTTCACGAAAAGAAGTCCAATGGAACAGTTAGAAATATCGGGAGGTGACGTTACAAACTGGCTAGACGCACAATAATGTAGGACTTCAAGTTCTACACTCGTTTTTGGCGACCGGCAAAAACAAGTTCTGAGATTGGTGTCCTACTTTGCTTTAAGTGGCTAGCCGGTTTGTGACGTCAGCTCCCGTTATTTCTAACGGTACCATTGAACTTCTTTTCGTCCCGCTCAAAGAAAGTTCAGAATCTCATTAGCTCTCATCGTCTAATGAGATTCCGAACTGTGACCTTTCGTTCCTTAAGAATATCGCAGTTAGTCGTGGGTACAATCCTTCGACCATTAACCGGGCAGTTCACAAGCTTTGGAGATGCTAATCGGGGTCGTCGCTTCACAAAAAATATGTTTGTACTCCGTTAGTTCCGCGGTCTTTTCAAAAATTGCGGTTATTCTCCGAAAATTTAATTTCCCGGTTGTGTTCAGAACACTCAATAAGACTGGCATTTCACAACTTAAGGATCCCATTCGGGATACAACTAGAGATGTAAAAATCCGGGAACTGTGGACACATTGGAAAGTTTGATGGGAAGAAACCAAGATAGCTAGAATAAAGGACGTATGTCCCGTCCACACCTTTCTTCCTATTGGTTGATTGTGTCCAATCGACCAATAGGAAGAAAGGTGCGGACGGGACTACCTCCTTTATTCTAGCTATCTTGGTTTCTTCCCATCAAAGTTTCCAATGTGTCCAAAATTCTCAGGTTATTTACATCTATAGACATAAGTGACTGCCACGTCTAAAAAATCCAATGTGGCGATAGCCAAATTTACATTGAAAAGACGCGCAGAGCTTTACGTTTTAAGCTAACAGAACATTAAAATTATATTCGTAATCAAAACTTGCAAAGGTCAGCCATTGTAAGATGTTTTTGAGATTTCGAATAAAATGTTTGCTTTTTCGGAGGCAAATGAATCGCCAGGATCGATTTGCCGTCAGACTTGGATTTTCTTGAAGCGTACCGTACTTTTATTAACAGTAATTTTATTGTTAATGATCCGCATGATAATTATTTGCTATGGCTACTTATGCTTATGTTTCAAGAACAGTAACCTATGGAATAATTTTATATAATTTTCTCAATGTATCTGCATTTGCTTCGAATTTTTTTATTACATACGAATGTTAAATTATTTTGAAAAGTTGCATTTTGTTGTAGTTTACATGCTTAAATATTACATAATTGCTATATTTACATTTTACCAGTTTTTAACGTTGAGGTTTATTTTGTATTACATTAGTTACTTGTACACCTAACTAGTACTAGTAGTATACTAGTTAAGTATACTAGTATTATACTATTATCACTCATGTGCACAAGTGCACCAAAGTCACAAGACTTGTGTGCACTTACTTTAAAAAGTTAATTTAGACCCCTGTATTACAGTTCAAGTGTGCAGCCACAACCAATCAGCATTCACTTCTGTGAAAAAGAGATAATCAACGAATAGAGATTGAATGTAGTGCATGCATGTGAATATTTGTTATTGTATGTCCTAAAGTATATAGGAAGAAATCTTCGGGGGGGAGGGTGGTGAGGAGGGGTTACTGTGAGAAACAAACTTTAAGGTTAAAAAAATAAATAAAACGTAAATCAAAGCTATTAAAAAGGGCAAAGTTTTTTTTATAGGATATAAAACAACTGTCGCTATTTTGCAATGGACACACTTTTTTTCTTGGATTTTACATTAATTCGCCCCATTTTGCGAAAAAAAGCGACCGTAGCTTACCTTATTAACACGTTCGACTTACAAATACAAATCAGGGAGTCTGCTGCAGCCCCAAATTTCCTGAATCCCCCCACATCTAAAACCAAAGTCCATATGCCTGCTAAATATTCAAATTACAAGAAAGAAAAAATATTGCGCAAATTGTTTTTCCATACTTTTTCTGCATATGTAAATTGTAATAATCTTTTATATGTAGCAATTTTTCAAAGAAAAATATGGATACGAAGAGGGAGAAAGATAATATATAAAGTAAAATGCTAAATTATCCACTGTCTGTGAATGGGTTAAATGTCCAAGAAGAAATGTTCGAATATCGTTTTCCACCGAATGAATGAATGAATGAAAAAAAACACACACTTTTTTTTTGGGTAAATATGGACGAATTATTTCATTTCTGTTGAATATTTTATTTCGTTTCTTTTCTATAAAGTACATTTTATAAGTTTTTACCGTGTTTGGCGCAGTATAGCCCAGATGCTCTTGCGCCATAAAAAAGCCAAACAAACAAACATTTTATAAAAAAAATTAAAATTTTGAAGGTAAATTTGACACCCCCACCAAACGATGTTCGACACCCCCCCCAGACACCCTGATATAAATAATGCCAGATTCCACTTGGTCGAAAATTGCAATGCAATAGTCCATTTTTCCCTTACATGACTCCCCATCACGCATAAATAAGTTGTTGGCTGTCTATACGGTAAGGAATGAATGGCAAGCTTTTCGAAATGGGGCTTTTAATCTGTTTCAAATATTGATAAAAGAAAATATTTTTACTCCCATACCTACTTTGATCGTTTTCAAAGTTTGTAAACTTTCTGACTTCGAAGGGGACAGACACTATGTGTTTCCTTTCTTTTATGTAACTTGTTTATCCACTACAAATTCTCGTCCATACACACAATTTGTCTACACACCCCACCTCTATTCCAAGGCTTCTCATCTCTCTTATTCAGAGACAAAACTATTCATGCATTCCAGGCCGCAATCCCATGCACATTAGGGGGCATGCTCTCCTGATTCTCACATACCACACCCCGGCCGTACGGCAGCTTAAAAATTTTAGAGAGTTAAATCAGTAATTAACGAAGTAAGCACAAGCACCCCGAGTAATTTGGGAAATTTTGAAATGACCCTGGAAATGGGAAGTATTTTGACCCCTCCTGCATAGAATTGTCCCTTTCCCACCCAGGCCATTCTTTTAAGTGTATTTTTAGCCCACGGGGGAAGGTGTGGGTGGGACGACATAGATAGTCGTGGGTTGGCCAAGAAAGGGGCAACCCCCTATTCAAAGGGGATAGGGTCGCGGATGTCTGTTCTCTGCTGTCCGGGCTGGCGGGTGTTGGTTCCGGCTCGCTTAAGACGGAGTGATTGGGATATTCACTTTGGCCGCCGGGCGGCGGTGGATGGATGCCTGCTTCTGCTATTCTGGGACCGGACTCCGCCCTCCCTCGTAATTCGGACTTCGTCGCTGGGGTCGTGCTTGGCCTTCTGTCCATGACGGGCGTTCGTCATTGTCTTCGTCCGCTGCGATCGCTTGGGGGCCAGCTTTCGCAAACAGTGGATGATAATTTGGTATGTAATGCCTGTCCGGACTATGCTGGTCTCGTGCGCCCTGGTTGCGGGGAATGTTTTACGCCTGTTCGCTGCCGCTCGCGGCACCACACCCACTCAACGGTGTCCGGTGGTCTCCTGTAGGAGTACCGGCTGGCCCGGGGTGTTCTTCCGCGCCATCCATCTATTTCGGCCGCTCTTCGGGGCGGACTGATCGTGGGTGGTCTCCGGTCGACGTTGAATGACGACAATCATGTGAGCTGTGCGTCTCTGTACGCCTGTTTCGATCGACAATCCCCTGCAATGCTCCCTCCCCCCCAGTGTCCCTTCTCGGTCCACTGGTCGTCATTTTATGTGACAAAAGCCAGTCTGGGAATACAGCGCTGCCCCATTCGGCGGCCACCTTTCCCATTACACTTCTTGCATAATTCACTCACTCACGGGGGATAGGGTTCTTGAATGAAGACAACTGTGCGAGGGATTATCTCTGTGTGCCTGGTAATGTGAACTTTCCCCCTTCCCCCAACTATAGCGCCTAGAAGGAAGGGATAGTGAGCCCACTCCTCATTGAGCCAATGGTAAAAAATATAAAAAAAATTAAACTTCCGGAAGGTGGCGCTACAGACAGTCTCTTTGTTTACTTTTTTACACGTTACATCTGTTGTGCCTGTGTGTGAATTTTTAATTGCAAGGCAAATTAATTTTTTTGTTAATTAAAGTCAAATATATGTCCAGCAAGTAATTGTATATCTTCTATGCCAATATACTCACGGACTAATTAGGCAAGTTTTCATTGACAAAAATTGCTTGTCATCTCTCCCCGTGTGTAATTTAGAGATATTTTTCAACCCTATTATTCCTCCACTATAATAGCTCTTTGTTTCATTTTGGAAAACACCACATTAAAAAAATAAACATAGCTATATTCAACTATGATTAAAATTATCTAAATTTGGAATTTGTAAACATTTGGGTGCTCTTTTACAATACGGTAACTGCTTCCGTTTTGGTGATCTTTTGTTTACATGCATTTTTTTTACTTTGATTCTTGTTTTCTTCTAACTTTTTTTTTTTTGGTCTAATTTCATAGTTTTGATTAAAAAAATAACCACAAAGATCCCGAGCACTAGCGAGGGATCCCTCCTCATTGATCAACCACGAAACTCGTAGCGGCCCCCTATGTCCTTTAATTCAACGTAACCACTAAAATAAAGGTTAGAAGTAGGGCTTTTCAATTGGGAATTTTCAGTTTTTTTTTTTTAACTTTGCATCGCTAAATATTTGTGTTTTTCACTTTGTACCATTAAATTTCCGGGTTTTTCACTTTGAGTCGCAATCACCTTTGCTATGTTTACATGTAAGATCCCATACTTTAAAGGGAGAAACTTGGCAAATAGACTGTTGAGAGCGTCACCTACCGGGGGTGTAAAGTTTGGGAACTGGTTTTTTCGGTAGTTCCAACACTGCCCATTTTAGGCGCTATACCCCAACTGTAGTTCCCCCCCCATCCTTGAGTAATAACTAAGGGGGATGGAGTGTTCAAACAGGTTCTTTGATGAATTTTGAAAAGGAAACAAAAAAAGGAACGAGAAAAGATCGTGGAGTGCGGAACGGGGATTTTGTTTTCAGAAAATAAGCTGATTAAAAATGCCTGCTGCATTTTACGAAAAATGGGACTTCAGCTTAAACCCCGAACACTATAGCGGGAGATGGTACCCATTTTCTATGTTATTTGACCTACAAAAAAACCAGCGATTACCTCGCTTTTCCTTTTTGTAGTGATCATGTTACTAATTGCATCTGCTCAGTGGAGCACCTCTCTACAAGATGAGCATTCTATTCTTTATTTCAAGATAATTCAAGTAGGGTCGAGATAGCAGAGAATAATGAACGAGTGACTGGAAATGCGAATTTTTTTATCATATACGAGGGTTGGAACTTTAATAGTCACAACTATTTGTTTACAGTTGACACAAAATGGATGCATGTTACCAAGTTTTACTGCCCCTAAATGTAGTCACCAGCATTATGTACAACCTTTTGCCAAAGATGTGGAAGTTGTTGGATAACTTTAGTAATGCCTGTTGTTGTATTGATAGTTCGAATGGACCAGTCTACTGCTTGAAGAATCTCTGCAACAGTTTTGAAGCGAATGCCCCAAAGTAGTTCCTTCATCTTAGGAATCAAGTCATACTATGTGACTATGACTTGATTCTTAAGATGAAGGAACCACTTTGTGACATTCGTTTCAGAACTGTTCCAGAGATTCTTCAGGCAGTAGACCGGTCCATTCGAACTATCAACACTACAGGCATTGCCAAAGTTATCCTACAATTTCCACATCGCTGGCAAAAGGTTGTACACAATGCTGGTGACTACATTGAGGGACAGTAAAACTTGGTAACATGTATCTATTTTGTATCAATTGTAAATAAATAGTTGCCACTATTAAAGTTCCAACCCTCGTATAATGCAACAGCTTTTTTGGCCGGTGTTGTTCGCTGCCAAAACCGTCAGGCTGGTTAGTTTTCCGACTGGAAAGTGCTTAGAAGCTTATGGGTTACTGCTTGAAAATTGCAGGGTGGTTTATACTTAGTTGATCTCTCTTCGAAATGCTGGTGATACCAACAAATGCCAGCATGCGTAGATGAATGTTTTCCGAAATTTTGGCGCGTACGACTTCTGTTTCGTTCTCGTGAATGAGATAACCTTTTCATCTTTTTTGTTAGTTCATAAACTTGCCGTTGTAATTCAACAAATGAGTTTTCTGGAACGATCGAAGATTCCTTTGAAACCGAGTAAATGGTTGCTGGCGATGATACTTCGGCAATTTTATCTGCCATCTCTGCTAACGTCCGTAAGTTGTCTGGCGAAGTTTATAATATCGACTACGTTTGTTGTGGAAAACGTTGTAGCCACAATGACCTTAATAATTGCTCATGTACATGTATTCCTGCTACTTCCGTCATCTTCCTCATCAATTACAATATTCGTTTATCACTAAATTCAATTTCTTGAAATAATTTCTTCAGACGGTGTTCCGATTCCGCGAAACATCCTATCAATCGTGTTTTTAATGTCTGATACATATTATTAGTTGGCGGTGAAATAATTATGTTGCTAACTTACGGTAGTATTTCCGATTCGACCGCGGCGACAATCATATGGAACTTCGTGGCGTCTTGCGAAATTCCACTGACGACAAATTGAGATTCCATTTGGGCAAACCCTATTGCTGGATTTTTCTACCAGAATGGTGGGGCCTTTACTGCAATAAGAGCAATTTCTTTAGTATCCGTTTCGTTTGCCATGCGGTTGATCGTTGTTAGCTCACGTTCAATACACCTTTGTCTTGTTTGCTAGGTGTTCTCTATTATTGTACTATTAGCAATTTCTGATATTTAATAATTTTTATTTCGATCTTTAACATATATCAACAACAATTAGAAAGAAAATAAGGAAAAAACATAAAACAGCAAATACTAATTTTTCTGCAAATTTCAATCATAACAGTCGTAGCCAATAAAAAGAGAAAACTGAACTTTTAGAAAATGTCCTTATCGCTTGATAATATCATGTCTCATTAATCAATAGTCGTTTTTAATCTAATAAAGCTTTGTAGTGACTAGTGGATAAATTATATTAAATATTGATTTCTTTGACCAATCATCACAAGCGAGTTTTTCAAAGTGTTCTTTATATACAGCAACGTGGCTTCCAAACTCTTTGTTCCATGCAGTCCTTTTTAAATAATGAATGTTACTGCAGAGTCACGACTCTGTTTGATTTTAACATGTATTCTTAAACCAATATGTGCATTAATAAAAACAGCAGACACAAAGATCTTTTATTTTAATTGCAAAATAAAGTATCTAATGCGAGGAATAGGGTTTATGTTTTGCAATGTCTCGTTATATTGTGGATCGCTACAGACGAATGTCACGTTTAGCATCAAGGTAACTTCTGTACTTATTTAGTGTGTAAATAGAAAATCCAGATTCACACAAATAAGTAGTGGCAAACAGAAGAATTACTTCTGATTTATCAGTTGGTGGTTCAAATTGATTTATTCAACTACACCAAAATTCTGAACAAGGTTAATTTGAAAGAGAATTTTCAAAGCCATGCTCGATGCAATGTCTACGAGGTATTCATAATTAGTTGATGTCAGGCAACTTGGTTTTGAAGTAACGGTAAATGTATTCACCATACAGTCGTACTCCTTCAGTGTTACTTCGGGCTACTGGTTTTCATTTCCTGACGATATTGTTTATACATTGTAGATGCTTACAGACAGTATCCAATGCGCATTCTAATGCTTCCAACTGATGTTTAAGAATGCGATATTATGATAATGTGGCAAGCATAATAATATGATTACAAATAATTTCTTAAAAATTATGATCATTCATTTTTTATCCAGATAGTAGACTAATTTTTTGTGACAGTGCATCTTTATTTTCAATGCTTCTGTGGAATCTCAAGGGCTGTGCACAGCACAGTTTAGAAACTTATGACACACAGAACTTTTTTGTCATTATTTGTGGGATTGACGATGATGACCACATGAAGGTGGTGATACTTTGACTTGTAAATAGTATGGCCATATATTATGATTTTAATGATATATTAATATATTCATTTTAGTATATTACTGAAGAT
Source organism: Dysdera silvatica (assembly GCA_006491805.2). NCBI lineage: Eukaryota > Metazoa > Arthropoda > Arachnida > Araneae > Dysderidae > Dysdera > Dysdera silvatica. The sequence goes on from QLNU02014802.1 coordinate 99,636,845, forward strand.
GTAAGGTATTATTACCCTCCGCAGGGATAACACAATTGCCAAATAATGGTCAACACAGAAAAGCCTCTGGGGCGAGATTTTTTTTTTTTTGTGAGTTTTCATGGGGAAAATTTATTATACAATAATTTCTGTCATCCACGTACAGGTTATAGCTCAAACTAGAGCTTTATTCATTTTTGGAGAAAAAGAGACGCAGCACGGAGGGACCCTGGTTCGAATCCAAGATGGGGAAAGCGTCTCTTTTTCTCCAAAAACGAATAAAGCTCTAGTTTGAGCTATAATCTATACGTGGGTGGCAGAAATTATTGCATATATTACTGAAGTGCTTAAAATTTTTTTTAGGTTCATAATGTCCCTTGTGTCTCTGGACTTTTTTCACGGCATCCTTTGTATTCTAAAATCATGCTGGCTATATATCATTTTTGTGGCATCATTAAGCACTGAGTGGGTATCACTGTTTCATATAATTACATTATTCAAATTATAACATATTTTAATTAACTGAAGTAATTTTTTAAAATGTCTTCTACATGACAAAGGAACATGGTTAAAAACAGTTATGAGAAATTTATGGATTCAAACACAGTAAAAACGTTTTCAATGTTGAAAACGAAATGTTCGATCATGAAATGGTCTCTTCCCTTGCAATAGTGAAGTCCTGACTTTTTTAAATGAATTCCAATCAATGCGATGACATGTTGCTGGTTGTCTGGCTTTTTTTTTAAATTGAAGTGCTATTTGGTCTGGATCCATAGTTTAGGAACTGCTCATCCAGTGCAACCTTTTTACCTTGGAGGAAACATTAAAATAATTTTCACTCAGGGAAGTTCCCCCCCCCCCATAAAAATTATTTTATCTACAACCCAAAGCATACTAATGACCAATAAGTCCCCTCTCACCCTCAATCACATTTTTTTCCTGCGACCTTTTGTGGAAAATAGGTTAACAAATTCTGGCGTAGTGTTACTGTCATTCTGATTCAGAATCTATTCTGAACTACTAATTTAAAAATATAAAAGCCCCACAACTAATTTGGTAAATTTTATTTAAACATGATATCAATACAGTCACAAATATTTTATAACAATTCTTATATATATATATTTATAAAAGAAAAGGGGGAGAAGTGGAACTGGGGATAGCAATTTTAGTTTTACATGTTCTCAGGCAAAATCTTCACAGATAATATTGCAATACAAAGTAGTATGACATACGGTATACAGGGTGATTCAGAAAAGACATTACCACAATTACTTTTTAACCATTAGTTGCAGAACAGAACTTTAAAGGGTTAACAGAACTTAAAAGCTTTAAAGAACAAAACTTAAAAGGGCTCAAGTTATGTAAACAGGTTCATAAGTAAAGACAATGTTATAAGTGTAAGTAAGGTAAACGTTGTCTTTACTTATAAATCTTATCTCCATAATGCTATGTCACATTATCTTATATATGTAAACAGGGTTGCCACTCACAATGAAGAAACAAATTCCCTCACTTCTCCAGGTTTTTCCCTGTTTTTTTTTGTTTTTTTTTGACAAATTTCCCTCACCAATCATCAGCAACTTTCAACTGAACTTCGGTTGGCCAAAAATGGATTCCCGTTAGTGGGAGATTTGGCTCTTTTTATTTTTATTATTCAAAACAGAAGTTAAGAAGATTTTCTCTTGATTTTTTTCAGGTGTCACCAAAAAATCTCATTTTTTCCCTAACTTTTCCCTGACCTTTAGGGACGAATTGCAATTCCCAGACAATTACAAGTTCTTCAGGTGCATGGGAACCTTCTGTAAAGGTATTGAATATATTATTTATTTTATAACTGGTTGTATATATAATAAAAATATAGAATTGAACTTTTTATACAGTCCCTCTATCACTGGGATTTGTTATATCACAGTTAACATTAACATTCAACCACTCTTAAGCTTGGAAGTTTCTACCCGTTTTGTGATGGTTTCTCCAATACTCAATCCGCACTGATGGCGGAAATGTAGAGTCCTGAAAATTATTGGAGTGCCCCAAGCACATTCAAGCATCTTCTTTTATTTCAAATAAAAGGCACAACTAACTTAAATGGGTAAATAACACAAAATATTTTCTTGAATGCTCAAGATGAAATTACATTATAGCAAGCCATATTCTGCGAATAGCACGCCTCTATTAATTAATCATATCACAGCCAATTCACATTTTAAAAACACACGTTATAGCAAAACTTCCGTCTAGAAAACCTCTTATTTTCTTGGTAATGTTACTGTCCTTATGGTAGAGAAGAATAGACATGCAAAGAAATAGCTGACTATTATTCTGGCAGTTTTTATGATAAAAACGTCCCACAGTTTGAAATTCTAGTAAAACTCCAAAAACTATGTATGCTATATAAAATGTATGTATGTTATATAAAAATTATGATTTTTACTAACACAACAAATATTAGCAGGATTGCATTTTTCTGCCCTTTACAATTTAGTATCATATAACACAGCACTCACCTTTGACATTAAACCCATCCCCAAAACCTTTTGCCCGTATAAGATCAGGTTTTTCATTACACATTGGACATTGCTGGTTGCGAATATTTGATGCTCGCATCCAAATGATCATGTTACATCGCTCGCCACTTGTTAGAGGTAAAGCACCATGTACCTGCTTGCCTCTATGCAATATGGCATAACCAGGTTCTTGACGAAATTGACAATAGGTGATAGTATCGTCTAGTGGATTATCTTTGGTGCCTCCAAAAAACAGTTCACCACCAGTAAACGACTTACCCAAGCAAATGTTCAGTGTTATCTGTAGTAAAACGAAATCATCTCTTGTTATCCAGAAGCACAAAGTCTTAAACCAATTATGTATATTAATGTACAAATCTTGGTATATTTCCTATTTTAAATACAGCATATATGTTACATTTCATTACAAAAATCAATTCTAGTCCATCTCTATTATCTTCCGATCTTTTTGCATCTATAATTCTGACTGCTGGGTTTGAGGTTGCGTAATTAAACCCAATCTTTCACAAATAGTCTTACTTTGAAACAGACATTTTCATCTCTTATCTAGCTTCGCAGCCCCCTGTTTCTACTGTTGAGATTACTGGAAATCACCAAATCTTACCAAAACACAAGCTCATTAATTAGAAATTGATAGCGTTATATTCAATATTACAAACAATAACGCAAATATGAATCTCATGTCTTTGCAACTGCTAACTCACAAGCTCACAATTATAGTAGCAGAAACGCTAACAACCCAATACTTGATTTGTTAAGAATTAATCTTGCAGGGGTGATTGTACATCCAAACCAGATTCCCTGAACATACCAGAAAATTCCCTAAAAAGTTGCGTAATATTTTTGGTAAAGACACTGATTTCCGAAAGAATATAAAAAATTATAGGAAACGAAATGCAATTTTTGTAATTTTTTAAAAAGAAATCCCAGAACAGGCAAGTTGAAATTCCAGGAATTTATGGAAATCCCAGAATACAATCACCCCCTGATCTTGGAATGAAGTAATCTTGACCATACTTCCTAACAGATTTGACCTTGCATTCTCCTTCTAAAAAATATCTCAGCAACTATTTTCTTCTTAATTTCCATTTATATTACTTCCCATATACAAACACCATTGTAGAATTTATGTATACATTTGTGTGTTGCTACTATTTCCATTTTGGTAAGAATTTTGCTAATATCTAAAGGAGGTATGAGATTTTTTCCACGGGCTTATGGATATAGAGGGGAGGGTGGAAGGGCTAATAGGGAGGTCATAGCCTCAATAAAAATAAAAATATATACATTTTCATATACACTTTTGTATATATATATAAAATTGTCGCTTCGTAAAAAACCTTTCCTGTTATAAATTTTTGAACATACACTGTTGGTTTTGTAAGATCCATAGCTACTCAGTCCTATTAATTTAAACAAACTGTAAACAAGATAGAAAAGAAATTACAGCTTGTCTCAAAATTATTTTTTATAGGAAGTTCTACTATAAACCTGCTTCTATCATAGGTTATATTATTAGAAGTTTCAAAACAATGTCTTATTTTAAAAAATAAAAATAAAATCATGCACAATCTTAAATTTGCAAAATAAAAATAATTTTATATTTGTTTTGTTTGGTTATTTAGAAAGATAATATTTCATTCAAAATACCTCTGCATTGTCAAAATGTTCATGTAATTCAATATCTTGTCCCATTCTGTAGTGGACGATGAAGGCACGATGAGAATCAAGACGATTGCTGCCCAATTCTGGATATAAAATTTGAGCTAAAGGTTGCAAATACCTTGTCCTTAAAGGATTGACGAACTCTTCGTAAAATCCCAATTCATCAAGAAGAACCTGAAGACAAAAAAAAAAAAAAAAAAAATAATGTTAAAGGGGATTTGAAAAAAAAACAAAAAACAAAACATGTATGCTACCGTGTAGGAACTTCTTAAAACATTTTCTAATCTTTTATTGTTACAATAACGTTTCAATCTCATTGTAATTCAATTATTATAACACATAAAGTAGGATGTAATAATTTGGGGACTGCATCCACCCATGACGACACAAGCACGTAATCAAAGTTAGCACAACTGAAATACATCCTGCCATCCATCTGCTCTCAGATAAAAATAGTTTGACCTATGGGGAAAGTGATTGCATTGCAAGAGTAGATATGTTAGTCATTTCCATTCTGCGATTTACGAAACATGAATTTTTAAGGTCCACGACGTAACATTAACTTTTGTCTGTCTTTGGGTAAAACAGTTGTAGAGACTTTACAAACGCAAACAAAGGTGTGTGGTGACCATATGATGACAAGGTCAAATGTGATATTGACATTTTAAAAAAGGACGAGAATCCATTGCAAATAATGAGCACTCTAGTTGTCCTGCGACTTCATGGATTGGAGCAGGGGTATGGAACCTTTTCGTGTTGGAATGCCGCATTAATCTAGCTGTAATTTAAGAAGGCTGCATGTTATAATTGCATAAGTCAGTTAGGGAGGAATATTTTGTTGAAACGTCATTTACTTTTTTGTATTTTAAATACATTCATTTTAAGATTATATAGTACAAATAAAAAAGATGGACAAAACCATATTAATAAAAATAAAAGCATTTGTGATTAAAACTCAAATTTATTTAGAAGGCCACAGGTTCCTACTCCTAGATGGAGGAAGACATCAATTTGGACCCTATTTCGTATAATTTCAATAAATATTTTTTTTTTCTACACACAAAACGAATACTTGCTTCAACGATGTCTTGACATGCAGTGAAGTATTTAGAACCAGTGATAAAGTTTATACGATAAGTGAATTCACTTCATTGCTATTTTTAGATTTCATGGTCATTAGATTTGTTTTGCATCCATTGGTACTAGTCTCAAAGCCTGGTGTGTGTGCGGGGGGGGGCACAATCCCTACTTTAATGCTTAGCACATAGTCCTCATCTGTAACATCCGTTTACCTAGGGGCAAAATTTATTCTTGGATAAACTAAGTCACTCCTAGCCTCCCCCCTAGTTGCACTAACAGTTACATTTGCAGTTTTAAATTGACAAACTGTTTAACAAAAATTTGAAAATTATGTTTATGTTAATCATATTTATGGTGCATAAGAGGGCGACACACACTTAAGCGTTTATAAGTGAAAAAAGTGTGATAGTTTAGTTTGCACCGCGTTATAAGCGGAATTATACTCTATTGGAATGCATTATAATGGAGATTCACTATTTAATTATACCTAGATATCTAAAGAAAAAGAATAAATAGTTAAGTTATGCGGTATGTACTAAAATTGACTTAACGTTATTTCATACAATACAGCCATGTGAAACATGTATGTATGCAGGACATGTTATAAGCGAAATTAGGATTTGTCAAGACAAAAGAAAAACATTTTTAATTCAAGAAATACCTTAAATATGAAAGCCGTACTAAATTTTTTGAAAAAAATTAGGAAATCCACAAGATGAAAATCTCTTACCCCATGCTGGTTCATGGAATTGGGCCGTCCTTTAGGGAATGGTGATTCCTCAAAATAGTCCAATTCTTCCAAAAGGGAATGACAAAACTCGCGAGTCATCATTTGAAAGCCATAAATCTGCTTATCTGGAGAAATAGGCGAAAATAGGTTATTTTGAAAGGAGAGAGAGAGGGTATTAAATAGTGGTGTGTCAAGTCCTTTGATGATCAAATCATGGAATGAGTATGCTTATTTATAATAGATGGGCAAAATCAATCACTGACTTATTCAGGAAACAACTTAACACATTAGTAATATTAGTGATTCAAACTTAAGATTAGAATTTGAAAAGAATGATCACATTCCAGGCTGGACTGGAATTAGGGATTTTTGAATTGTTTACTAAATTACTGAAATCAGCTATACTTCGTGTTCTTTCGACATTCATGTGTGAAAAACGGGGTTTTCTTCTACTAAAGAGTACACTAAGTGGCAATGAACCCGAAACAAAGCTTTGGGTCACCCTCTACAATTCCCCATTTTTTTTAAACAAGGGAAAGTCTGCAGCCACAGATATCGAAGAAATTCAGTAATTGCGTAAGGTTGGAAATAATATTAATATATTAAATGTTCAGAATAGTTAATTAAGACGCCAGAAAGATAAATATTCAATACAACATTTAAAGAATTTTGTACGTCTTTTTGGTGGAGCCTCTGAGAATGATGTGTGCACACTTTGATGGTACACGGAAGGCTGATTTAATTTTACAATTTGGAACACAATTACACACACTGCTGCCAAATATCAACAGTAAAATTGTAATTATACAATATTTGAAAAATATGAAATAAAAGTAACAGATTTGGCATGGTGTCAATTTTAGAAATTGAACTTTTTAAGTTTGTTTTCTTGCTTTTCTAAGTGGCAACAGTTAAGAAAGCCTGTAAAGTGAACATGAGCCCACGAGTCCTCTTTGACTAGAGAAAAAGGGGCAATAACTTTACACTTCACTATAATACACACAATATCAAGCTCAGTCAGTAACATTTGGTTACATGACACGTTTGTTTGAGTATTATGGTGAAAGGGTCATGATACAACAGGATCTGAAGTTTTCCAAACAACTTGAATGTATTAGAGCCTAGGGAACCAACCCCCAGACTATAGTGAGCAGTCAGTCGGAAAGCATTCTCTCTCTTTTCTTTTTTTTTTGCACACTTAAGTGTTAAGCCCAGGATAACCGCCTGCTAGGCAAATGTGTTACCACTATATCACTGAAGGGCCAAGGGCGGATCCAGGATGTTACTTTGGGGGGGGGCGGTTTCGGGGGCCCCCACCTGGAAAATTTTTAGTTTTGGACTATTAAATAGTAAATTTATATTACTAGTTTTCCTTTATACTCACCAAAATATTTAATTTACGACAATTATTTAAAGTTAGGCTTTTCTTTAATTAAACTATATGGTTTAGGGTAGATTATTGTTGAGTACGACAGAAGGATAAGCTAGTAAAGGAGACATATACAATAACCAAAACGATAATTTACAATGTAATTAATAGAACAAGTTTAAATTTAAACTGCAAAAGCGTTGTAATTATTTTACTTTTTTTATAATAAGCGACTTTTTAAAAAACTTGAAGTTTATAGTGCAAAGTCAAGCCATCTTGGTTTCTTTGAAAATTTGTCAATAACTTTATTTACATCAATATGAATGTCTCTATGGATGTGTATTAAAAGTCTCTTCTGTCATCCGCGTTCGAAGCCAAGTTTAACGGCGCTTCAAGGATAAAAAACTACGTTCTGCTGAAGCAACACATTCTGAAAAGATAGTTTGAGGGGCCAGAAGCTTGTAGATTTATGGAAAAATTATTGGATCGCATTTCTCCAAGACTTAGAGACTTTAGTGTAAGACTTTTATTTATTACAGTCATAACAAACAACACATAAAATATTCTTCATCGTCTTTAATTTTTTTTCTTATTTAACTCTGATGGGGGCGTTAGCCCTCTCTGCCCCTCGCTGGATCTGCCATCGTGCAGGACCCTGACAATCGTTTCCAGACCACTAGCACATAATGAAACAGTTTTCTGACCGTCATTTGTAGACGTACTGATAACATTTGTAAGAAACCATATCTTAAATGATTACATTTCAACATTCCACTTATATAATACATGGCTATACAAATATATAAGGGGACCTTGCAAAAGTGACACAAATCAGGCTCCACACCAACTAAGGCTGGGCCTGCTCTTCAGAACTGGCAAATTGCCTTGAATGACAAATGGGATCAAATCTTCCACGCTCCCCTCAACAGCTCAGTGAAAAGCATGCCAAACAGATGAAGAATATGCATTAGTGTCCGAGGAGGGCATACCCTCTACTAAGACACCCGAATTTGTCATTCGCATGGGAGGGAGCATTTTCAGTGTATGTTCAAAAATGCTTCAAAAAACAGTTATTTGTTATCTTTTTTCCCCTGGCCCCAAATATGTGTCATTTTGCTTAATAAAGATACCACAGTATCTTTACCAAATATTCGGCAAGCTTTATTTCTTACAACTAGGCCCATTGTCAGTTATGACGAACAATGTCCATGTTCCACAGCAATCTTCAATCAGTGCATATACATATATAAAAGGTATGGCATTAGCGAATCAAAAATTTCTTCCATAAAATTAACTCCAAATGCAAAGCAATAAAATATATATAATATAAAATAAAGATATATAATATAAAAATCCAAGAATTCAGTCAACAATATCTGATAAGAGGAAGAAGATTGACGAAACTACCTTCTGACAAGATGTTCAAGCTGTTCAAAACTGCAATCCTATCACCTGTCATAGCAGTATCGGTTATATATTTAAAGGTTCCATGAAAGGCTGAATCCTGAAAATGCAATTAATACGATAAACAACACCGTGATATTAGGATCATTTTATACCATTACACACAGTGGGGACCCTTACATGACAAGTAGCAGGGGACCAATGAAATTGCTTGCTATATCCGTTTAGAAATTTAAAATTCGAACTTTTGAAAATAAAGTATGTATAAGTAACACATGCATACAATAACATTCAGTTTTAAATTTACTTAAAATTTGATGAACACCACATTACATTATCCTTTAAATTTTGGTATAATAAGCGAAATAAAAAATGATATAAAAGAACTTACATTAGTAACCACTTCCAAAAAAATAAGCTTTATTTAAAGATGTCCAAAAAACTGACGTATAGTTGTTTGCTTCATTTTCCAGTATACATGTTCATTAAATTTTCGTTGTAAAATATTTAGTACTTTAAATACGTAGTCATCAGTATAATCCTTTACCACAAAAAAAAGTATTTAGTGTGAACATCTAACTATGTATTCTGAATGAAATGAAAGTTTTCCGAAATTCAATGAAAAGGAAATTCTCCGAGTCTCAAATGCTGAGAAGTTGGTTTCATCATGTTCATTTCGGTTAAAAAGACTGGCTCGATTATTAATTTTTATTACAGTTTTTTTTACTTTTCTTTAAATAGCCTTTTTTTTTTTTACTCATTAAATTAGTGGTTCGCAGAAGTCTAGTTTGCTAAAAACGATTAAATTATATTTCACACAATACTTATACTAAATGAAATTAATACTTCTCTCACTTCAGACTTATTATAAGTAGGTTCTACTGTATTATACCACATTGATATTAATAACTGGCAGTGCAAGTTATATATATATACATAAATACATCTCAAGAAATAACAAACACTATGTTTAAATGTGAGTATGATGTTCACAACAAGATAAATGAGGAAGAGTTATATCTCATAAACCGAATAGCGAATAAGTAATAGTAGATCGACTCACTGTGCTAAACACTCGATGATTAATATATTACACAATAGGCACAGTTTTTGGAACGAAAATTTATTCGGCTTTAAACGTTTTTCGAAAGCCTTGAGCTTTCATCGAAGAAGCAAGAAACCCTAAGCGTACATCGCTCGTAAGGGCGAGTGTACGATTGTTGACGGTAACAGAAGTAATGGTATGAAGTGATATCAACAACATAATGATATAGCAACGAAATTACAAACTATACCACTAAAAAATATACAATTATTTGCAAATAAATAATTATACAGTGAAACCCCTCTTAACGGACCCACTTAGATAAGGTCACCCTGTTTTTACGGTCAGATAATAATTCCCCAGCAGAAACTGATTTACAATAATGTATTTCAAACCCTTGCTTAGGAGTAACTCTCAGATGAAGACACTCTGACGATTCATTCCATTACACTAGAACCCCTGCATGGGCAGGCCAAAATACGTTTGGACTTCGGCCTTCACTAGAGGCATTTCTCACAACAAGAAACTAAGGATAAACAGGATAAGAAGAATTCCCCTCCTGTTAACAAAGGGTGTCAATTGATCCTGACATAGGCATACACAGAAAGTTCATAAGGAAGGAGGGAGGGGGTTACAGAGTTACAACTCCATATATTCATATGTGTATATATACAAAATTTTATTGTAATCAGGGGATTATAACCCCCCATCTATCCCCCCTTGGGTATGCCTGTGAACTCAGACTCACTAATTCAAGTAACTAACACTTAATACAGACTTAAATAATGAATAAATTATATAGTGATACGATGTGTGATACTAGTAAACAATTATTAACACAAAACTATCATGGTTCAAATTTATTATTATTGTTTACTCGACTACTACATAGGCCATGTAAGCTAGGGTAAAACTAGAGGCATTTTCCTGTAAGTGTAATGACAAAAAAGTAGTGGATTTAATTTTGAAATTAAAAATGCATTTCAAAGTCAAAAGACTGGCGAGTAAAGCCTGCCAGATAGCTATTAATAAATTTTTTTCCAAGACAAATAAATTTTAATATTTAACGTTTTGTTGTAAATTTACTTGTTATAGTCAACGAATGGTTATATTCGTTATCTTAAATTTGTCTTCCATGCTTAATACATGTTCAAAATACATGTTTCCAAAGGAAGTATTTAAATGATTAAAATATAATATTTCAACTACTTCAGAATGACCCCCCACCTTTTACAGACAATTTTTTCTGTCTGGTGAGTGATTGTAAATGAGGGGTCTCACTGTATATTTGTTGAATGGATATAATGAAAACCGAATTCAATTATAATGATGTCCAAGGGATTGCCAAAATTTCGACGTTATAACCGATATATAATTTCTAAATATTGGTAAATAGTATTAAATTGTGTAAATGGCATTATTGATGGTATATATATATGTGTACTTTTTATTTTGCCACTTCTATTTTTAAACAAAATAGATTATCATCAGGTGTGGGGGTTTTCCCACACCAAATAACATCAGATGGGGATTCTCAACATCTGGGTACATAAACTTAGGACTTCCACTAACTCTTCATTGCGCTTCCACTTGACAAAAAGAGCAGTTGGTTCTCAAAAATCAAGTTTTTAAACTTTACGCCAGTATTAAAATAACGGTTGTTATAGAATCTCTTAGTGAAACTCCACGTTGTTTTGTTAAAATAGACCAATGCATTACAAAATCATATGTTTAACCAGGACAAAGCAAAATTGAACGTAGAAGTATATGGTCTGTTTTGTTTCTGATTTCATGGCTCAAGGACTACAGTGGTCATGATGCGTTGAGACCTACTGTTTTCCAAGGAATCTGAACCTCTGGACTTACAATTTTCTGAGGAATCTGAACCCTTTCAAGTCTAGGGAACCAAACCCAGACTACAGTGAGCAGTGCAATCTTTATGAGATCTCTGAGTAAGCGTTCTTTGCACTGTTGGGAGTCAAACCCGGATTAACAGCGCACTAGGCGAACGTGTTACCACACTACGCCACCAAAGGGCAGAAATATAAAGTACTGTAAATGACTACTGAATTAACATGCATACAAATCCATAAAATGCAGGAATGTTCATTGTAGTCATTTTACCATCGAAAGGAATGGATAAGTTCACTTCATTTTTATTTAAAAATAGAAAGGAGAGTATAATTAGTATGGGTGGTAAATAAAAACAGAAGGTGGGGAGGTTTTAATGTGTTTGAACAGAATAAGTCAATTCAATGGTAATTACAAAATGCAATGAGGAGGCAGAAACCCATTCAAGAAAGGAGGGCTGAAAATTAGGGAAGAAAAAAATTTTGTGAAATATATATATAAGTATAAAATGGCCCACATTGGAATACACAATGTCTTATTTTGACATAATGTCAGAGTTATCTGGAAATTTTATGATATTACGACCAAAATATTATTATTCCTATGAAGCTTGCACAGGGACTTAACAATTTTGATGTGATAGCAGTGATGTCACCACAACTAAAATCGTTACAACTGAGTATGATTGTATAAAAACATAAATATACAATAAAGTCAGCGACACACAAAAGGATGAAATAATCCACAAACTGAATGAAGTACTGGGGATGCATATAATTAACCAATTTTATAATCATATGTTTGTTCCTATTTCACGATGAAAGGACAACCAAGATCATGCCGTATCAAGACTTAACGTTTTCCAAGGAACCCGAATCCTTTTCGTTTAAGAAACCAAACCCCAGACTATGGAGCGGGGGGGGGAGAATGGCAAAGGTACCAGCTGGAATTAAACCTGGATTAAGCGTATGGTGATCAACAGTGTTATTATCCCATCACCGAAGGGCTTATATATGTATTATTAATTATAATCCAAAATATAAAAATCCGTTACCTTCAATTGAAATATATTTGGATGTAGTCTTATGTACGACTTTTGAATCATTTCTTTCCTTTCAAAGGACTTCTTGTCCAAGTTTTTTCTCCGTTCAATTTCAGCATATATCTAAAAACAAACACACCATTTTATTTAACATAAACACCTATAATGAAGTTGGAACAAAACAAGGTTTTCAAAAATCATCTCATATTGCATTATCGCTCTGTGACTGCTTATTAAGTTATTTGAGATGGGCAAACAACTTTGATGTACCCACCATTTCCTGTCCAAACTAGAAGACTATATTAACTTATGTGTCAGGAAAAAAAACAAAACAAAAAAACCACACCCCCAGTGTGAGTACAAGCCAGCAACTTTTCTGTTATTGTCATAACGCTTTGCCCATTTACCTCCTGAAGCCAACGACATATGGCTTTATACTTATGTACAGGTCCCAAGGTAGAACGTTTCACAATGTTCTGTGCAACAAACTTTCAGCTAATCAAAATTGTTCTGCAAGAGATGCATGTATGTACATATACATGTATTACACACATTTTTAAATTTCATAAAACGTAAATTCCTTTTTTCATAGAAATATAGAAAACATTTGTCAAACTGATTTTTTTTTTATTTCTTCATTCATTTTACGATAAAAAACAAAAAAAAATTCACCCTGCGACTGTTCTGCAGTGAAGCTGCTTGTTTTGCGATGTGCATCCAACTTTTTGGCACATTCTGCTTTGGGGTGTAGAGGGAGTGGAAATTCTGTATATTCCCCCAGCTTCCCTCCTCATTTGGGGAAGAGCTCCACTATACTTCACATAGTCCTGTGGGGGGTGGGGGATTGCTATACAGACATAAAAGTCATGTGAAGATATTTCGAAACGTTTCTGTTTTTTTTAGGTAAACAGAGTTTATCATATTGGGTAACTTTTATGTGGTTAAATGACCTTACAAATTTTATTTTATTTCTAAAAAATTAAACACACACTGCACACACACACACAAAAAGTATAGAGAATCCATTGAAAATAATTTGCTAGCGAAATAAATTTTCTTCCCTCTTCTTCATTGTTTAAACTATCCAAAATCTGAAATAAAAAGACATAAAAATATTATACAGAAATATTATTATTATTATTATTATAAGTAATATAACAAATATTTTAATAATTAGGTATTTAATATTTTAATAATTAATTATTAAATATTTTAATAACTAATTATTAATTTAATATAATATTTTAATCTAATTCATTTTAATTTATAAAACGTTTGTATTTATGGCACAAGGACAGCAAAGGACATGCTGCGTAAGGACCTAGAGTTTTCAGAGGAGTCAAACCTAGATCAACAGCATGTTAATAGAACACAAAAGTTCATAAAATATAAATAAAATGCAGTGTTAGACTTAATTATAATGATTGATCTTCTTTAATTACCTAAGGGAAATCTTTTCATAAACGCCTATACAAGAAAGAGCTATACAGGGCTGTATTCAGTGCCCAAAACATCGAACAGTGATCCAAGTCCAGATTTGTACAGTCCCTTGGAAGTCGTTATAACCTATTTCCACTGTATACAGGGTGTCCCATAATGCCTGGAAGAAAAGCATATAGCGAGATTCCCTGAAAAATTTCAATATAGAAACTGCCACTCATATTTGTGACAAATCAATATTTTTTGTGCTAATGTCATTTAAGGTTCAGCCTGCAGTTTTCATTTGTTAACATCTTTCATTGTCAAGTTATAAAGAATTGTAGCCAATTTTTCTGAAAGGCATGGTTTATGTTGTTGATTGGGCAATATTTCTTCATTGGCCAAAGTGCATCATTTACTAGAATTAGGCAAACATTAAGATCCCACTTACCCAGTAGGTCATTATTTAAATTTTCACTAAATGCTAGCAAATGATGTCAAAAACAGCTAAATAAAAAACAATTAGTAAAAAAATATTACAACAATGAAATACTACCCATTCAACAATGTACACCATACCTTTCAGAAGGAATTTGCTACAATTCGTTATAATCTGACAATAAAAGGCATTCACAAAAGAAAACTACAGGCTGATTGGATGGACCTTAAATGACATTAGCACAAAAAGTATTGATTTGTCATAAATATAAGTGGCAGTTTTCTATATTGGAAGATTTCAAGGAATCTCGCTATATACTTTTCTTCCAGGCATTATAGGACACCCTGTATAGAGATTTTCAATATATGAAACTTCCGCTGAATTTATAAAACAAACAAATACAGAGGGTGTTTACACATATTTATAAAGACTTTGATTTTAAATTTTAAAAAAACTAGCAGTAACCTTGAAAAAAATCTGGGAACACACTATTACCTGAAAAGTGAAAAATCGTTTGCGACTAAAAATTTAGTTACACTGTGAAATGGCATACAAAAGGGACCTGTGGCTTGAAGGTTATATATTTACCCTTTCCGAAGAGAAATATTCAATAATTAAAAAACAATGCAACAAGCATAGTTTTCCAGTTTCAAAATATAAAATAAGTGATATTATTAAGGTAGAAGGAAAAAAATCATCATTCTTAATGTCAAAACAAAACGAAAAAAACCAAAAGGTTTGGCCTTCTAACATTTCTAAAGTGCAGTCTACGGTTTTACTAGAAAATCCAAAACCTCAAAGAACTATTGCAAAAGTTCTGACATGAGCTTCAACTATAAATAAATAAATTAATAAAGATTTGAATTTAATCAAAGCAAAAAAAAGTGCAGTTTATCGTCTGCTACCTTGGTATGCTGCTGAGCAGAAGACAGGAGTGAGTATGTTCTGGGATTTCTGTAAATTTCAACTTGTCTCTTCCAGAATTTCTTTTTTAAAAATTACAACAATTTATTTTTGTGTTTCCTATAATTTTTTATAATCCAATGGAAATCAGTGTCTTTACCAGAAATATTCAGTAACGTTTCAATGAATTTTCTGGTATGTTCAGGAAATCTGGTTTGGATTCCTGGTGGAGGACTAGATGATGATTGTTATATCAAAGTCATTTAGCAGGAAATAGATGGATAAAAAATGGTTGCAATTGATGAAGCATGGATCTATTTAAATGACCGTAATAAAAAAAGATCAATTTATTATAAAAAAAAGAGACCCGATGGACTCAAAAGTTTGGTTCAAAGAGAACAAAGGAATTTTCAGTAAAGGATTTATGGTTATCGTTGAGATTTCTTGTAACGGAAAATAAAAAATAAGAAAAGTTGAAAAAATCCAAAACTCAACTCTACATATTATCAAAATAATGTTCTGACTCCTATTTTTAAAGAAGATATTCCAAAATTGTATCCTACTGACTTTCAAAGTGTGGAACTCCATCAAAACAAA
>QLNU02014802.1:99667342-99688402 GCA_006491805.2 Dysdera silvatica
TGACATGTTGAAGATCACAAAAAAAGTGTAAGTGGAAAAATTCAACTAATTATAGTTCGTGGGATGGATGGATGAGCCTGTGGATCACTACACATTTTTTCAAATCATGGAATCAAACTGGATATAGCCACCCTCATTTCCTTCTCCACATTATGTTTTGTATGATACTTAGTATTTATCACAGCAACCACCAAAAATCCAGCACAAATAAGAAGTCGTAAATGGAATGAAAATGTTCTGAGCTTTACCACTCAAACAAGGATATTCCTCATTTACCAATATCCAAAATTCAGGTAGTCTCTTGCAAACAATCATTACCAAGTTACTGGTTTGCACCAGGTCCACTAGATGTTGCGTCCTGTCACATTGAATTGAAAATGGAAGTAAAATTAGGAAACTTTTGTAATATTTTATGGTGTTTCTGTGAAGAAGTTCTGGCTCCCCATGGTGCTGTAACATACACTTTGGGAACCACTGTATGAATGTATTTCGAACCCCTGCTTGGTGGTCAGTCTCAGATATTGACACGAACAATGTTTTCACAATTCATTCCATTAGACATGAACTCCTGTATAAACATAGTATGTTTGAACTTTGACGATTAATTAGAGACATTTCTAACAGCAAACAAAAGAAAGATAAGAGCTGAGGAGAATCCCTTCTCACTAACAAGAGTGGAAATTGACTCAGATTCACTGATTCAAAAGAATATTTAACAAAGACTTAGATCTCCGTAGAAAAGACCCAATACTTTATAAGTAGTGTAAGCTAGTGCAAGCAGCCATTAGAATCAGAGAAATTTGTGTGTTGGTTTTGAGAATTTGACTGCGCATCAATATTTTAGTTGGAGTTCATATGGTCACTCTTCTTTCAAAATGACCAACATTAGTCATTATCAAGCCGGACTGGTGAGTAAAACCCATCAAACCAATATATCAATCTTTTTCTCAAGCTAAATAAATTTTAATATTTAACATTGTTGTAAATTAAAAAAAATGTTTCGAAGTGCAGTATTTAAATGATTGAAGAGTAATATTTCAGCTATCTCAAAATAGCCCCACCCCCATCTTTTGCATGCATATTTTTCTTCTATAATTTCATTATTATAATTTACTTCTAATTAATCTATTATTACTACTTATACTAAAATACTGTTATTATAATTTTATATAATTTTCTCAATGTGTCTGCATTTGCTTTGAATTTTGTTTTATTACATACGAATGTTCAATTATTTTGAAAAGTTGCATTCTTTATCTTACATGTTTTAATGTAATTATTTCACTTACATTTTACCCGTTTTTAAGGTTGAGGTTTACTTTCTATTCCGTTCGTTACTTGTACACTTAACTAGTATTTGGTGCACTTACGTTACAAAAGTTGGGTGCACTTGTGCACCTGATTTAAAAAGTTAATTTCGACCCCTGCATTAGCGGACACTTGCCATGCAGAAAGATTTGCCTGTGATAGATATGGGGGGGGGTTTTTTGAGATAGCTGAAATACTACACTTCAATCATTTAAATACTGCATTCTTTAAACACTTTTTTTAAGCATACAAAATTGTTTAAGGTAATGGATGTAAGCATTTATTGAATGAAACAAGTAAATTTACAAAAAAAATTTTAAATATTAAAATTTATTTAGCTTAAAAAAAGATTGATATATTGGTTTGATGGGTTTTACCCTACAGTCCGGCTCGATAAGGACTAATGCTGGTCATTTTGAAAAGTGACTATATGAACTCCACCAACTTCAACTAAAACATTGATGTGCAGTCAAATTCTCAAAACCAACACAGATTTCTCTGATTCTAATGGCTGTTTGCACGAGCTTACACTACCTTTGCAGTATTAGGTTAGTCTTTTCTAAGGAGATCTAAGTCTTCGTTAAACATTCTTTTGAATCAGGAAATCTGAATCAATTACCACTCTTGTTAGCGAGAAGGGATTCTCCTCAGCTCTTCTTTCTTTTGTGAACCTATGGAATAAATTACATGGGGGAACTTAAGTAGCCATAGTTTTGAATAGTTAGGTGCACTGTGTGCACCCAAATTAAAAATTTATGTGCACGGATAAAATTTCATGTGCACAATGCACCCGTGCACCTGCTAATTTTGAACCCTGCACTAATGAGTGGTTTTACTCTATAAAATTTGTCGCATGTCACCTTTAAAGTGTTTGAGACTGATAAATGCATCTGTACACATGTAAAACGTAATTATATATATGTTTGTAGGTTCAATGGTCAAGCTGTAATATTTTCTCAACCCAAGATCATGCTGCTGCAGCTATTGCCAAGAGAGGTGTCCCAGTATATGCATGGAAAGGCGAGACAGATGAAGAGTACATTTGGTGCATCGAGCAGGTAATGTGCAATAATATTTAGAATGTAAAAATATATACACTAATGGCCAAATCTGTGGAAACATTTTGAAAAAAGTGTTTCTAAGGTTTGATGGCTTATAACATCACTTTTTTTTAGTAATACCATAAAAACATATATCAATGGAAAGATAATTTAATCAAGAATGCAGTGCACAAACTTTTATGGGGGAGAATTTATTACAACAACAATCATAAAGAAGAAAAGTGGAACAAACAGAAAAAATGAGACATACAAAACTATCTACCATGTTAATATGTAGTTCTATAATAAGTTAGGTAACCTTTAGTGTTAATTATGGCTTTACAACACTTTCCTGTGGAGTGATCCAAGATTCCAAGTTCTGTAGCTGCAATACTTAATTGGCTTTTATTGGTGGGTAGCTTCTGGCTAACAAGTGCCTTCAGTTGGCTTCATAGATTTTTGATAGGGCTAAGGTCTGGACTATTCTTGGGCCATTCCAACCGCAGAATATGATTATCTTGAAACCACTTTTTGCACATAGAAATAAAATAGTTGGAAAGTTCCAGTTTGGCTTAGTGGGCTTGCCAGGCCTAGACGTCTTCGGACCAAGTCAATGCAGATCGGAAATCTAAAGCAGAGACTTCACAGAACCTGTTTCTTTAATCCAAGCTTGGTTTGTAGGTCTGGCCTGTGCAGGTTTCTAATTCTGAATAGCTAAATTTCATGCGAAATGAAGCTATTGTCCCTGAAATCGAAGTTCAGTTCAAAGTTTTTTTGAGATCAGTCATAGATTTTTGTCCGAAAAGTGAAAGTAAGCCCTGGGGAAAGATCAGGGAATTTTCTCCTCTGTGGTGAATTAGGACCCTGCTTAATTGTCCTTGCACTATAAACATAAGGAAAGGAGGTATGAAGATTCTGCTTAATTAGGACATATTGGGACTAAGACATTTTGGCCCAATTAGCGGCTGTCCCAAATAAGCAAATTTCACATAAAATTAAACAATGAATGTTTTTTCAGTACTACATTTGCGTAATATTGTATATTATGTATATATAATGTATAATACACATGAGAAAATATAATGCTCTGTGGTGGTACAGTGTGGTAACGCATTCGCCTATTGTGCTGTTAACCCGGGTTCGACTCCCAACAGTGCAAAGAACGCTTACTCAGAGATCTCATAAAGATCGTACTGCTCACCATAGTCTGGTGTTTGGTTCCCTGTGCCTTAAGAAGTTCAGATTCCTCAAAAAATTAAGTCCAGAGGTTTGGATTCCTCGGAAAACAGTAGGTTCCGGCGTAGCATGACCATTATAGTCCTTGAGCTGTAAAACCACAAACAAACAATAATATAAACTCTGAAGAAAAAATAATAAAATTCTAAAATAAAATCTATGCACACTACATTAGAATTGAATTTGGTTTTACCCTGTTCACAAGTTGAGCGGGGATATGAAGTCGATGTGTGCCACATGCATGCCAGCGCTGTGTCACCGCGCTGACGGTAAATTTTAAGTGATATATATGTATCTGGAGTCCTGTATGTAAGATTACATCATGTTAAATTGTCTGTATATTTTGTTTTTCTGAGACTGTATAACATAATATGTATGTACAAATTAATTGTAATCTTAAATTTTTATCCCAATGAAATGGAATGTTGTTCCAATTAAGCAATGCAAGTTACTATTATTTCTTGGTTTGGGTTTAGTTTCTTGAGATTCGGCCCGATTATGTGAAATCGACTGTATATGCATATGTTACAAATGGTTGATATTCGTTTGAAATAACATGCCCGCCATTAAACTTTCGGATTCCATACTTCCTCTGTCAAGGAAAGGGAGACGAATTGATATGCACAATTTTAATATTTTAGACATTGGTGTTCTCTGATGGACAACCTCTCAATATGATCTTGGACGATGGCGGTGACCTAACTGCTTTGGTTCACGAGAAATATCCTCAGTTTTTACCAGGTACGTTTTGGTTTTTCAACTTAAATGTGCGAGTGTCTGCTTTCCTGTTGCTTGTTGTCATCTTACGGTTCTTTTATGGTTTAGGCATTAAGGGCATTTCTGAAGAAACCACAACCGGTGTCCACCAGCTCTATAAAATGTTGAAAGCTGGTACTTTGAAAGTTCCCGCTATCAACGTCAACGACTCTGTGACCAAAGTAGGTTTTCCTATTTAGTTGTTATAAGACATCTTATTAATTTTTATTGTATGTTTTGTGTATGCCCTTGTTTGCACGTGATATTTCTGTGGTGACAGGGAATAAGTGGTTAAGTCAAAAAATGGAAAAAAAAATAAGTCCACACGGTTTCAGCAAATTAATTATTCTTCAAACCGTTAAATTTAGAACGTTATTTGAGTCGCATTGATGTCAACCAAAGTTTTTTTCAAAAACCGTATATACATAAAAAGTTCTAAGGTAATGTGTGTGCCGCCCCAAAAAATTGTGATTTTATAATTAACCAGTTATTCCCTGTGGTCATAGATTTAATCATTAAATTACTTTTTGTTATTACTAATTGACTTAACCTGTAGCTTATGAAATGGGTTCCGTAAAACTTCAGATTGAATAATATCTTAAATCAAATTTTTTGAATGAATTTTGTCAAATTTTTTTGGATACTTCACAGGATTACACATTTGGATCCTTTAATTTTAAACTGGACCAGAAAATGTTGTGGTATAAATTTTCTCAATTTTTGCAAGAATAATCAGCTGAATTATTCTTTAAAATTTCTTGTTGCGAGAATGTTTGTGGATAAAAATGTTTGAAATTGCACATTTGACAGCGTAGTTGAGGCTGTCCGTGACAGAGGTAGCTCATTTGTTTGTTCAGGCTGTCTGTGACAGAGGTAGCTCATTTGTTTGTTCAGGCCATGCATTGGTACCGTGGTGATGTGTTTGTCTGCCCTGTGGTTATCCCAGGTTCGACTTCCAAATGTACCAAAAAATAAATTCTTACCGACTAGCTGCTCACCATGGTCTGGGGTTTGTTCCCTGGGCGTTGAGAGGCTTGGCTTCCTCAGAAAATTGTAGGTCCCGGTGCGGCATGGCCCTTGTTCCATAAAACTGGCAAACATGTTTGTTCACCATATAGGAAACGTGGATTTGAATTTCTGCGAACGGAATGCTTGTTTCTTTTACCAGTCCGTATTCTGGGGGTTGGCCCCCTAGACTTTAAAGGTTTTAAATCCTGGCGAGGCATGGTCTTTGTATTCTTGTGGCATAAAATAGATATGTGCCACATGGTGAAGGAATTATGTGCAGGAAGGTAAGTTTTAATGCATTCGAAGTACAGTACCATGTCATCGTACAGTATAATAAGGAGCCCTGTTGTGGTATACAGGTAACGTGTTCGGTGATCGTGGCATCAACTCTGAGTTGATTCCAATGGTATCGTGAAGTGTATACCACTTCTTTCTGCTCACCGTAGTCCATGGTTTCCTTTCCTGGGGTAGCGTTTCTTAACCGCTGAACGCTAGCATCAGTCATACTAGTCCACAAAAGGTTCTAAGGGAGTTCGTCATTTTAAATTTTTTAACGTTTTTGTGAATATTTCATAGTGAAAATATTCTGAGGAGAGAAATATTCGTGAATGTGTAGAAGAACTCGGACCCAGAATGCCTAAATATCTGTGTAGTAAATGCTGGTGACCAAACATGTTTTGAACATGGAAGTACTTGTGAGTGATTGGGAATTTTCAGACTTTGAAATATTTTGACAGGTTAAGACAAATTGGCACAAATTGATTTAATTTGGTCCGAGGAAATTGCAGTTGCTATAAGATTGTATTAGCTCAGTGTGATCGATAACTGCTTTAAATGTAATTTTATATTTGTCAACTGGCCACATCATGTACATGAGTTTACCAATGCTCTTAATAATTATGCCATAATTAATTTCTACTGTTTATGGTAATTTAGAATGTGAATTCTAGAAAAAAGTGGAGAGTAAGATATTTATAAATTTATTGGGACTGGCCCCTCTCGTCAGTACAAAGCATTTACCAAGCTGTAGTTTCACAAGGGTTGAACCCTGCCCTCGGCAACTGAGGCTATGGCTCTTTGTAGAGCTATGGATTCTGTTGCAGCATTCCTTTAGATGTCCTTTCAAGATAACCTTTACCTGTCGTGAAGCAGAGTAACAACATGTCTATCTAGGATATCATTCTCCGGAAGAAGCCTGAAGCTAATGCACAATCTTCTAACTTTTTTTAGATACAGTATTACCTCTCAATAAGGGACACCCATGGGACTGGACATTTTGTCAGAGGTAGTACTTATTCAGAGGTATGTGTCCTTATTCAAAGTAACCGGGGACCAGAAAAATTGTCCCTTAGGTAGAGGTGTCTCTTATGGGAGGTGTGTGTAAGAATTTTCAGCACAGGATATACAAATGGTTGTCTGTAGTTCAGGAATATCTTAGTCTGGTCTGACGCAAATCTGCTGAACCTGATGTTATACATTAAAAAGTAGTAGTTTGTTCTTTTTGTTTTATAATGTTGGGTTAAAAGTTTAATACTTTTCTCTTTCTTTTTTGGTTTTACGGCTCAAAGACTACAGTGGTCATGCTGCGCCGGGACCTACTGTTTTCCGAGGAATCCGAACCTCTTAAGGCCTAGGGAACCAAACCCCGGACTACAGTGAGCAGTGCGATCTTTATGAGATCTCTGAGTAAGCGTTCTTTTTGCACTGCTGGGAGTCGAACCCGGATTAGCGGCGCACTAGGAGAACGCGTTACCACACTGCGCCACCACAGGGCTTAATACTTTTACGAAGTTATTTTAGTTTTAAGTGTGTGTTATATGAATGTGTTTTTTCTCTTCCAATTAGAGCAAGTTTGATAACCTGTATGGTTGCCGAGAATCGCTGACTGATGGGATTAAGCGTGCCACTGACATCATGCTTGCGGGTAAAGTGTGTGTGGTGGCTGGTTTTGGAGATGTGGGCAAAGGAAGTGCTGCTTCTTTGAGGGCGTTCGGTGCTCGCGTAATCATTACGGAAATTGATCCTATTAATGCTTTGCAAGCTGCTATGGAAGGTAATGAATCTGATACTTTGATTAGCTTTTTATTTTGCATAAATTCACATGTGACTCTTAGCTCCAGAATCTCTCCCCCTTACTCAAATTTGATACAACCACGATATATTAATGTCGACCACATGTTAACATTCCACCCTTCCCATTTTTGGGTGTGTTTATGTTAGACATAGAAGCATAGGTGTAATGGGAGGGAGTATCTTAACCTCTTCATTCCAAAGGTACACATATGTGCACCTTGATTTGCAATGCTTTTTCTACTAAACTAATGTAAACTGCAAACTCAGACCAAAGGGTTTTATTTTTGCACCTTTAAGCTTTCTTTTAGTGTCACTAGATGTCGCTGGAAAGCTTAGATAATCGCGCGATGAGAATTTGCTTTTGCGTAAGTTGTATCATGTCAACCAACACTTGGGGATCTTAAGAAGTTAAGCTGTCCTAGAAAAAATTGACTTATTAAAAAACTCAGGCAACTGGTGGAAAAGTCAAGGTCTGGGGGTGGGGAGCAATCCTCAGTTTTCTATCCCTGTGCTTTAACCTGTAAGCCACTGGGTGCAGCCATGCATGGTCTTTTTCTTGAAAATTAACATAGTCAAAAATTTGGAATTAAAAAAAAAATAAAAGCGTCGGAAAATTTCATTATTACATGTTTAACTCCCCTCTAATTAGGGAATTAGCCCTCCACAGCTGCATTTATCTATTGAGCAAAAACTCTGGATTTGATGCCCAATGATATCTAGTGCTTACCTCTCCCAACCTGCAGCCCTTAGTTTGATTTCCTAGATGACAAACACTTGGATTCCTCTGAAAATCGGCCTTACGATAGTACAGTGGTAATACGTTTGCCTAGTATGCAGTTATCTCGAGTTTGATTCCCAACTGCATCTCCCCCCCTCAAATAAAATGGTAACTGTTTACTGTAGTCTGGAGGGGGGGTTCCCTAGGTCTTAGAGGTTCAGATTTCTTTGAAAGCTTTGGGTCTCGGTGCAGCATGACCCTTGGTGTTCTTTTTCTGTAAAACTGAAACAATCAATCCTCTGAAAATTACATGTCCTTGCACAGCCTGATCTCAGCTGTCCATATGCCATGAAATGCAAACAATAGTTGGAAAGCTTCTCCCCCTTTTGGCAAACATAAGTATGAAAAATAGAATGGAGAGTAGCGGTAGAAGTGTTGGGAAGAGAGAATGGAAACTTAATGTTTTGCTGGCTTACGATCTAATCATCGCAGTCACTTCACTCGATGCAGATTTGCCTTCTGTGTACACACCTGTATTTGTTCGTGGGTTTTGTGTTTATTTTGAGCAAATTTTATTGACGGGGAATCGTTCCAGCGGGTTAATGATGTGAGAATAGCCGTAGACTCTGAATAAAATATTATTGGACTGACGTGTGAACAGTCATTTCAAGGACAAGGGCCGTATTACCTGAGTCTTTCTTTTAGTAAATTTCTCATTGCCATTTTTGCCCTTAATTGGCAATCGTTAAAAGCCTTAAACATAATTAACGTAATGGAAACTTTTAAGTACAGGAAATCTTTGATCTAAATAGGTTTGAGATTGGGGTATACAGAAATTATATGTTTCGTCTTTATGTAAAACAGTTTGACAATTTCAAAATAGTACATATGTATAAGAATGTGATTTTGCATGTAGTTATTTCCTGATTTAAAAGTAGTAGAACCCAGTTGCTACGTCAGTGTCCCTTCGTGAACCTCATAGAAATCAAATTATTTTGTGCTCGTTATAACATTTTAAAATTTCCACAAAAACCAGACGTAACGTCAAAATAAATCGTGATTGTGTATTTTAATGGGATCATTTTAAGTTTTCTGTACACACACATTTCAGAATTTTTTCTTCTGTTTTGCAGCCATTCTTTCTTAACAAGTTTCTTAACAACTTTCTTTATTAACAGTGGATGATCTTTTGACTTTCAGCTTCTTGTCAAACACTTCAAATGCCCTGAAAATGTTCCCCCCCCCCTTCCTTTTCCTCTGGTTATGCTCTTCCACTGATCAAACTCACTGCCTCTGCTTTTGAATGAAAACGCAGTGAACTCCTCCATTTCTTCTAATAACAAAGCACTTACAGTGAACAACGTTATTCTATTCCGATTTTGTGCATGCACCATTATTCTGCAATTTTTCTTAACCTCTTTGGAATTTCTATGGAACGGAATGCTTTTTCATCAGAAGGCAAAGTTTCTGTAATAAATAGTAAATAATGACAGTCCAGTTTAAATTGTCATACTTGAAACATTTTGTTTAAAATGTATGTATGTAGATGTGCACTGATGGTGCCATGTGGGAAATTTAATATTATGTACTAATATTTTAAAATTATCCGTTATAGCATCAAAAATTTGTTGTTCCCTTGTATGATGTTATAACAGGGTTTTTGACCATGTAATCTGTCATTCTATTTTTAACAGCTTTCTTTGATTGTGGGCCAACTGATAATGCAAAGTAAGAGCAATGCCATGTCTTCTATTACCTCCTTAGAAACAATTTTTTTTTTTCAGGTTATGAAGTAACTACAATGGAAGAGGCTTGCCCTAAAGCATCGGTATTTGTTACGACTACTGGTTGCCGAGATATTATTCGTGGCGAACATTTCATGGCTATGAGAAACGACTCCATTGTGTGCAACATTGGCCATTTTGACATTGAAATTGACGTCAAGTGGCTGGATGATAATGCCGTAGAGAAACAAAATATAAAACCTCAGGTATGTCTTACGTGTGGTCGTTGGTACTGAGTTTCAGCTATTTCCATGGTTTTCGTACGGCGTGATCATCAGTTGGCTTTCTGTCTGCAGAAACTAGTTTTTGCCATGCCAGTGGCAGAAACTGGTTATAACTGGTAGAAACTAATAAAATTACTTAAAATAGTGTTGTATTATTTAGTAAATGAAAGATTACAAAATATATGTTTATTACAATAATTTAATATATCGTAAAGCTTTATATTAATTGTTTCAATAATTAAAATGTTTTAAAATAATTAAAAAATACTAGAGTACATCAAAGATTTATTACAAAAACCATCTTTCGCAGGCCATATTATTTAAATTATTATGCCTATTTCGCCTTATTTATATTCTCTACCTCATTAGACCTTTGGCTATAAAATAAAAAATAGCAACATTGACAGACTGGCAGTAAGAAAAAGCCTCAATGGTTTATAACCAATCGAATAAGCTGTATTACAGCCAATGAACCACACTTTTTGTTTTTAAGTCTGTTGTAAAACACGTGGTAGGCTACTTGTTTATAAGTATTTTGGAAATCATTACATACAGGGTGCTTGGCTAAAGGAATACATAAACACTGTAAAGCCACAAATACCCAGCAATATAAGGTGGAAAAGTTAGGTAGATTGCTTGGAATCGTTCATAAAGAATCATCCATATTACTTGCAGATCACAAAAACGATGTAGATGGTAAAGAAACTTTTAACTCATAAATTATCAGATGATTAATAAAGATGTAAAAAGACTTGTTATAAAAAAGATGTTTTTTTTTTATTACACTAACAAGGGAAGTACCCCATAGCAACCCCTCCGATTTGCATGAAATTTTCAAAATAGATTCAGATCAATGTTTGAAGCATAACCCTCACCTCTTTTCATGTGCAAATTCGCAGAGCTGAAGTTATTAATATTTTAAAGTGGTACGAGACAGTTATTTTTCCTTCGTTAGTGGTTAAAGAAACGTCCGGCTGACTTTGCATTCCATTACCTGTGCTTGCGGTGCTTTAACTGTTAGTTAAATAAAAAATAATGATTTTGCAGAAATTTAAACATTTAATAATTGTGATGTGCAAAGTCGTTCCCTTTGATAATTTGTATCAATCGATATAAGTCATTTAAATGACCCGTTCTTTTAACCCTTTCACTTGAAGTATGTATGCTCCTTAAATCGCTTTTTCCCCTCTCGTCTTTTTATTTATTTTTTTAGGGGGGGGGATAAAATGTGTGGTTGTGTGTTCAGAACTAAAAGAAATATATATTATATTTTAATAAGATGTATTTATATAATTAAAAAAAAAGGCAGCTGTTTCACTCAGGCTGATGGCTAATCAAACTGACATTCTTTTCCCTTTCCATAGCAACCGCAAGGAAAACCTATGTATAACTACAATCGTCTAACAACATACTTACCAATAACAAACAATACAACATTATAATTACATGGCAAAAAAGCTATGGCCGAAACAATAATTATGAAATCTATGCTGCTAGATTGCTCCAGTGGCAATTAGTTCAAGTTTGTAATAAAAAGAGCGCGAAAATGAAAATTATACAAATATCGGAAGAATATTTCAACAGAAACTTCCACTGCCAAATTAACAAGCAGGATCACACAAATTCCTCTACCACTTTGCTCACTGTTATACAAACTTGGATTGCTGCCTTGTTTCTTTAGCTATGTCTCCATAGAAATGGCAGTGCCCTCCCGCTTTTCAAGTTGTTTATGATGGAAAGTTAGTACAGCTAATTGTCCGGGCGCCCGACTTCGAATATGTAGTCAGCTCGGTATTATATTAAACGTTAATTTTAGAAAAATATTGATTTCGTAGCAACTTAAATTATTAATTACTTTGCATTGGAAAATAAAAAGTTTCCAAGGTTATTCTTCAAAAATTGGTCTGAATCTATTTTGTTCATTTAAAACAAATAGGTGAGATTGCTATCAGGTGATTTCCTTGTCAGCGAAAAGTCTGAAGATTCAAATCGATTAATACCGAACCAAATATTCAGCGTGGATCTACTTACTGACTGACAAAGATTCATTCAATCAGACCATCTGTAAATATGTCTGTGCTATTTTTTTGTTTGCGAATGACTAGCTAAGTCAGTTGCGAATGGTGTACTTAAGTCGTCAATGAAGTAACTTACAGAACTACGAGTATATCATATAAAAAGATGGACGAATGTCAGTTTAAAAAACAGACTTGCCTCTCATTCACTTGAAAGGTGAACCAAAATAATTGATTCTTTCCAAAAATGATTTGTCCAAAATGACTGAATCATTCATTAAATTAAGAAACAATTTTTATATCTATTTATAGGAGGTAGAGCTCCTGTCCGGATTGTAGGGGGTCGTGGGATCATGCCCCACCAAACGCAAAAAACACTTTTCTTTGTGAACGTTTCACCAACTAACCATGCCATAACATCGGCGTTACTGTTATTATGCCTAAAAAGACAGTGATATAAAAATTGTTTCTTAATTTAAACGATATGTGTTGTAGTTCAAAGTTTGTGTTAAAACATCGTATCTGTCCAAAGCGACTGGTTATGTGGGCTTAGGGATGCAAGTAATTACTAAGAAGTATGCACTTTTGTTTAGGTTGATCGTTACAAGTTGAAAAATGGAAATCACATTATTTTGCTGGCGGAAGGACGATTAGTGAACTTGGGCTGTGCCACTGGTCATCCCAGTTTCGTAATGAGCAACTCATTTACCAATCAAGTGATGGCCCAAATCGAATTGTGGACAAAGCCAGAACAATATCCTCTTGGTGTCTACTTTTTGCCGAAAAAGGTACTTTCATAAATTGATCGAACATGCCCCACCTTTCTTATTTTGAAATGCAGGTTGTATATGAACATGTATTAAATTTTAATGCTTTTTCTTCAACAGCTGGACGAGGAAGTTGCTGCACATCATCTCGACCATTTAGGTGTGAAATTGTCGAAACTCTCTGATGTTCAAGCTACGTACCTTTCCTTGAATAAAGATGGACCTTTCAAGCCAGACCACTATAGATATTAAACGATTTAAATTCTCTTGATTTCAAAGCTGATTCTTTATAAACAGTTGTTTACTTTTCAATTTCCCTGTGTTTTGTTTTTTCCCGCTTCACACAAATTCAATATTGATCTTAACCTTTCCGAAATCTAAAAAATATTTCTAGATTATAAAATCTGTTCGTTGGTTTTATTGTATTTTTTAAAATTATTTTATATTAGTCTGTCCGGTGTTCTTATTTTTGTTGCTAGCATTTAAAACGTTGCCTATTATCAACAGAATATCTATTCAAGAGACTTTTTGATCTTCAGTGATGAATTGATAATCATATGATGATTAATTGATAATCATAGAGGATTTGCCGCTGGAATCTTTTCTCGGTTTCTTTAGTTCAAAATGTAATGACCTTTCTTCCTTTTCAATTAGTTTAGAAAAGAAAGCCAATTCTAATAATTAATTTATTCTGTCATGGATTCCCTTTTCAATTTTTTACTTGAAACAGTTGACTCCTTTCGATTTATTTGGATATATCTGAACAGTTAGCCAATGTTGATACATGGTTGTAAGATTTTCTATGTTGCGAAGTTTTTAAAGGAAAGGTCATGGGTTGCTAAAGCTTATTATTTTTAAATTGAAAACGTGGAATTTTTTTACTTTTCTGTTTTTTCATTAATTTTATAAGATTAACCAATTCTATATTAAAATAAAGTATAAATATTTGTATGTGGATCAATGTTTCAGTACTTGATTTATCATAGTTATTACTGGATTTATTCATATATACAGGGTGTTCGGTTACCACGTGTATAGACTTTAAGGGGTGGTAGGGTATACTAAAATAAGTAATACGATTTTTCTTTTTTTCGAAAGAGATTTCTTTACCGAGTTACGACCCAAAAATCGTTTGGTGGATGGAAACGGGAAATGTTGATGCTGACGCTAAATTGTACATGTGGGCTGTATTTTTTCGAATGTGTATTCTATCATACTGAATATTAAAAAAAAGTTTTTTTTATTCGTTTTCTAGTAGCGAAGAAAAAACTCGAGAAAACAGACATGGTTTATGTACGATTATAAGCACAAACACAATTCAGTCGATAAACAACGGTCTCCATAAGATGTATGCATCCAGTCTGATGGAGAAATCGACGGAAACGAATAAAAAAAAATACATTTTCTTTAGTATTCAGTATGGTAGAACACATATTCGGAAAAATACAGCCCACATGTACAGATTGGTAGTAGCATCAACATTTCCAATTTCCATCCATCAAATAATTTTTGGGTCCTAACTCGGTAAGGAAACCTCTTCCGAAAAAAAGAAAAACATGTGTTACTTATTTTGGTATATCCTACTATCCCTTAAACTCTGTACACATGGTAACTGAACACCATATATATATTCATATATTCAGATTCATAGTTATATTCTAAATATTTTAGGGGTTTTATTTCCTTACATTTGTTCATTATAGCCAGTGAAGAAAATTTATCGTTATGGAACTATTTTTTATATAAATTGCTTTCGATATCTTAACCAAACAGGGTATCTTTTTATACAGATTTTGTTCTACTACTGTTTCTTGCTTTAATAAATTTATTTAAGTAAAACTAATATCATGAACTCCTTAGAAAGAAGGTACTGAAAAAAAAAACTTTTGAATCTTATAGGATGTTGCTCTTTGCATGTTTTATATTGCGCTGAAAACATTGTGTTTATTATACTGTATTTCTAAACTATTGTAAGTTTTCTTGAATAAAAAAATATTTTTTGAATTATGCTTATTTTGAAGAAAGGGCATTTTAAGACATTCGGCTTGAAAGACAAATTTTTATAATATGGCATTTAACATGGCCATTTCTGACAGAATATTATCGAACAGATTATTCTAAAAATGTTATATTCTAGAAATTCAATAATTTACAAAATTAATATTTTCTATTTTGTGAATTATTGAATTAATTTTGGAGGATTTATAAATTCTATTCCTAAGATTTGTGATCTCATTCTGAGGATTATTGACAAAATAGAGGAATAAAAAAAATAGTCATGCCTGCACGATGCATAGCTGCACAAAATATCGATCGTAACAAATTTGTTTTTGTTATCTCATAGCTGGCGCTTTCTAAAATTTTTCAGTTAAAATAGTGAATTTTGATCTTTCACAATTTTATAAATGATCTTGAAAATTGTACAAACTTAAAAAAAAAATTGCAATTTCATTAAAAAATCATAATCCTCAGTATATTGTATTTTTTAAACATTCACATTTGTTATAAAAATTATCAAAAAAAAGTGCTTAATTTAATGTATTGTAAAAATGACAAACTTTTATGCAGTCAAGCTTGTATAAGTGCCCAAAATGTAAACATTAAGATTAGAATTTTTTTAAACTTCTCTCTAAACCCGCTGAACTGTACAGCTGCACAAAATTGCATAAATGTGCATATTTTCAAGTCAAACATGTTTTGTTGTGGAATTTTACCTGATAACAGTACCAAGAAAGGTAAAACACTGCGCATAACTTATAAGAGAAAGAAATGAGAATATGTAGTTTAATAAGAAAGTATGGGTACTATAAAAATTTAGCGAAAAAAGAAAAAGACATCACACAAAGCATTTTCAAGAAGTCTGACGGAGTGCACAAACCGTTTAGCTTCACGAAATTTTGTTGCTACGTTAATGTGCATTTCCAGTGTTTCAATGTGTTAAAATTAAAAGACGGATGTTGATAATTCAATGTTCTGATAATCTTTGGTTACCTTACTTGAGGCATGAAAAAATGTTACAAAAAACTAATATTTTTGTGGGTTTAAGGACAGTGAAAACATTTTTCAATGCTAAAATTGTAACATAAAATGGAAATTTTCACCACGATAGGTACAATTCATGCACACAGGTTATTTGTCACTTGAAGCATTGGATTAAATGAGCAGCAGTTTGTAATGTTGAATATATGTGGTATTACTATTTTTAATTCTCTAACGTTTTGATTTATTTCTGTATGGGTCTTTGGTGAATTGAGAAGGAAAAAGTAGCAAATTTACAAAACTTTGGTAGCAATAAAAAAATACAGAACTTTATTCATCTGACGTTTCGTTATCAAAATACTGCACATACAAATTTATTTAAAATGCATATAATGCTTATCTTAATATATGCACATCTTAATATGTATAATGATATAGTATAATATGTATATATAATATGCACATTTTAAATATTTTTAGTTTTCAAAAAATATTTATCAACATTGTAAGATTTGACGTATCACAGTGAATAATAATATATAGGTGTGTGTGTCAGAAGATTGAGTCAAGTGTCCACTTAGTAGTGTTTTGGAACTATAACCAAGGCGAAGTTGTAACCTTAACTGGGTTTGGATTCAACTGGGCAATTGTGATCTAAGGTGGTGGATAGCACATGTACATACTTAGTAGTACGGATATTCTCTCTCTTGTAAAAACTCAGATAGATAGATATATATATATCTCTTATAAAAGTGGTCACTTTATTCAGATGGTTAATTTGCAGAAATGGTCACTTTACTAGGTTCTACTATATACCATCGTCATCTCCAACCATTTTCAATCCACTGGAGGTCTCAGACATCAAACATACATGTAGTAGGGTGAAAGAAATATAGAGGAGGCGGCGTTAAGCTCACTACGCTGGCCAGACGGATTGGCGAGCTGAACCTACAGCTTAACGAAGAATCCGAACTTCGGTCACCACAATCAAAGTTCTACGCTAAGACACTGCTCCTAAATATATATGCCTCATATATATATATTTGCATGCACAAGGTCGTATAGTAAACTCTCGCATTAATTACTCGACTTTTAAGGGACAAAGTAAAATGGTTAAAAAAAAAATCAATGTATGTAATGAATGTGAGATATTATTACTCTTCACAGGGATAACACAATTGCCAAATAATGGTCAACACACAAAACCACCGGGGCGAGTTTTTTTGTGAGTTTTTCGTGGTGGAATTTATTATACAATAATTTCGACACCCACGTATTATTAGCTCGATCTAGAGAGCAATGTTTATTTTCTGACTAACTAAAGAAACTCTCTGGCTTCTCTTCAGCGTTCGCGCTGATGAGCTTTCGCCTTTTTTTACAAACCAAAGGATGCTCTACAACTTTCTATTTGAAAATATTTTCCCATCTTAATTTTATTTTGAGATAAAATTTTTAACTTACTCAGTTTGCCACTAGGGGCGCTGCTTTTTTTTTATCTCATCTGTTAGTGCATGGACATTTTACTATACCAATTCATAATTTCCGTTGCAAGAGCTACCTTCAATCAGAAGTTATTGTCCACATTCGGACTTTCCTAGGACCTCTGTATAAACTTTGATCACAACATTTTTGAAAAAAGTTTGTATGCATGATTGTTTTTTTTTTTTCTTAAACATCGGTTGTGTTGTCTATGTGTTACGTGTAAAAGCTCTAATTTAAATTTTATTAAGGCACAATAATAACATTTACCATACGCAGGTTAAATATAAAGTATTCTGTAGTAATCGGGCGTACACTGCAAATACTGTTAGAATCTGGTTCACTAGTAAAACCATTTAAAATTTTTGTAAGGTATATAAAGTATTTCATCAAGGCACTTAGACGACAATAACTATAACCCTTTTCTTTTTTTAGAGCTTTCTTCAGACAACTGATTGCCTCAGTTTTCACAAGGTCAGGTCTAATCTATACCCGACGAACGCAAACGAATGAGTACTTACAAATAATCAATTGTTCATGATCTCTCCAAAATAAAGTTGTTGTTGTTAAATAACTGTAAAAGTAAGCTTGGATGAACATAAACACTGTTGAAGTCCAGCGCTTCGCAAATGTGGACGAAATCAGTCATGCCGGTTTCATCACATTGCTTCTGATGTATGAGCGACGAACATTTAAGTTTCATTCATTCTTGTTTATTAGTGTAGGTTCCAGATTGTTCTTATGAGATCTGGTTCATTCATGTTCTTCTGTCGGGTGTGGATCACGACTTCTGCTTAATTTACACCTGCCAAATGTTCAGCCGAGTAAAAGTCTTGATCATGTATGCAATGGCGTGGCAAAGGGAGAAGCTCAGGGGCTCAAGCCCCCATTGGATATCAAAACACATTATTTTCTTTAAGGCTGCATCACATAATCTTCTTAAAAGTCACTTGAGCCACTCCATGAGTTTTTAATTGCTACGCTATTGCGTGTATGTAGCATATAACAAGTGCCCGGACCAAAACTTTTGTAATGTAACAAACATAATTTATTATTAAACGTAAATGATTAGGGGCCCGTTAACTCACGGCTCTGCAAAATACTATTAGTATATGCTAGTATACAGTCATTAAAATGATGTCATCCGAGAGATTTACTTCAACTCGTCAATTAAAAAACAAACTACTCGTTTTTCAAGTTCCAAATTTTTGATTTTCATAGGACATTTTAAAGCCTTTGATTTCACCAAAACTTGACTAATTTTATAACTAAAAGCAGGGCGGACTGGGTCCTCTCAAAAGGCGCATATTTTGGATTTTCGGAGGGTGCGAGCCTTATCGCCCACGA
This sequence comes from Dysdera silvatica, assembly GCA_006491805.2. Taxonomy (NCBI): domain Eukaryota; kingdom Metazoa; phylum Arthropoda; class Arachnida; order Araneae; family Dysderidae; genus Dysdera; species Dysdera silvatica. The sequence goes on from QLNU02014802.1 coordinate 99,686,077, forward strand.
GGGCGTACTGCGCAGTCCGCTTCTGCTGAAAGGTAAGAAGGATGGCTGGTTTCATTACTCAATACGTTGGTGAGAAAAAAGGTGTTTTATTTATTGTTGTTGTTCTTGTTGGAAAGTTACGTTGTTTAATGAAATTGACTTGGTTCTTTTGCAGCTGGTTTGAAGTGGTTTTAAAACCCATAGGAATCCGCAGAAAATGAGCAATATTCCCAAAAAATGAAATAGATGATCATAGGAGTTCAGTCTGTCTCGAAATAAACCTATAATAACAAAGAGCAAAAAATATATTGTATATGGGAAACATTAAATCGCAATTTATTATAAATATTTGTCGTATTTGGTAATACCAATACTTGGTATAATAGTACTTAGTAATACTAATACTTGGTATAATAGTACTTAGTAATACTAATACTTGGTATAATAGTACTTGGTAATAATAATTATTGAATCTTCTTCAAAGTTTTGGGGCGTCAAAAGGTATTAACTTTTGTAGACATCAATTCGATGTACTTTTAACAACCATCTGCTTCAGTATAGATGAGGACAGCACTTCTTATTGTAAAATGAACAAGAAAGGAGAAACGATTTCTTTAGAAAAATTAAACACTTTACTATATCAAGTTAAACGAAAAGAATAATCAAAATGAAAAATCCAAAATCCAAAAAGCTATTACGGAATCGAAAACTCACAACTACTGTTTCAATTGAAGTCTTTCGAATATTAAACTCGCATTCCCTCAACGCCAGATCTCGTTCACTGAAAATATTAAATAAAAATAATATGAGGCCGCACATGCGCAGTATCCTAACAATGTTATACTTTTCCACGTGGTGAAGGAAAAGGAATGCTACGTAACACTAATACTTGGTAATAATATAGTACTTAGTAATACTAATACTTACTTAGTATATATAAATTGAAATGTTTGATCTTTAACAACTAAACTGAAATTTATGCCAAATGATTAGAAGAAAACTCTGCTGGAAAATAAAAATAAGGTAAAAAAAATCCCTTATATATAGGGGTATAAAATTTACCTTAGTAATTCAATTTTAATGCTGAACGGAGAGCGAAGGACATTGTGCGTTAATTGAAAAAAAAAAAAGTTAACCTATGTCGAAGTGTGATCGTTGGCAGTCAATTTCTGCTTTTTATTGATTTTGTTCTAAATATTTAAGATAAAGGTTGGCAAATTTCAATGGTTTCGTATTCAGTTCCAGAAAATGGAAATTCGACATAGGCTCTTGTAGTTATCTGTAGTATCCATGTTATCTTGTAGTATCTTGTATCTTGTAGTATCTTGTATCTATGTATCTTGTAGTATCCATGTTAGCTAATCTCATCTCTTTCAGTCTCATTCTCGTTTCGATTACAAAATGAAAATGTTGCAAGTTATGATTGATTACCAAGCGCTCAGGGCCGTATTTACGTATAAGGCAAGTATAGGTCCGGGTCAAGAAACCCCGCGATTTTGGGGCCCCCGCAGAGTCCCAGTTCGACTTAAGAGTGGGTTTAATCTTAATTTTGAACCTAAAACTCTTGTATATTTCTTTATTTGCATATCTATAGTTGAATCACCATACATCGTACCACCTGAAAGGATTTCTCACTTCAAAAGTTGCGATTGCGGCATCTGGGACTCTGCTTCCTTACTTAGTTTATATGACGACATGTAATTTAATCACATGTACACGCTTTGGAAACCTACGGACGTTTACAGACAGTGTGTGTGTGTGTGATGGGGGTTATAATCCCCCATTGCAATGAAATTTTGTATATTTAACATAGGAATACATGGAGTTGTAGCTCTGTAATCCCCATTGAGCCTATAACCCCCCCTTATGAACTTTCTGCGTACGCTTATGGACACAGCAATTAAAAACAGTTTCATTTCCAACTTAATTTTTTTCCCTTTTAAACTGCTGATAATTTACAATGTCAAATGGTTCCACTGCAAGCTTGAAACTTTACTAGAAGTAGAAGCGCCAAAATTCTATGCTTATTTACTTTCTAATATGCTGCCATTTTTGCCACCCACGTATTAATTACAGCTCAAACTAGAGCTTGTGTAATTTTGGAGAAAAAGAGACGCTTTCCCCATCCTGGATTCGAACCAGGGTCCCTCCGTTTAGCCCGGAGTGTCTTGGACCGCTAGACGAATGAGGACAGGAAACAACGCTCTCTTTCTCCGTATGTAAAGATGTTAAGGTATTATTACCCTCCGCAGGGATAACACAATTGCCAAATATGGTCAACACAAGAAAGCCTCCGGGGCGAGATTTTTGTGAGTTTTCGTGGGGGAAATTTATTATACTATAATTT
>QLNU02014802.1:99698374-99712889 GCA_006491805.2 Dysdera silvatica
ACTATACACTATATATACTATACACAGTATATATCATTATAGTGATCAAGAAAACCGATGTCGTCGGTCCTCAGCGTGGTCGACAACTTAGGGGTGGGGGGGGGGACATGTTAATAAAACGATCGTTACCCGAGAACCGTTTAAGATAGAGCGACGAAAAAACCGTCATTGCAACCAGAAAAATATGGGCTTTAGAAGAGGTAATTACGTCAAAGTCGTATCGTTATTGGTTCGCGAGACCAAATTTGTTTTTGTTTTTTTGTCAAATTAGCCTGCTTTTTTCAAATTATTAAATTTTTCCTTGATAATATTGTAAAAGGGAGAACGTCACATACCGAAGAGCACGAGCTTTATAGTAAGATTGTAGTTCGTCTTATTTTAAACCTCAAACAAATTTTTAAAAAATTATGCTGGGGAAAAATTTAATATCTTTGGTACATTTTATTTCTGTGGTACGCTACTTCTATGTCACAAATGAACTCTTCTTCGTTTTTAAAACTTCCAACTAAGTTTAAAAACTAACTCTAAAACAACTAAGTCTAAACTAAGTATAACCTGAACAATGCTAACGTACTGAAAGTGTTGTGTTTAAATACGTGTTATTTACGAAACATACACAAGATAGTTTTTTACAGTTTTTGCATGTGCAAAGTGGAATTAGGAGGTGTGGTACGGCTGTCTTTGTCATCCAAAGTAGGCGCATGGTTTTATTGTCATCTATATAAAAGCCAAACTTGGTAAAAAGTCTAAAAGGCTTTGCAAACGGAATTAAGGAATTTCTCCAAAAGTACAGTTGAATAGTGCATCTCAGTACGTGTTGTTGGAAAGAGTTGGAGGTAGACGGTAAGCAATTAATGTCATTAATGGCTGAGGAGAATGACAAGAAGTGAATATATCTGCTTTCATTGCAAGAGTTAACTCTTTTCTAAACGATCTTTAAATAGACAACTTCTAGTTGCTGAAGTTGGGTATCACTCAGGTCTTGTTGATGTAACAACTGGAGCACATTTAAAACAGATTCCGACTTTCTTGCTAAACTCAAAGCATACTTTTTTGTTCCTACTTTGCTTGTCGAGTCACAGTCCGTAAAGACATGAAGGGCTGGCAACCTTTTTGTGAATTTTGAATTAAGCGCTTCTGCAGCTATATGACATACTAACCAACACCAGTAACTAACCAAAAGCTATGGCAACCAATGTCTTTGAAATCATGCAAGTAGGATATGGCTAACACAAACACAACCGTGTCTAGACTGTGAATTATTAAGTTCAGACTTGTCCTGTTTCGTATTGAATCATATGCATGGAGAAAGGTTCTTGTGTTTGCTTCGTTGTAGTTAGCTTTTATGTTTTCATAAGGCTCTATCACTTGATCTTCATGTTTTGAGTAACATTCATTCTCATTTTGAAAACATCCAGATACAAAAAACTGTTTCCTAGGAGGAATGGTTATTTTATTAATTATATACTCCGAAATGTATTTAACGAGCTTCCTTTTGTCTTCAGGAAAAGCTCTGTAATGAAACCATTGTTTTGGAATATTAGTCAAATCATAATGAGTTTTTATAAGTAAAGGAGACTTTCCCGTACTCCTAAAATCGTTTTCCACATTTTTAAGTGACGTTCTAATGTTGCTGTACCGATCATATATAAGATCCACTCGTGGTGTTGTACTGTTGAGAAGAAAACTTTCAACTATCGCAAGTTGGAGCTCTGCAAAATCTTTGAGAGTTGCTAAACATGATAGAACATCGGTTGGGACACCATGAATTAGAGTCATTCCATCTACACTTTGTACTTTTTTTCCAGAGAATTTATTTCTTGCAGGGGTTTATTACAAAAAGTTTCGTTTTCAATAACATTCATCAAATCAGACCACACTCTTCCTGAGATGATCATTCGGATGTGTCAAACTTGGTGGGTAGTGCAATAGCTCATGCTTCAACAAATCCCGAATCTGAGGGTTTGTTTTTTTTATTTGCTAGCATTACTGTTGAGCCAACGTTTGTTAGTGAAGGTTTTTCCTTTGCTTCTTTTTGCTGCTTTTCAAGCGCTATGGAAGACATTGCCATCATAGATTTCCTCTTAGCTCGTACAAACCTTTAATATGTTCAACGATCTTTTGCCTCTTAAATTTTTTTCGATTCTGTAAACTGTGCCGCCCACCAACGCCCCCTTCCCCCAAGTTTTCGACCACGCTGGGGGCCGACGACATTTCTTGATTACTATAGTACCTATAATAATAATAATCAAAAATAAAATTGTGTTAGGTTTGACATGCATGCTCCACCGCCCTCAGATTCTGGACTAACATTACTGCTTAATATTTAAGGTGACTTCATATGAGGAATTTTATTTTGAGCTATGTAATAATATTTTATAAGTAAAACTAATTCACTAAAACCAAAAAGCCTTACAAGGGAACCTTCCGAGAATTGATTTTGAGATTTTTGAATTATTGGTCTTAAGCGACAGGAATTTTGATCGCGAGTTCAACGGTACCAATCGCTAACTCCTCCCACTCCTAAATTTGGAGATACAGTGTGGTTAAAAAAAAGTAATCCTATTAAAGACCCTCTAGAGCTATGAGGAAAAGAGATATCGCCACAAAATTTTGTAGGTAGCTTAATTAGGGCATGGGAGAGCGATTTAGTAAAGAAAAATGTAGCCCAAATTTTGCTACTAGGAGTGAAATTTGCGCGCCAGGTATGTAAATCTAGATTCACTTACACAAAAATATGTTTCGTATGCAAAATTAAATCTCCCTGTAAAGTGCGGAATACTACACTAACTGGAAACAACAGTCATTTCTTTCAAAATGCCATTTTCCCCCTGGTGGCGAAATTTGAACTAAAGTTAAATTGGTTTCCCATGTGCAAATTACACTACCTATCAAATTTCGCGAAGATATATTTTTTTTCACATCACTCTAGAGCAGTGTTTCCCAATGTGGGGCCCATGCCCCACAGGAATGTTAAGGGGGGCAATTTGAAAATGGACTCCACTGTACATAATGTAATAAAACTGTAATAAATGTAATAAAAATGGGACCACTGTACATAACTAATGCAATATATATAACTAATATAATGTACATAATTAATGTAATATATATATATATAAAATATAATTTTGTATTTAATGTGTTTTGGGGGTCATAAACGATTGTGGGGCGCGCGTATCTTTTGGTTACTATAAAAGTATGGCGCGGCTTGAAAAAGGTTAGGAATCACTGCTCTAGAGAGTTTATAGAATAGGGCAATTAATTTATAATCACCCTGCATATTAGGTTTAAAATTCCCATGTTAAGTCTATGAGTTAATTTTTATAATTAATTTTGTTAATTAATTGAAAAATAACAAAATTAATGTGACAATTGCTGCCATTTCACATTGGGCAGGAAACATAACGAGGAGGTTGTCAGAAAGTTTCCATTAACCCCTTCAGTTAATCATCAAATGGGATAAAGTTAAAATGAAATAAGTTATTTATTTATTTATTTAAACATCAGAATGAAAGTGAAAACTGTAAACATCTGTCTCATCAACAGATAACAATAAACATTTAAAAGAAAAAAGTGACAGCAAATAGAACACCTGAACAAAGCTTGATTATTACATTTCGAACAATTAGAGTAGAAAGAGCGAGTAAAAAACAACGAATTAAAGCAGTTAAAAATGTTTAATTACACTGTTAATAGCTATTTCGGTGGCTAATCCGCCACCATCATCAGAACAGTTATGACCCTGTTTACATACGTGGGCGTGAAGCGTTACCAACACCATGATCACAAAAATAGCGAATAAGAGGTATTTACAGGTTGTACGTTAGGGGTGGCGTCTCTTGCGGTAGAACTAAGCAAATTTTTCCAAATAGGTGAAAGGGCGTTAAAAGGGAGCTGATCATTCACGGAATTAGCTGTATTTGTAAGGATGTGATAAGCTTCGAAGGAGTTGAAATCAAAATTTGAAAAGACTAATTAGAGAGACGATATGTGGACGACACTTTTGCAATCCTTCCTGATGATGACTCCGATGTATCACTGATGTACTAAATTCTACCGATCCACATATCTTGTTTACTTTCGAAGAAAAAGCCAATAGCTCATTGCCATTTCTGGATGTCTACGTCACAAGAACCCCGTCTGCTTTCCAAACCAGTGTATACAGAAAATCGTTCGCTGTGTCTCTCTCTCCCACCGCACTCACTATCTGCGCATCCACAATGACAAAAAATGAGTTCATTTTATTGGCTTATCTCCCGTGAGACAAAATTTAATTCTACTAGGCAAGCCTTGGATATTGAACTCAATATCCTACCGAAAATTGCGTCGGATCGCGGTTACTTACGACCCGTCCATTGTCACAAAGATCTTTTCTAAACTCAATAGATCTAAACTGGCCACCACTCTCTACAATAGCTCTTCTCCTATGATCAATATTGTGTGCATCTCCATTCATTCCGAAAATCTCATGTGCAATCACAAATGCAGCCAATTCCGTGAATGACCATCTCCCTTTCACCTATTTGGAAATTTTTTCTCAGTTCTACAGCAAGAGACGCCACCCCTAACATACAACCTGTAAATATCTCTTATTCGCTGTTTTTGTGATCACAGCGTTGGCAACGCCTCACGCCCATGTATGTAAACAGAGTCATAACTGTTCTGAGGATGGTGGCGGATTAGCCACCGAAATAGCTATGAACAGTGTAACTAACCATTTTTAACTGCGATTATTTGTTGTTTTTTACTCACTCTTTCATAACTTTACGCAGTGTGTGGCAACAACTCAAGAATTAGAGTAAGTTTTAAATTTAATACAATACTGCTTTGGCGTTTCAAACTCTTCAGGGCGAGTTGATGTGTAGCCAGACTTGTAAATACTATATCTCCACATATTCAGGAATAGTGGAGAACACATTTGGTTGTGAATTAGACTTTGTAGTTTAATGACATTGTTTCGTATTGACAAAGTGAATATATCGGAATGGTAACTTAACGCATGATCTGTAATGGCTTTGACAAGTGATTTATAATGATAAAATCCGCAGACATCTAAAGGTTGACATATTTTGTATAGTGTTCAGGAATGTTCAAAATATCTCTATCTTTGTTTGGGAAACAACCTTTCATTTCGTCATGATTTTTTTTCAACAAAACTGCGAAGTGAATCGCAAGCCAATAGCGATTTAAAAACAACCACTTGGGTTATATTTTCATCGAGAAATTTCACAATTTCACGTGTTTCTGTCTTTCCTGATTTTGTACAATAAATGAGTAAATTAGAGGGTTTCAACATACATTCTTGTACAATAGGACCAAAATTATTACCCGTAGTTTCTTGTAATACTAAACATGGTTTTCTAACTAGTTGTCCATTAAATCCTAAAGTAGGCATGATTGTGCATGAATGTGTCGTGACATGCGTTCTTTGTGTTTTTAAATATGTCTCTTTTTCACCTTGAAATGAGAGGGTTCGTGTGCCTACAAGTTCGTATTTAAACCCTCTGTGGTCAAAGTTATATATATTTTGTAGCTCATAATTTTCAATTATTGACGCTGCCTGTTTAATAAACTCATTTGATTTTTGTTTTAACTCTGATAGTTTGGGGTGGATTGACACGGTTGTGAATTTAGTTGACTTATGGTTAAGAAGTCCGTGTTTAATTTTAAATTTTTCAATCCAAGAGTCAAGTGCTTGGAAGTCAAGAGTATCTAGTTCATCAGCCTTTTCCAGAGCCCAATATCTAATTTGCATATAAATGGCTTTCTGGGCTTGGTCTCTAGCCTTTTTAAACTGCTCAATAACATGATTGTCTATAGCAGAACTCATTTCCTCTCTATCACTTGTTTCAGTTTGTTTTATCCAATTGTGTAAATTGCCGCGCATGTGTGGCTGATAACCCTTTTCAATCTTTTTTAAACTAATATCAGATTTAATTCTCTTTTTATGTGTTTTTAGATCTGCAAAATACATGTTCTGAACTAATTTTTTTCTGTTCCATAGTTAATTTAATGCTATTCTTTATACGACCTGAATTCTCTCCGATTTCAAAAGGTGAGTAGTCTTTGTCTTGAGGACTATGAAGTTTTTTTATAGGCAATAAGCGACGATCACAGTAATTGTCCGGAAGTTCATAATATGCTGTTTCTGAAAATTCGTAATTACTATAGCGATTTTTCATAGTATTTACAATATGCTTTGCAAACTTTTTCTCATGATTAGAATACGGAGATTGCGTGACTAATATTTTATTTTGTTTTAAATAATTATGGATTTCATTATTTACAATTTGCAACACGTTATATAGATTAATGTTGATCATATTTTATATAAATTATAATAAAACTAATTAATTTCTTAATTCAACACAAGTAGATAATATTTGGTAGATGATGACAAGCGTGAAAGATAACTGCAATCATATTATATTGTTAATTTCAAGCTTTCTTTTTAAATACTGAATTTACTTTAAGCAGAGTGTTTGGTTCTGAACGACATACCAACGGTGACTCGTAAGCTGAGGTTAGAAGCCAAGCTACGCGGCCAATACGGAAATAAAATTATTTTGAGCCAAATGGCGAGTAACCTTCCCATAGACTTAACATGTAAACTTTAAACCTATATACACTATATGCCCAAAAGTATCCGGACACTTTGGATTTTTTATTTTTTTTCAAATTTCTAAAAACTACTCTGCTAATTATTCTTTGACTTTGAAGATATATAGAACATGCTTGTATGCACACTTTCCAATAAAGTTTCGGTGACTTGTGCATTTAGGGGACCACCCACATATTGACAAAGTGAAAAAATATATTTGATCACCCTGTATCATAAAAAGCTGGAAATTATTTGTAACTTTCAGAAAATATTTAACCAGCTATGCTTAATGCCTGTGTGCATTTTCGTAAACCAAACATGTATATTCATGAAGATAGAAACGTTTCTTTAAGAAAACCCAAATTTTGTCACATATTTTTTGCTTATAATATCCACAATTTTCAGTCAAATTTCACGAAACTTACAGAACATTTGTCAACGTACAAGAAAAATATTATACTTAAATTAGAAATTAATATATTGAATACACGATGAGATATGAGCATTTGAAGAAAATAATTTTTTACTGCGCATGCGCGAAAGATATGAATAACTTTCTTTCATAATTTTGTAGTCAATAGTATAGGGCAACTTAAAAAAAATACCAGTGGGATATCTTGAAAATTCAGAAAGTTATCGATGATATAGTGAGCCGTATTTCTCTAATTCTCTGAAAGTAGCTAGATGATAAGGGTTTTTTCCACAAATTGTCATATTCCAAATTACCAAACACCCCTGTTCTGAAAATGAAATATTCCAGATTTATGCAAATAAGGATCAAAAGTATCCGGACACCCCTCTACGTGGTGGATTCTGTTAGTGACGTCAAATTTCTAGCTCTCAGACAAGTATAAAAGAAGTCTGACGAGTTAACAATTATAATTTCAAAGCTAGAAAAGTAAAATGGGAGGAAAGGGTGAGCTAAATGATTTTGAACGTGGTGAAGTCATTGGTTGTCACCGCTGTGGAAAATCTGTTCGTGAGATTTCTGTGATGTTACGAGTGCCCCGTTCCACCGTTAATGATGTTATCGTAAAGTGGGAACATACGGGGACTACAACGGTGCATCCACGACCTGGTCGACCACTTCGTCTAGTAGACAGGGAACGCAGAGTGCTGAAGAGAGTTGTGAAAGTGAACCGCATGAAATCGGCGGAAAAAGTTCGTGCGGATTTTCAAGATGCCTCTGGATGCAACGTCAGCACAAAGACAGTTCGTCAGGAACTGCAAAGTCTTGGTTTTCATGGCCGAGCAGCTGCATATAAACCAAGCATTACTGCAATCAATGTCAAGCGTCGCTTACAATGATTCAAAGTGTGCAAAACATGGAGCCTGCAGCAGTGGTGTCAAGTGTTATGGAGCGATGAACTACGGTAAACTATTTGGCAATCAGATGGTAGAGACTGGATGTGGAGAATGCTGGGTAAACGCTTTTTACTTGACTGTATTGTGCCGCAAGTTAAGTTTGGTGGTGGAAACATAATGGTTTGGGCTTGGCCCTCTGATTTCTGTGAAGGGAACTCTGAAGACGGGAGGCTATCTCGACATTTCGGACAATTCCACGCTGCCCACATTGTGGCAACAGTTTGGAGTGGGTCCATTCTTGTTTCAACAAGATCGTGCTCCTATCCACACAGAAAGGGCTGTATAGAGCTGGTTTGCTGACATGGATGTTGAGGAATTGGACTGGCATGCTCAGAGCCCAGACCTAAATCCCATAGAACACCTATGGGATGAATTAGAACGTTGACTGTGAACTAAGCCAGAATGCCCCACATTGGCGAAAGAGCTGACTAATATTCTTTTGCAAGAATGGCGTACAATTCCCACTGAAAAATTCCAGAAACTAGTAGATAGCCTCCCAGATAGAGTGGTAGCCGTCATTGCAGCAAAATATGGCCCCACTTCATACTAATTTTTGACTTCTTGTTGGTTTGTTGTATTTTTATGGCGCAAGGACAACAATGGTCATTCTGCACCAAGCAAGGTTTTTGACTTCTGTAAAGGAGAAGCAAAACATGCAGGTGTACGGATACTTTTGATCCTTATTTGCATAAATCTGGAATATTTCATTTTCAGAACAGGGGTGTTTGGTAATTTGGAACATGACAATTTGTGGAAAACCCCCTTATCATCTAGCTACTTTCAGAGAATTAGAGAGAAAGGGCTCACTATATCGTAGATAACTTTCTGAATTTTCAAGTATCCAACTGGTATTTTTTTAAGTTTTCCCTATGCTATTGACTACAAAATTATGAAAGTAAGTTATTCATATCTACCGCGCTTGCGCAGTAAAAATTATTTTGTTCAAATGTTCACATCTCATCGTTTATTCAATATATTTATTTCTAATTTAAGTATAATATTTTTATTATACGTTGAAAAATGTTTTGTAAGTTTCGTGAAATTTGACTGAAAATTCTTGATATTATAAGCAAAAAACCTGTGACAAAATTTGAGTTTCCTAAAAGAAACGTTTTTATCTTCATAAATATACATGTCTATTTTACAAAAATGCACACAAGCATTAAGCATAGCTGACTAAATATTTTTTGAAAGTTACAAATAATTTTCGGCTTTTTATAATACAGGGTGATTAACTATATTTTTTCACTTTGTCAACATGTGGGTGGTCCCCTAAATGCACAAGTCACCTAAACTTTATTGGACAGTATGCATTCAAACATATTCTATATATCTCCAAAGTTAGAGAACAATTGGTCATGTAGTTTTTTAGAAATTCGAAAAAAAAAACAAAAAATCCAAAGTGTCTGGATACTTTCGGGCGAATAGTATATCTCCCAATCTAGGAGTGGGAGGAGTTAGCGATTGGTACCGTTGAACTCATAATTAAAATTCCTATTAATTAAGACCAATAATTCAAAAATTGCAGAATCAATTCTCGTAAGATTCCCTTGTTAGTGATGTCCATCAGCGTAGAGTTCTCAAAATTATTGGTGGGGGGGCTTGAACCCCACAGGTCCATGTAACTCTACGCCTATGGGGGATGCCATTATTTCATTAGATTATAGCTTCATGAAGAGTACGATTACCTAACCGTTATTAAGGATATATTATAGATCAGGGCCTGGCAACGTTTTAATGGCGTTGTTCCGAAATTATAAGGAAATATCAGTCAGCGTGGCAGCCTTCACTTATCAAGTTGTGAATGTTTATTTTACTATCAAACTATTAATGTGAATGAAGTAGGTTTTGAATTTAACAATCATATTTGGCATTTTATTTTTGCTTTTAAGTTACTCCGTATGCCATTAAAAATTATTCCGTGTGCCAAGGGTTGCCGATCCCTGGTATAGATAGAGATTATCCGACTTAAATGGAGTCAAAGATAGATGTCGGATAATCCAAAGGTTGTATAACGAATGATGTCTGAAAACCAATTTGGAGATCATTGTTCTTCCCATATTTCTCTTCTTGAATAGCCACTTACTGCAATAATCCCTCCCTCCCTCCCTCCTCATTCCCTTTCTTTCTTTCTTTCTTTCTTTCTTTCTTTCTTTCTTTCTTCCTTCCTTCCTTCCTTCCTTCCCTCCCTCCAAAATTTCACTTTTATTGACTCTTTTCAATGTCCCAAATCATTGATTTTCATCTTTTACGCATGATCTTCCCATGCTTTTTATCCATAATCTTTCCGCATTTTTTATCTACATTTATATTTTTATGTATAATTTGGATACGAAATATCGTATGACCGAGAATCTAATAATTGGAGGTCCTATAATCGAAACTTGATAGTAATTATACTAAATTATCTCTTTGAATGTTAAAATAAATAAGTGAATAAATAAATAACTTTAAAGTGTCGTACTTTAAAAGTTAAATGAACTTCGTTAGTCAGAGCTCTTTAGATTTTTGGCAAATTTTCTTTTTCCTAAAGTTCTAAGTGTTGTTTTGAAGGTAGAAATGAAATGAACTCTTTTTAGGACAGTCTCTATTCTACAATACTAGAAAGGGAGTGATGAAAAGCTTTGTGTTTGTACCTGAATCTGCTACGTATAGGCATAGCTTACATGACCCAGTTACAAAAATGCATGTTATCAAACAAGTAATTTTAAATTCGCTATTCTTGGTGAATGGACAGAAAAGGTAATTAATGTAGAAGTTTGGAAATTTTGCGGCTCAGAAATTGTGTCATTGGCGCACGCAGAAAATTCATAAGGGGGGGGGATCATGGGCTTACAATAAGGGAGGTTATAGGGCTACAACTCAATATATTTATATGTATATATACAGAATTTCATCGCAAGGGGAGGGGGTTACAACCTCATCAAACCCACCCCTTGCTCAAGCCAGTGACCTATATGGAAACTAATTAAGCAAATAAAATACAGCTGCCTAGGATATGAATTATTTTTTATATTTATTAATTATTATTTGCTTAAAGAGTTATCACTATGCGATTGTCGGGCCACTCTTAGCTCCGTACTTAACGGCGTCAAACTGAAAACTTACTTTTGAATTAAAGGGAGGAATTCCAGGGAATAATTGAATCGGGAAAATTAATTGTACATGTTCACACCCCTTGACTAACATTAGAGCTCTTTTTGACGCTTATAAGCATAGGCGTAGAATTACATGGGCCCGTGGGGCCCAAGCCTTCCCAATAAGTTGAAATAAATTGCAATTTTACATGTGTTGTACAAATGTACACAATAAGCGCTTGAACCTCCCCAATAAATTTGAAAACCATGTTGATATTTATCAACATAAAAGGGTCTCAGGATACTTTTTCTCGTACAATAATTTCTGCCACCCACGTATAGATTATAGCTCAAACTAGAGCTTTTTTCGTTTTGGAGAAAAAGAGACGCTTTCCCCATCCTGGATTCGAACCAGGGTCCCTCCGTTTAGCCCGGAGTGTCTCCTCATTCGTCTAGCGGTCTAAGACACTCCGGGCTAAACGGAGGGACCCTGGTTCGAATCCAGGATGGGGAAAGCGTCTCTTTTTCTCCAAAATTACATAAGCTCTAGTTTGAGCTATAATATATACGTGGGTGGCAAAAATTATTGTATAATAAATTCCCCCACGAAAACTCACAAAAATCTCGCCCCGGAGGCTTTTCTGTGTTGACCATTATTTGGCAATTGTGTTATCCCTGTGAAGGGTAATAATATCTTACAAACTTTTTCTCGTTAATACAAATAGTCCAGTCTTAAAGAATAGGCCAAATGAATCCTGGCCTAGGACCCCGACACAAATTGCTAAAATTTTTTTATTTATGATACTTTTCTTTTTTTTGTGTACTTTGTTTGCTTGTATCAACAGAAATTCTGGAACAAAAGCAATACGTTTTGCTCGTTGCACACAAAAAAATTTGGAAATTCAAAAGTTAGCGTAAAAAAGGGCCCAAAAAAATCGGGCTCCAAAACAATATCGAGGCTAAGGGGCTCCGATTACGTTAAGATGGCCTTTCACAGTAATTGGAAAAGAAGAGGTTGGAAGTGGGGTGGAGGACCCAGCTCATAGAAAATGGAAAGGCCATGGGTGTCATAATTTTTTTTTTCCAATTAAACTGCCTTCGCAAGTTTCCGCTTTCATTACGGAAGTATACTCACTTTACTATTCTTTTAAGACCAATTTGTGGTAAAGGATAAGACATGCGTATTTAGTCAAGTAGCAGTTTATCATATATGAAAGCAAAAAGCAGATCCTTTAATGCGTGCATGATTTTATGGGGTGTTGGCCGCCAAAAAACAACTCGGTATTCCCAATGAAGAAGATTACCATCGCCTTAATGATACGAATGTAGGTAGCAGAGTTTCGTTTCCTTTTCCTTCTCTTTGCAGAATTATAAGACGGAAAATCGTCTGCCCTATCAAGGTATTGTATCGTAAAAAGTAATTGTTGCTAATACAATAGAACGATTATGCCGCTCTAGAAACCTGGAATGACCACTGGTCAACGAGGATAATAACTTTGCGCCGTGGGACACAAGCTTCACTTCCTCTGCGTTTTATTTTACCGTAATTTCTTTAATAACAAGATTTTGGAACAATAAAACAAAGGCTTTCTCCTCGAGGGTATATTTTAATGGAGGATTAGCGGTCACGCGCGAAAGCGCACCTTGTTGCTATTGCTCGCGTCCTTGATTTATGTCATCTGTCGTTAAGAGTCGGAAAACTGTAACCGTTTGCTTATTTTTCAATTATCACGTGATACATGGAGATGCGACAAACGAGACAAAAGAAAGCTATTTGTTTGCTGTAGGATATTATAAATGATGATAAAGCAAAAACATCTACTCATGAAGAAATTATAGAGGAAGGGATTCAACCAGTGCCGGCTTTAGACATTTGACACACTAAGCTGAGATTTCTAAGACCATGGAGAAATTTTACAGCCCCCCCAAAAAAATTAATAGATCGTTCTACCCCTTCTTCCTCATCCCCAACCATTTTTCAAGAACCGAAATTTAACAGGTTGTCAGGCTCGTATGTTTTTTTGTTTTGTTTTTTTATAATAAATCTCGTAAAAAAAATAAAATAAAAACCAGCTGGCCCTCAGACATTTGCCTCCCCACTCTATCTCTATATCGTTATATGGAAGCACAGACGTAAACAGGGGAGGGGCGTCATAAGCCTCCCCTATTTGTAGAAAAAGGAAAAAATACTGTATACCACTGAGAAGATCGCTAGCGAAGCTGTCAATCAAAGCAGATCGATTTTTTTTCGTGGGGGGTGGGGGAGTTGGGGAGGTCACGCGATGGATAACCGGTTTTTTGGCGATTGCTAGAACCCTAGGCGGCTGCCTAGGTTTGCCTATTTTTAAGGCCTGCCCTGGATACAACCCAAACTACAAACATCAAAACGTAACACTACTTTTAAAATAGAAAGTGGGTCTTAAGCCCATTTTGCTCTTCAAAAAATATGTAATTTTTTTATATTTTGTTTTTGTTTGGGTAGTTGTTTGTACGTTGACTCCGGTAAACAAATAGACAAAGTAAATAAAATTACAGCTAGTAAAACGTTCTGTTTCGCCACTGGTCCGAATGCGAAGAATAAAAAAGAAAAAGAAAGACAGACAGACACACAGTTTATGCGGTTCGTAAATTTTCGCTTTCTCTTTCTTATTTTGTTTTTACTTTTTTCTATATTTCACTTTTTTTCTTTTTTACCTTTACCGTTTATCTTAATTTTAATTAAGATAAACGGTATAATGATTAAATAACGGTTAAATAATTTAATTATCGAAAATAAAAATAAAGGGAAGTTTTTTTTAATTTCCTTTAGCTTCTTAATTTCAGTTTTACTTCCCAAATTGCCTTTTTCATTTTTCGTTAATTCTATTTCCCTTAAACTTGTGGGTAACCGCAATAGAAAGGCTATATATTAACTTTGCAGGCTTCCTTGATTGTTGCCACTTAAAATAGAAAGGAACGAAAATTTAATAAGTACAATTTCTAAAATTGGCAACATCCCAAATTGTTGCCTTTTTATGTAATGTTTTCCAAATATACACAATTTTACTTTCCGCATCTGGCAACATATATTTTGTATAATTATAGTTTCACTTTCTATATTTGGCAACAGTATCTGCAATTGTTTCCAATTCCTAAAATAATAACTAGTCTTTCGTTTATAATCAGAGTGTGCACACGTAATTATCGGAGGCTTTTCCAAAAAAGCGTACTAAATTTCTTTAACTATATATTGGAAGTAATTTATTTTTTGGCGTGTATTAATGAATTAAGATAAACATTTAAACTATCGATAAATATTATTTTAACCGGATAGAACTGCTGCATTTTTTCGAAAAAAAAAAGTAAAAAAAAAAGGGGGGAAGTGCAGAGCTAGGTACTTGTAAACAAAAAGCTATGACAGTTGTGATGATAGCCCAAACGTACTTGTCTCAGAAAAAATTAAAAATATTCAGACGGAAATTAAATAAAT
>QLNU02014802.1:99712989-99725506 GCA_006491805.2 Dysdera silvatica
CTGACCATGAAATGTTCCTTCCAACATAACAATAATAGCTGTAATTGACGAATTTCATTCATTCCATACAAGAATTAGCCGAAATACCATCTATTTCCAATAAAATGCGTTTTCAAGGTCCGACATCAATGGACGATGACATGAACTTCAAAGATCGATGAAGCTTGGCTTCAGAAAGAAACAGCTTTATCCCGAAGGGAAAATTATTATGACTGAAAGGAAACGGTTTAAAATTATTGTTATGTTGCTATATTTCCCCTTTCTCTTTCTTAAGGGTCAGGAAGATGGTCTAAAAAATAAAAAAGCAATACAGAAATTGAAAACAACTCGAAGAAGTACGACACAGGGGGCATAGCAATTTAAAAATTATGGAGAGCTTGAACCTATTGAGCCTTTTCCTACGTCACTGATACGTATGGTTGGAATAGTAAAGAAGATTTAAAAAAAAAAAAAAGGAGAGGGGGCAAAACACCCCGCAAATAAATGTCGAGGACGTGGTTGTTAAAGTAAAAATAAATAAATAAATAGCAATAAGGCGGGCATGTTGCAAGGAGGATTGCTCAAAGATGGACAACTGAAATCCTCGATGAAATTCCGCGAGACGATGAAGGAAATCTCAAACAAAATATACTTCTAATGAAAACGAGAGACGAGGTATTTTTTAACTTAATACTGTTTTCACTTTTGCATATAATACTACATACGTGTACCAAGTGCATGTATGATATGTATGTATAATGTGTGCATAATTGTAAAAAAAAAAATAATTATTGTGCGTTCGCGCAGACCTGACGCCTGATACCGTTAGCAGACAGGTTAGTCCATTGCAGTTTAGGGAAGGGCATCTTGCCGAAACTGGTTTTTCGCGCGGGAAAAACCAGTTCCTCTAAGTTTATTTCACAAATGTTGTTGTTATTACAAATGCCCGGCGTTTGACGATTTAGTCATTAGCCTGTAAGCTTTCCAATATTTATAAAGGATATTTTGAAGAGTATTTAGTGCTTATTACGTATGTATAAATGCACATGAATGGTGCATAAGTAGCATGGGCTTCAAGATACGTGCAGTGCATTTTTTAAGCTGTAATTCTTTATATAAACGTAACTTGCATGTAATATAATCCACATTCACTTAGTTATAAAGAGTGAGTTTATGAGGAAACGAGTTTACAAGAAACTACAATGCAATAAACTGCACAATACATATTGCAATGCATACGTATTGTGACAATACATATGCATAAAAGAGATCGTTTCTATACATCGAAGGTTTTTTTTTGGGGGGCGACTGTCGACTTCAGGTAGTCTGCTATACCTACCTACACCCTCCCAATACCCCTCAAATTTCTTGATACCCCCCAAACTCAAAGCTCATATGCCAGCTGAATATTCCAATTACAAGAAAGGAAAAACATATTGCACAAAAATTATTTTTTTATACTTTTTCTGCATATGTAACTTATAATTATCTTTTATATGTAGCAATTTGTCAAAGAAAGATATGAATAAGGATACCATGAGGGAGAAAGGTACCCTATGAAGTAAAATCCTGTTACCTCAAAAATTATCACTCGTCTGCGAATGGACTAAATGTCCAAGAAGAAATGCTTGAATTTTGTTTTCCTCTGAATAAAAAATGGATTCTTTCTTTCTTTCTTTCTTTCTTACTTACTTACTTACTCTTGATACCTCCACTGAGCAAATATTCTGGTAGACACCCTGGTCAAACGTAGCTAGCCGGGGGAAGGAGGTTAGAAACTCAAAGTTTGGTTCAAAGAGAACAAAAGCTTCCAGTAAAAAATTTATGGTTATACTTGGCATCGTGCGAAAAAATTAGAAATAAGAAAAGTTGAAAAAAATGCAAAAATCCACTCTACATATTATCAAAATAATGTTCTGATTCCTATTTTTAAAGAAGATATTCCAGAACCCTATCCTACTGATTTTCAAAGTGTGGAATTCCATCCAAGGGCGGATCCAGGATTTCGTAACGTGCCGGGGGGGGGGGGCGGTTTCGGGGCCCTCACCAGGAAAATTTTTAGTTTTGGACTGTTAAATAGTTTAGGTAAATGTTGTTATACTTCCATGTTATAGCCTTCCTTTATACTCACCAAAATATTTAATTTACAACAATGAATTAAAGCTGGGCTTTTCTTTAATTAAACTATATGGTTTAGGATAGATTATAGTTAAGTCTGACAGAAGGATAAGCTAGTAAATGTGATATACACTAACAAACACGATAATCTATAATGTAATTAATAGAACATGTTTGAATTTAAACTACAAAAACATTATAATCGTTTTACTTTTTAATAACAAACGACTTTTAAAAAAAAAATATGTTTAATAAGTTAAGTAGAGTAGTTTAGTAATTTATAGTACTTATTTATATTTATACGTGGGTGTTGAAAATTATTGTGTAGTTTAGTAAGCTAAGTGCAAAGTCAAGTCATCTTGTTTCTTTGAAAATTTGTCAATCACTTTATTTACACCAATATGAATATTTCTGTGGGTGTGTATTAAAAGTTTCTCTTCTGTCATCCGCGTTCGAAGGCAAGTTTGAAGGCGCTTCAACTAACGCAACACTTGCTGAAAACATAGCTTTAAAGGGTGAGAAGCTTGTAGATTCGTGTAAAAGCGTCTTGATCACATTTCTCGAAGACTTGGGGCCTAGGACGCCAGTGTAAAACTTTTGTTTATTACCGTCGAACCAAACAAGACATAAAATATTCTTCATCGTCTTTATTTTTTTTCCCTATTTAACCCTTAAGGGGGGGGCTATCGCCCCTCCCCCCCTCGCTGGATCCACCAGGTATAGACCGGTGAATTGCTGTGTATTTGGACTTTTAAAACAAGCTCTTCAAAACCCCCGTGCCGTTTGGATGGACTGTGGAAAGATGTGGAGGAGGAATTGGAGAAAATCCCGTTTGTGACTTTACGAAAAGTCCTATTATCGTAGAAATCTAGATGTAATATGATAATTCAAAGACAGGGCTATCAGATAGAATACATTAGAAGATAACTTTTTTTATTGTACATATATTTTATTTACGCTATCAAAGTCGTTTTAAATATGTGTAAATACCCTCTCTATATTGACGCTAATTCCCATTTACGGAGTTTAAACATCACGAACTTCTTTTGGAGTCAAGGTGAGTTCGTAAAATTGAAAGTATTATATCAAGCTATTAAGTAACCAGCTCGAAAACTGAACTCTACAAATATTGCTCGTTCAATTAACCCGTACGCCTACATGCTATTAGAAACCATACTGGCCAAAAGCCAAGTGATTTATGAAACACGGGTGGTTTCACGAGATTACATGTGATCTTTTCATGCGTGTGTCGTAAGGAGGTGATAGTTGTCCTCTTCTTGATCATTTACATGGCGCAATACCACAAATGTAAATGACTTTGAAATTGATGTGAGTTGTGGGAACAAACGTTAAGGTGGATTTTCCTAGATGCGCATGATTTGCATTATATTAGCTCAGTGTACATAGTTCGTTCACGAAAAGTAGTTCGATGGTACCGTTAGAAATAACGGGAACTGATGTCGCAAACGGCCTAGCCGATTACAGCAAAGGGAAGGACGTCATTCCTGAACTGGTTTTTGGCGCAGATAAACGTTCGCTAAAAAACAGTTCTGAAATGACGTCCTCCCCTCTGCTGTAATCGGCTATGCCCTTTGTGACGTCAGCTCCCCTTATTTTCTAACGGCACCATCGGACTACTTTTCGTGAACGAATCATAAATAATAATCTACCTTTTTGATGTAATGACGTAATTTTAATATGATTCACGTGGATGGAAAGAGGAAAAGCGTTTAAGTCTTCTGCCTTCAAGTACAATTTATTTATTTTTTAAATTATTGGTTATACACAACATTAATTATAGCTTTTATTATAAATTATACACAGTAGGTTCCTCATTTAAAGAGGAAAATACGAATTTTGGATGATATAATGATTAAACATAATACAATTTAATCGTTTTTAGCGAGCAAGGCTTTTGCGGATCCCGTATTTAAGAAACAAAAAAAAATGACGAGATTTTTTAAATAAAATGTAAAAAAAAAAAATCAAAAGTTTAAAATAAATTCGTGATCGAGAAACTTTTTTTTTAACTGATGACTGTAAATAACTGTGGATATGATGAAAAAGCTTTTCAGTACTAGAAACCACGGGCGCCGTTAGCGGGGGGGACAGGGGGGACCCGTCCCTCCAATGTTGGTATTAGGGTTCCATGTCCCCCTCCAATTTCAAACAAAATGCCTTCTACTGGTATATTGTCCCCCCGCCCCCAATATTTTTATGTCGTCGGCGTCCATGCTAGAAACCGGAGGTTTTTTGAGAACTGTCACCTCCCCTTAGAGAACGTAGTAAGTAATTTACAATAAAGACGTTTTTTTTCCACCAGCGATACACCAGACGTTTTTTTTCAATAAATTGCACCAGTGGCGCTCAATTTTTTTACGTCTTGGAGCACTTTTTAAGAGAAAAATTCTTCGCCGATCACGATTGTCGCCAAAGACACAAATTTACATTTTTGGCTGCTTTTGTCTAACCATATTTTTCAAGTTATTAGGCGACATTTATTTTTTTTTGGTGTGTAATAGTAAAAGCATGAATTTGTTTTCGAATTTTAAATTGCTTTAATTTTAATCTATACTTAATTTTCCCAATTAAAGTCATTACAAATTTAAATGAAATGAAACTTTAAATATCGTTTGATGAAACATCTATATATACCTTCTTATATGCTTTTGTTTTTTTATATTTTCTTTCTCAGAAGGGCGATAATATTTTCACCAACATAGGTCCTAAACCCAATGACAGCAGTATTAACGATGGAAGGTATTTTTGAAGCATTTGGGCGCGTAAAACGTCAAGTTTTATTTTATTCGAAATGCTACATTTCTCACAAATTTCAAAGAAATGGGGAACTTGCGCAACTACTTAACCATAAACGAAAAATAGTGAAAAGGAACTTAAAGAAGGCAAAACATTATTGAGAACAAATTCAAAACAGATCTTGTAAATCCATAATGTGTTATCGATATAGATATAATATCTATATCCATAATGTGTTATCGATATAGATATAATATCTAAAACCATTTTCGCAATTATAAAACTAAAGTTGTCATTTGGCATCGAAATATAATGATAAAGTCTAAGCAATCCAGCGATTTTTTTATTTTTTTTTAATTTAATTTAAATTTATTTATTTTTTAAATTTTTTTTGTTAATTTTTTGTAATTTTTTAGCATTGCAGCACGCAGAGCACTCGGAAAGGTTTCGCAAAGCACAAGTTGAGAACCGATGAATTATACTTATGGCTATGTGTTTTTTGGGCTAAGCATTTTGCGGTGAAAATTTAATTAACATAGCTACCTTAAAACGAAGCAAAGAACTATAAATCGTTCTTGAGCACCTACAAAAGGGGCAACGGCCCCCAATGGATATCAAAACATAGCATTTTCTCACATAGTCTTCTTTAAAAACACTTGAGCCTCCACCATTCACAATCAGGCACTTCGAGAGGATGAGTATCGAGTAGAGAGTATCGGAGCACTTTCTTTTACGAGCTACCTTTGACAGGACCGGGGGCCAAGAGTTATAGACCCCTGAACGGTTTAGCAGATCGGACCCTCCGCACACGCTGTCCATTTTCGCCCAGGATAATTTAACTAAAAAGTTTTGAGTTGGGCCCCTCATAATGCAGAGGGCCCGGGTGGTTAAATTTTAATTTTATTTAAGAAGTAGGCTATACTTTCTTTAATCAAGAAAAAGCCCACTTTTTTTAAGGCAAAATTTGAGGCTTTCCGATAAAGTGAGACCTGGGCCAAAAGGACCCGCTAACTCCCCCTTCTCGGAGGCCCTGCTCATAATTTTTGAACTGCCCCATTATTGTGAGAAACAGGCTTTGATTACACCAATATACGTCTGCAGTATTGTAATAATAATCAGGCAGTTGAAATTATTGATTTTTAAAAAATAAATTATGTGGGTAAAATACCCCACCCCCAATTTGAAATTGAAAACCAAGTTTAATGAAGTGGATAAGAGTGGGGCTTACCTGCCCCACCCCCAATGTTTTCTTCAAGTTGGCACCCCTGATATTAAGGATTCAAACTTGACCAGGATTCAGGAACCAGTTCGCGTTAAAAGTATTTTGTGTTGACGAGGGTCGATTGCATCCAAATTTTAACATGAAATTTAAACTGCAATACAACACGTTGTATTTTGTCATCGTTTAAGATTTGGTAATCTAATCCATGATTTCTAAACTAATCATTTGGTAATCTAATTTGGTGATCGCCTACGATTACCGAAGTTAAGCCTTTGTGGGGTAAGATCTTACCCCACAGTGTCCAGAGCAAAAATCATGTGGCCGTCTTGAAGGATGGGCAAACGGGCACCGACCCAAACAATGGCCTCCAATTTTAAAGTTTGTTTATTATACATTACAAGGCCGTACCCATAATTTCATTTCGGGTGGGAGGGGGAGATTTTTACACAATGAGGTTGAATAAAGATGTGTCACCTCTATTGTAAATCACAAATACAAGTACATTATAGAAAAATTAATAAGAAAATACCACCTTTTCCTTCAGACATTATTGCGCATTTTTGCTTGTGGTCCTGCCATCAAAATTTAATTTTTTATAATATTACCCCTTTAAAGATAATGGTTTCTATGTATCTTTTTCTTTAAAGTGTTTTCAAATTAGTGGTCTACAAAATGAGATCTTGTCAGGATTTTGATAATTATTCAAGATTTGAGAGTATTTTTCTCCCCTTTTTACAAATATGACAAGTAAATACATATACATATTTTTGCAGTTTCCTATTATAAATTTACTTTCAGGGGAGGGGGGGGCAATTCCCAAGAGCTCTCCTGGGATACGGGTATAATACAACATATCTTTTTTATTGCCAAAAATTTATAAATTAGGTAAAAAAAGGGACCGGGGGGGACTGAGCCGCCGGCTACTCGGGGCCCGTGCGCCATCATGGGCGATAGGAGCCGTGCCTCTTATGGGCAAGCACTCGCGCCCTCCAAAAGTCCAAGATATGCGCCCTTTGAGAGGACCAGGTCTGCAGTCAACCGGGCCAACAGGGGACGTGGCCCCAGTTCCCCTTCATCCTGTCTACAGGCCTGAAGATGACCCAGTCCGCCCCTGAAAAGGGAACCTAAAAATAAGCGAGCCTAAGGCTTCGGGTGTGTTGAGATGGTCTTGCATAACCACAGGAAGGAAAGATTAAAGTCCCCACTTTTCCATGCCCAAGAGATCAGCATTTCTAACGTAAAGGTGTCTTTCTTTCTTATCAAAGGATACGTAATAAACCCCATACATCAGCATATAAACCTTTATACATAAACATAGTTAAAAATGGTTGACGTACCACTTAGATTCCAAATTGCCATGCGAAGTGTGAAAGGCCATGTGGCTTGACCGCGGGTCACTGCAAAACCGTCAATTAAGGCAACGTAGATAACTCCGGCCGATCGCACTAAACCCTGGATAACGAAGGTTATCCAACAACAAGCAACAGCGATGACCCAACTATAACTACTATCGACGCGACTATCTGTTTCCATGACGACTAAGGAAGCCGCTAGAGCACCCTTTACTACTACCCCAATATACGACTATTACGCTCAACGTACCACCATCGCGCTCTATCGTTCACTGAGCAGGACTATTGGCGCGAAGTTTCTGACGAGGAAGAGGAAAAAAAGCGCCAAATTTCGAACCAGGAAAAGGCGGAAATCTATTCAGATTTACCTTATTAAAATGCGACTGACGTCGCGCCATATTCATTCATTCACCTCATTTCTTGTTTCAGAATTTGGTGTGTTCGGCGAATTTTAAATTACCATTCGCATATCATGTAATTTAATATCAGACAGATATTACACAAGGCAGTAGCGTAACAATTCAGAAATTGTTGGGGGGGGGGGTGTCAAGTAGCTATAAAGACGATCATGTATGCGGCTTTAGAGAAAATGCGTTTTGATAGATAATGGGGGGGGCTTGAGCCCTGAAGCCCCCCTTTCTATGCCGCTGACACAGGAAGAGAGGGATTGAATGAAGGCTAATATTATTTGGCTTACGCAAAAAGTTTACAGGAAGGGGGGGGGGGGGGGGGTTACAGGAATAAAACTCCGTACGTACATATATGATATATGTATACATACAAAATTCTATCGTAATGGGGGGCATGACTTCCATCAACTCCCCCCCCCCATTACGTACGCCTATAGCTACCCCCTCCCCTCTCTATTTGAACAATATAATTTAGCGTTGACATAACTGACCTCGAAGTCTAAGAGGCTATATAGCTCCCAACCTCAGTGTAGGTAATTTTCCTTTTTCAGAGGAGGTGGGGGGGGACTAAGCTCAAGACCGTGGCTAAGATTTAATTTCAGGGGGGTTCAAAAATTTTTATAGCATGTATCAATACAATCAGAGCATGCAAGTCAGTAGCCAAGTCCCCTTAAAAATTTAGTTTCGAGGAGGGCGGTCCCTAAGAATGCCCCCCCCCCTTTAGTTGCGCCAATGATTATGAACTGCAAAATAAAATTCTTTGCGACAATTTTTCTATCAATCCACCCCAATTTTTTTGTTCGCGAACCTGGTAATACATGGAAAGATAGCAAGCAACCATTTCAGCATTTGCTACAAATTGATCTAAAACAGGGTTGGGGGAATCTCTTCACGTTGAGGGGCTGTATTAAGTTAGAGAGTTGTAATCTAAGAGGGTAGCATTGCCTTGGTTGATCAAGGAAGATTATAAAGGAGTATAAGTATGTTCGTTTTAGCGCTATAATAAAAACTGGAAAAAAAACGAGAGAGAGACAACATTTATTAATTTATTAATTAGAGAAACATTTATTAATTTATTAATTAGAGAACATTTATTATTTATTAATAGAGAAACATTTATTAATTTATTAATTAGAGGAAACATTTATTAATTTATTATTAGAGAAACATTTATTAATTTATTTAATTAGAGAAACATTTTTAATTTATTAATTAGAGAAACATTTATTATTTATTAATTAGAGAAACATTATTAATTTATTAATTAGAGAAACATTTATTAATTTATTATTAGAGAAACATTTATTAATAAAAGGATTTGCTCTACAAAATTTGAATGCATCCAGCAAGTCTTAATGTTTTACAACCCTTGATTTAAATAAGATTTCTCAACCAAGGTTTAATAGAGTAAAATTAAAATAATAAAGAAAATTAAAAAAAAACTTATTACCACACACTAATGTAACATCGTTAACTATAACAAACAGTTATTTCGACACTGGCGTAAGGTTTAAAAACACGACGTTTCGGGAGCCAACTGCTCCCTTTGTCAAGTGAAGGCAGAATAGTTAGCTATTGACATATTAACTGTCAAACATACATTCATTGAGAGCCAGAAATTATTTCAAAAGTTCCACCACACTTGAAGGAGACAGATCGTTTACGTGATCTTGATACGACGACTGGCCCCTTCTCCAGAAGTGGGCGGCAAAGGGCCGTGGCCCATTGCTCAAGTGCAACGTCTATAAGAAGTTAACATAATTGTCCAAATCATCTTAAATTCCCAAGTATAATATGCAGGTCAACGTTCAGCCATTTTTTGTCTTCCTCCCAAATTTCAAGCAAATGGGTCACTCATATGTTAGGTCTATGACGCTGGGCATACGCCCGTATCCAGAGGGGGGATCTTAGGGACCGGTTCCCCCCGAAACTAAATTTTTAATGGGACTTGGCTACGGACTTGCATGCTGTAATTGTATCGATACATGTAAAAATTTATGAACCCCCGAAATTAAATCTTGGCTACGGTCTTGACTGATCAGTGGCATAGCAATTCAAATATTAGGGGGGGGGGATCACATAACTTTAAAAAACATCATGTGATGTGGCGTTAGAGAAAATAATGCGTTTTGATCTGTAATGTCAGTGGCGCACTTGAGCCCCCACCTTCCTGCGGCACTGAAGCTGGGTCGTTCACATTCAACTTATTTTTTCTGAAGGCTAACCCTTTCTTATCTGTTATTTGTGATTAGCTAGAATAACAATCTGATATGCGGAAACAGGTTCGGGGGGGTGGGGTGCAAAAATATCTAAAAATAGAAATTGGTGATGATGGCGGATAACAGAAGATTTTTTGATGGTTGATTATTTCATAATAAAATAGTAATATCTTTTAATAATTTTTTTTTTTATTTTTAAAATCTGTTATCGTATTTCAAAATAATATAATTTCGTGCCTATTTGTAAATTATTAAATCTGATTATGGTCTTCTTATTCGCATTAATTTGAATAATAGTGCAATAAAATATTCTGTATAATTCTCACTAAATAATTTTGAAATTTTCAGAAAAAAAAACCAACAATACTTTTATAATACGTGAGTTATATATGAAAATTTAGAGTATTAAATTCCCTATCTTTATTTTTTTTTCTTATTAAAAACGCTCTTGATCTTTTGCCCTTAATAGCCTAGTTATACCAAAGGCCCCTATGGCATGAGCGCCCATATAAATACTTTTAGGGGGGGTCTGAGAAATATTATTACTTTCTTCTCAAGGCTGTCAAAAATTTTAGTGAATGTACAAGATACTAAAATGCTACAAAAGTAATTGATACCGTTTGACAATTAGTAATGAGCTAAAAAGTACCTTATTTTAAAACCTACTTGTAAAACCTTT
This sequence comes from Dysdera silvatica, assembly GCA_006491805.2. NCBI lineage: Eukaryota > Metazoa > Arthropoda > Arachnida > Araneae > Dysderidae > Dysdera > Dysdera silvatica. Next base: position 99,723,726 of record QLNU02014802.1, read on the forward strand.
GAAAGTAAATGCATAGCAGAATTAGGCAAATAAAATTTTTGAACGGCTAGGGGGGGGGGGGGGATCGAGACCCCCCTGCCCCTCATATTGCTCCTCCCTTCACCAAAACAATTCACTGCTCGTCAAAATACTGAATATTCTCCAGTTGTATTTGAAGTAAGTGCGGGGTTTACCGCGCTGAACCCTTTATAATAGCGGGACCCTAGGCATTTGTCTTTTTTACTTCTGCTATAATCTAGGATTTGACAACAAGCGAACCTAGGGGGTCACCTAGGGGCGCCAACAAAAGATGGCCGAGTCTAGATTTTATTTGCTACTAGCTTTGCAAGGCACTGGAGTCACCAATAGTCGAGCCTCTAAAAGTAGCTCTTGACATCGTTCTCCGAATAATTTGCTTTATCTTTTACTTTACGAATGTTGTCAGATAAAGGAAATTCCTCCTCTGCAGCTGCGTCACCAACTGTCTCACTAAGAAGGAAGTACTAGTATAAATCACATTAAGCCGAACTAATCCCGCAAAAATTAAACCTGATGAATGACCCAGAGTATATTTCAGATAACTGAGAGCTATGAAACTGCAGTTCTGTTGCTCTATTTGTACAGCGAACTTTCTCTAGAATTTTCAATTGCGAAACCTGTACTTGAAACTAATTTTAAATGCGTGTGCCAAAGTTTTTATGAAGTAACGTATTTTCTTTGAAAAGGCAAAGGTGTGGGTCCCTTCTTTTTTTCAATTTCACATCGAGAGCAATCAGTGGCAAAGAAAAGTGGAGAGACACAACTAACTTCCATTATGCACGAAGGCACATTTTTCCCTTGAATACATACGATATATTTTAGAACAACTTAAGGCCTCTTTCTAAATAATATTTAAATTGTTATGCCACTGAGGGCAACTACTCAAAACAATATATAATTGGATAAATAAATATATATATCAGAAAGTACATCAGATCGAGCAGCGAGGCTCGTTGTTCAACTAACCCAGCGATACCAACTTCAAATAGTACAGGTATATGCACCAACATCAAGCCATACCGACGAAGAGGTTGAAGAATTTTATGAAGAAATCAAAGAGTTACACACCAAAGGGAAACAACATATCAAGCTCATCATGGGGGATTTCAATGCAAGAATTGGACAACAGGAACAAGGAGAGACATCGGTTGGTAAATACGGATATGGGGAAAGGAATGAACGTGGCGATCAACTCATCGAATTTGCAGAAGCTGAAAATCTTAGCATCATGAATTCATTTTTTAAGAAGAAACCGCAAAGAAAATGGACATGGAAACACCCAAATGGGGGAACTAGTGAAATTGACTATATCCTGGCAAACAAGAAATCAATTATTGAAGATTGCAGTGTACTGAACAGATTTAATACTGGAAGTGATCATCGAATGGTGAGATGTAAAGTGCACTTAAATACTAAATTAGAACGACAGAAGCTCATTAGGAAACAAGTAAGTAAGAGGGTGGATTTAAAGAAATTAAAAGAAAATACCGAGGCATTCAAGTTGGAATTAAAAAATCGCTTTTCTTTTGTTTGTTTTGTGGTTTTACGGCTCAAAGACTACAGTGGTCATGCTGCGCCGGGACCTACTGTTTTCCGAGGAATCCGAACCTCTTAAGGCCTAGGGAACCAAACCCCGGACTACAGTGAGCAGTGCGATCTTTATGAGATCTCTGAGTAAGCGTTCTTTTTGCACTGCTGGGAGTCGAACCCGGATTAGCGGCGCACTAGGAGAACGCGTTACCACACTGCGCCACCGCAGGGCC
>QLNU02014802.1:99725606-99770332 GCA_006491805.2 Dysdera silvatica
TATATTTAATATTTAGTTGCCATAAATTAGCTATATTTAACTCCTATCCATGTGTAGCCAACTGTACGGCCCTGTCGATAATCGCTAACAGACATCAATTTTGTCAATAAATTCACACCTTACGAAGTAACGTCAGCAATTAATTTTTATGTATAATCTGAGTTTTCACAAACTTGAAATCGATGATTAAATTTCAGTTTTGAATTTTTGAAGCTTACTTTCGTCTTCATGTCAAAATTATTCTTATTATGTGCAGAAGAACATTATTCTGAAATATGAACTCGCAGGAGATTTAACAAATTTAATTCCAGTTATCAAATTATAGTTGAATCATAAAATTTATTCAAATAAAACAATTTTTTAATTTTAGCGAATTTGTTTTCTAACAGAACACTGTGATTTTAGAGATTTAAAAATTTTCTACTCTAATTAAATTTCGATTTCCAGAAAAGAAACGAATTCATTATTAACTGAATCAAATATAAAAATACATATTTACTTATATACTCTATAACAAAAAAATCGATGCACCAAGAAAGAGTTGTCCGATTGTAATGAAATTTCGTATGCAAAGACATTTTGACCGAACATGCAAATGATTAAAATTTGGTGTCCAATGAATGAATAGCGGGAACTCCAGCGCATCGGAACTGCGCATTCAGCAGGTGTATATAAGGAGCGATTCTCAATATGTGGTCAAAATTTCTGTTGCATTTTGACTGCGGATATCTTACGTCGACTGTAACAATGCCTCGCCGAAAGATTCGTGCTCATTACGAGCATATGTCAGAGTTTGAAAGAGGTTGTGCTATCGGATTGAAAGAGGCTGGTTGGACGAATCAAAGAATCGCTGGACATGTGGGTCGAAGAGATGAGGCGATTGGACGGTGCTGGCAAGAGTGGGTCAACAACGGCAGATGTCAGCGTCGGGACGGCAGCGGTCGACCTAGGGCCACAACAGAACGGGAAGACAGAGAGCGATTATCAGAGCAGCTGCATTTAAGCTCGCGCCGACCGTTACGCCTCTTACCTCTAACTCCTTTCCGATTACAATGGTGCCGGGCTCGATCAACTTGGAACTGCGCTGACTGGGGACGTATAGTCTTTAGTGACGAGTCCCGTTTCCAACTGTGTCCTGACGACAACCGCAGACGTGTCTGGAGACGTCCAGGGCAGCGTGGGGATCCTGCCCTTACTATCGCACGCCACACATGCCCACAACAGGGCGTTATGGTCTGGGGTGCCATCTCCTTTGATAGCCGGACCCCTTTGGTGGTCATTTCTGGCACACTTACAGCACAGCGGTACGTAGACGACATTCTACGACCGGTTGTGTTACCGTTCCTTTTGCGACACCCTGGACTTACGTTTCAACAAGACAATGCCCGGCCGCACACGGCACGTGTTGCTATGAATTGTCTTCAAGCTTGCCCAACACTTCCTTGGCAAGCTAGATCTCCTGATCTCTCTCCCATAGAGCACATTTGGGACGCTATGGGAAGGCGATTGCAACCATCCCGGAATGTTGACGATTTAGCCCGACAGTTGGAGACAATTTGGCAAGAAATTCCGCAGGACACCATCCGGGATCTTTATCAGTCTATGCCACGCCGGGTGACAGCTTGCATCCAGGCCAGAGGTGGACCAACGCCTTATTGACTTCCTCCCTTTGTAACGGTCAAACTCTGCAATAAATCATTCAATTGTTCTGAAATTTTAATCCTTTCTTTTTCTATGTATGTTCTTCACATCCACCAATTTTTATCGCAATCGGACAACTCCTTCTTGGTGCGTCGATTTTTTTTTGTTATAGAATGTACTTATGAGCGTATTTCACCATAACGATTCAGTTGCAAATTTTACGCAAAACAGGACCATGTGTATTTTATTAAATCACTAACGAAACAATACAGAGTTTCACCAGGAGATTCCATAACAAACAGTTATTTCGACACTGGCGTAAGGTTTAAAAACACGACGTTTCGGGAGCCAACTGCTCCCTTTGTCAAGTGAAGGCAGAATGAAGAGTTCGTGAAAGTCCTAAGCTTATATACCCGCATGTTGGGAATCCCCATCTGACGCCATTTGGTGCGGAGCATTTCCAGCTGGGGAAACCCCAATCGGGGAAACCCTCGCCGGGAAAGCCCCCGCACCCGACGATGTCAGATGAACACCCCCAACTCGAGGTTTTGCAAAAATCCTGTAAGGTTCTGGTAGAGGTTTTGCGATGTTTATTGCACGACTCCTCAAACCGTAGGTTTCCCATGATTCCAGAAAAAGTCTACTCCCCAGATTCGTCACATTCTGATGTAATATTTTCATCGAATGCCAATCTGGTTCGTGACCCTCCCTGAAGACATGTTCAGCCAACTGGTTTGAATCGTCTCCCCTAGCTACCGCACGCATATGCTCCTTCCCTCGTAGACGTATCGATCTTCCCGTCTGTCCAACATACACCTTGTCACAGTCTCCACACGGTATTTGGTAAATAGCACCAGATTTTTCCTCCTCAGGGACGCGATCCTTAACTTTAAGTAATAGATCACGCAGGGTGTAGACAGGTTTGTAGTAGGTCTTAACATTCACACAACTGAGAATTCGAGACAGCTTTTCTGAGACACCCGCCACATATGGCAAAACCACTGATGTCTTCCTAGTCTCATCCTCTACATTCCTGTTTCCACCACTAACACCACATTGGTTACGAGCGATAAATTTAGTCGGGTAACCGTTCTTTTTCAACACGCTTTTGTTGCGTCGTAATTCAACATTGCGAAGGTCATCATTACAACAATGTGTAAAGGCTCGTCGGTGCAAGGCTCTAATGACAGATGCTTTGTGTGATGCCGGGTGATGAGAACGAAAGTCAAGATACCTATCAGTATGTGTTGGTTTCCTAAACACCGTAGTCAACAGTCGCCCATCCACATCTCTATTTATCCGAACATCTAAGAAGGGTAATGAACCTCTATCTTCTTCCTCTAACGTAAATTGAATATGAGGGTTCAAGCTGTTCAAATAGAGATGAAAATCAGCAACTGAAGACCTTGGTAGGATAACAAACGTATCATCGACGTATTGCTTCCACACCTTGACACAGTAAATTCACTCATCTAAAGCACTGTTTTCAAATGCCTCCATACACAAATTTGCCACCACACTCGAAGCAGGTGACCCCATCGCCGTACACCTCTTCTGTCGGTAAAATCTACCCTTGAAGCCGAAAACCGTGGAATTCAAGCAGAACTCGAACAGGCAATATATCTCTTCCGGACTAAGGCTAGTTCTTTCTTCCAGGCTTCCATCATGCCTCAGTCGCTCCAACGCTGCTGATACCGCCAAATTTGTTGGAATACAGGTGAAAAGTGAAACAACACTAAAAGGCACCATAGCATCATCGGGAGCGATTTTTACGTTTCTGATAGAAGAAATAAACTCCTCAGAGGTAGACACCGACTGTCCAGAGGGTCCAACAAGAGGAGATAGTATACCTGCAAGATATTTAGAAAGTGCATATGTTGGCGAACTACAAAAACTCACAATAGGTCTAAGAGGAATATCGTGTTTATGGACTTTTGGGAGTCCATAGAACAATGGTATTCTTCCAGACGAACAACGGAGTCGCGAGTAAAGTTTCTCATCCAGTTTCGACTCTTTGTGAAGTTTTAGCAGGCAACCATTCATCTGCCTCTCAATACAACCAGTAGGGTCTTTATCTACAACGGAATAGGTATCGCCATCATTTAAAAGTGACATTACTTTATCATCGTAAACCGACCTATCCATCACAACAGTAGTACGACCCTTATCTGCCGGTAAGACCACAACCTCTTCACTGTCTCTGCTTCAGGGCTTTCCGCTTAGGAACAGAAAGATTATCCACAAGTGCCTTACGTTCAAATAACACTCTCGAAACCTCCATGCGCACTTCAGCACACCTGTCCTCCGCCATGTTCCACAAGGCCGTTTCAATAGCCGAAAGGATTTTTGAAACCGGAATCGACGAGGGTGTAGGTGCAAAATTCAAACCACGTGATAGCACAGAAGTTTCACAATCACTCAGGCGTCGCTTAGAAAGATTAAGAACCCAACGGGAGTCCATTCGACCACTGTTCCTGCAGTAGTTTCGTTTGTACTCCGTTCTCAATCTCTCAAGCTTTTCCTTTTGAACACCACGAACTCTAGAACGAGTAGTTGCTTCTTCTCTTTCAGCTTCAACCAAAACACGGGAGAAGGTTTCAGAGTCGAGAGCAGTTTCCAGACTAGGTTCAAAAGATACCAACATCAGGCGCGTACGATTAATCATGTTATGACAATGACCAATCCGTGCAGACAAAAACTTGAAACTTGCGTTCTTTGCAATGTTACGTCCTTCAGTCGTAAAGACAAGGGGTTTCACACGCAAAGCCTTAGGTCTGTCTACACTCTGCGTGATCTATTACTTAAGTTAAGGATCGCGTCCCTGAGGAGGAAAAATCTAGTGCTATTTACCAAATATCATGTGGAGACTGTGACAAGGTGTATGTTGGACAGATGGGAAGATCGATATGTCTACGAGGAAAGGAGCATATGCGATTCAAGCCAGTTGGCTGAACATGTCTTCAGGACAGATTCGAACCAGATTGCCATCCGATAAAAGTATCACATCAGATTGTGATGAATCTGGGTAGTAGACTTTTTCTGGAATCATGGGAAACCTATGGTTTGAAAAGTCGTGCAATGAACACTGCAAAACCTCTACCAGAACCTTACAGGATTTTTGCCAAACCTCGAGTTGGGGGGTGTTCATCTGACGTCGTCGGATGCGGGTGGTTTCCCGGCGAGGTTTCCCGGTTGGAGTTTCCTCAGCTGGAACTGCTATGCACCAGATGACGTCAGATGGGGATTCCCAACATGCGGGTATATAAGCTTAGGACTTTCATAAACTCTTCATTCTGCCTTCACTTGACAAAGGGAGCAGTTGGCTCCCGAAACGTCGTGTTCTTGAACCTTACGCCAGTGTCGAATAACTGTTTTTATGGAATATCCTGGTGAAACTCCGTTTTGTTTCGTTAAAATGCTGCAAAAATACATTTTCATGGAAACTTACATAATTTCGTTTATAAAGTATTATATGATTGGTATACTTGAAATTGGAAATAAAAGCTATCTATTGCAACATCCTACATTACTTTGCTTTTTATTATACAATCCAACTTGTTAACAAATCAAAGACGTGATTTAAAAAATGAAAATATATAAAAATGCAATGTGGAAATATATGAAAATGGTATATAAAAATATTTAAATTAAAAACCAACATTTTTAAATATTGCAATATTATTTAACTGTTTGAAACCGTAATTTATGTGCAAGTTATTATAAAAATGTTTTTTAATTTAGATTAATCAACACTAGGACATTTGGCACTATTTTAATTTGAGCACAAGCAATAAGTATGTACTTTGCATAGTGCTAAAATTTCCATCCTGATTGGAGAACAGGCTTTTATTGAAAGAGACTTTGCGTGTGTAATAGTGAAAGGAAAAGAAGCTTCTTTGGTTTTTGATCATACTATAAAGGGGGAAAAAAAAGAACGTTTTTTTAAGAAAGAGAGGAAAGGAAAGACAGAGCGAAGCGTGAATTTACTCTCTTTGAAAACGGCATAGTCCGTGACAAAATTGCGCTTTTTCATATTGCATATAATTGTGCAAAATATTTTTAAAGAAATCGATAATCGATAGGTTGAATTTTTATTCTTATGGCCGTAAGGATATAAAATGTATTTTTTGTCAAGGATATTATATATAATATCTTTACAATTATATATAAAATATATAATCGTTTTGTGTCAAGGATATTTTGCAATATGTAAGTTTTTTATGTTTTTAGGCTGGCTGCAGTTGGAAACGCTCGCTTTTAAAGTACATTATCATTATTGCTATTCATTATTAATGGGGCTTGAAATACAATAATTATTGTCCGTTTCTTTGTACTTTACGTCGCAAGGTTATCTAAGGTCATCCTGCTCCAGGACTCATAGGCGTAGCTAGGGGGTGGTTTTGGGGGTTGTAACCCCCCATTGGAATGAAATTTTGTATATTTAACATAGGAATATATGAGTTGTAGCTCTGTAACCCCTCCCATTAAGCCTATAACCCTCTCCTTATGAAATTTTTGCCTACACCACTGCCAGGACCTACTGTTTTTCGAGGAATCTGGTCTCCTTCGCCTGGAAAAGTGTTAGGGATTTAGAGGGATACAATTTTATAAACACATATATATCCTATATGGTTAGCGGCTGTCTTCCGCTGGAAATACAGTCTCTCGTTTAGTGACTAAATCTGCAGCAGCCAGGAGAAGGGTCACCCGGATGGGAGGGTGACGCAAAGAATCTCATTGTAACGTAGGATCTTGTTAGCTGTATGGTCGAGATTCGGGTTCCGCGTTAAACTATAGGTCCAGCTTGTCAACACGTATAGCCAGCGTGATCTAAGGCTCTACATTTACTCTGCACTTACTTCACATACCATGTGTACGTGTGATGACAGAGAGAGAGAGAGACCTCCATCCTGCAGTGGGTTGATGAGGATAGCGCATACATATATTATCGTAATTTCCGAAAGTCAAAACTTAATGGTGCTTACGACCCGAATATGCTCCCTCCTCGGCGTACGACACTGGTCACAGTTATTGAGAAAGCAGAACAGTGTAATAGTAGATCGACTCACTGTGCTAAACACTCGATGGATAATATATTACACAATAGGCAGAGTTTTTGGACGAAAATTTATTCGGCTTTAAACCTTTTTCGAAAGCTTCGAGCTCTCATTGAAGAAGCAAGAAACCCCAAGCGTACATCGCTCGTAAGGGCGAGTGCACTATTGTTGATTGTACAAAGAGTAAGGTTAGATTGGTGTCCGCGAGTTAGCGCCCTCTATCGGTAGAACCAGATGAACGTGGACTGTAGGAGGACTTCGCTTGTTTAGTCGAAGTTTAATTTTAAAGACACTTTCACGCCCATCAATAAATTTGGTATTTCAAAGCTAAAAGACTCGGTTCCGGATCACAACCCACGGGGTATTTATGAAATCCCGTACTCGTTCTCAAAATCGTACATCGGCCAAACTCGTCGTGCACTCCGGTTCAGGATTAAAGAACACCGGGCATACGTACAAAAGCAAGAATTGACTAAATCATCCATAGCCGTTCATTGCTGGTCTTTGGACCACAAATTTAACTTCGATGAAGCGAAGTTAATCTGCAAACTTCCGTCTCTCGCTGATCTTAACTTTTTTGAAACCTTAATCCATCAAAACACCGAGCATCATTTGGTGAACAATTTACCTATTACGGCCAATATCCATCCAGCGTGGTCACGTTTCCTCCTCTTAAAATTTCACCAATAATTTTTTATCATATACATTACAATTTTTTATCATTTAACACAATCCTTCACGCAGCCAACTTTCCTCCTACAGTCCACGTTCATCTGGTTCGACCGATAGAGGGCGCCAACTCACGGACATCAACCTTTACCTTAGCCTTTGTATAATCAAGGCCAACTAGATTTACTAGTAGTAGTAGGAGGAGGAGGATTGTGCAAGGGTTTCATTGGGAAGGATGGCCGCTTTACTTGGATTTACTAGTAGTAAATTTAGTTGGCCTTGGTATAATCAACAATCGTATACTCGCTCTTACGAGCAATGTACGCTTAGGGTTTCTTGCTTCTTAGATGAGAGTTCAAGGCTTTCGAAAAACGTTTAAAGCCAAATAAATTTTCGTTTCAAAAACTGTACCTATTGTGTGTTATATTATTCATCAAGCAGAACAGTGTTAAAGAAAAACAGTGTGTTATGACCTGATCTTAAAAGTTCTAAGCAGAATACGGAACTTGCGCGAACTATACAAATGGGAGCGGCAGCAGCAGCGCAAAATGAAATATCCCATGCAGAATTGCTGAAACGTTAATACGATGTGGCCATGAGTGTGGCCATAAAATAAATTACTCTACTCTAGACGTTCTAGAGCTATGATAAAAAAAGATGTCAGCAAGGGATTGGAGGTTAGCTTATTTAGCACATGGAGCAGTTATTTTAATTTTATTCCAAATTCCGCCACCAGGGGGAAAAAAGTGATGCTTACGTGTGCAAATCTGGTTCATTAACATAAAACCCCGTTCCCTATGCAAAATAAAACCTTTCTGTAAAATGTCGCATGTTCACACTGATGGCTGAAACCAGCAGTTATGGTCTCGGAAGCGCCATTTTTGCCCCTGGTGGTGAAATTTGGAGCTAAATTGAATTCGCTTCCTCAAGATCTAATTAAGCTACCCTCCAAATTCCTTGATGGTATCTTTTTTTCTGCATCACTTTAGAGCAGTGGTTCCCAACTCAATTTAAGCCGCGGACCACTTTTCCACTTCAATTGTACCCGCGGACCACTTTGAAAAATTCTCACGAGTTAGCTGCAAGACCTCAATAACAAAAGGAGCCGGGTCTTTTCTGATGTAAATGTGTTTGTAAAATCGTTCTTTGGAAAAAAAAAAAAAAGAAAGAAATAATAAATAGGGAAAAAAAATTTAATGATAATGCAGTCAAACCTCGTTAAGATGAACACGCTTAAGACGAATTACTTTTAATACGAACCGTTTTATGAAATTCCGTCAGATTGTAAAATACTACAAATATGCAATCAATTTCATTTTTATATTTAATTTTAATATTTAATAAAATAATTTTGTAAGTGCTTTTTTTTTAAATAATGACCCATCACGCGGGACACTTGGGACTCTTTCGCGGACCACCAGTTGGTAACCACTGCACTAGAGCGTCTAAGGTAAGTTATTTTATGGCCACCCTGTATAATCGCCCTTGGTAGCTATGGAACTTTCACAGGTCAATTGCCACTCTTTATTAATAGGGGGCAAAATTTTCCTTAATTCTTGTCCTATCCACAGGAAACTAAGTATGCTGTGAGAAACGCTTTTAGTGAAGGCTGAATTTGAAATGTATTTTGTTCTGTCAGAGAGTGCCCGTATCAAGGGGGGGATCTTAGGGTCCGGTCCCCACCTTAAACTAAATTTTTGATGGGATTTGGTTACGGTCTTGAATGCTGTAATTGTATCGACATATGCTGTAAAATTTTTTGAACCCCCCATATATTTCATTAATATATTTAATAATACTAAATTACAAGACTAACACGTTTTAACGTTAATAAATAAATTTCTTAACGTAAATTTTGCATTAAGAAATAAATTTTAGTATACCCCTCTATAATTTTTCTACCATTATAAAGCATGTGGAGACTCACAAATCTCTGTAAAAAAAACATTATATACGAAAGATCTACCGTAGAAAACTATTTTGAATAAATTTTGAAAGACAAAGAACGATTTCCATTGTGATGTACAATTCCTTACAAAACAAATACTTTAAAATAAAATTCTACAATATTTGATTTTGAGGAAAAATATTTTCAGACTGACTACATTTCCGGGGAGGGCATACATGCTTAATACATATTGAGCTACCAAGTCGAGGCCCCTAATATTGCGAGGCCAGGGGCGGCAGCTCTTCCTGCCCACCCTCTGATAGGGCCGTCGTTTAGGGGGATACGAGCAGGGGTTTATCCGGGATTTATTAACTGGGGAATGTTCAAGATTTTCAGGGGGACGGGGTGTGGATTAGATTTCATTATTCTCATTAAACACATTGTGTGTTTAGATTTCATTAATGGGGTGTATAAAAAAATTTGGGGTGTCGGGGGTTGTCGGAGGGGTGTGTTTAAATGCCTGGATACGGGTATTGCCGTACCGGTGTTCGGAGCTTTTAGGGGCCAGCGACGTTGAATTTATTATTATTATGTTTTGTTTTGTTTCTACCCAGACTTGGAGCTTATACGGGCCCACGATGCTGTATGCGTTTTTACCAGCTGACCCGTTGAGAAAATCGGTATCAGAGCCTATTATTGTTAGCGGCAGCCCTGGCCGTATGGGAAACTTTAAGTCAACTTTCTCCTTTAAATAACTTTATATTAATTTGTATATATTTCCACGGATAATATATTCTTCTAGTTTATTGAGGAGTATCCCTCTAACTAAGACATCAAAGGCCTTACTCAGATCAAAATATAATCCCATTACAAATTCTTTATTGTCAATTTTTTTCTGTATTTTATTTATAGTTTTCATCAGTATATCTTTTGTGGTTTTACCTTTTCTAAATCCATACTGATTTTTATTTAGAATTTTATTCTTTTCTATAAAGTTTATTAGTTTATTATATAATAATTTTTCAAATACTTTTGAAAAGATTGGTAAGATCGATATTGGTCTGTAGTTATTTCCATCTGTTTTTTTTCCCCTTCTTGTATATAGGTATAACCTTAGCTATTTTCATTTCCTTTGGTATATTGCCTGTTTTAATTATAGATTGATATATTTCGAATAGTGGTTTTATCAGTTCGTTAGCACACTTTTTTATTATTTTAGGTTTAAGTCCTGCATATCCTTCAGATTTGTTTTCTTTTATTTTTTCTAATTCTTTTTTTGTATTTCATTTTGAGTGAATGTTCCTAAGTACATACTATTAACTACGGGCTGTGGTAAATTACTATATTAGTTTCGTCCTGTATCTCATTTATAATATTTTTTGCTAAGTTTATGAAAAAATCATTTAGTGTATCTACAATCCCTGTTTTATCCGTCTGGCATGTTTATTTCTAAAGTAATTTTTTATTTAAATTGTTTTTGTCCTTTCCCAACAATTTATTAATGCTTTTCCATTGCGACTTAGTATCCTTATTTAACAGATTATCATTAAAGTAAGCTACTTTTTTGTTCAGTATTATTTTATTTAATTTGTTTCTTTTTTTTTATAAATAATTTCCAGTTTGATTTTGTGCTTTTTTTCATAAATTTTTTATTTGCGTTATTTTTTTATTTATCCATTTTTTTTACAATTTTATCAAACCACGACTTTTTTTTTTTTTTATTACTCTTTCTTCTTCTTTGAAACAAATGTCGTGATGAATTTTTGTAAATGCATTATATATTTTTCTACATAATTTTTGAGTTCCTCCAAGACTTTACAATCTGTGTTCTGTAACGTTGTTTTAAATTTGTCTATATTTTTCTTAGAGTAATTTCTAATTTTTCTTGCAGTTTGTTTAACTTTAGTGTTGCTTGCTAATCTTATTAATATTGGCTTATGATCACTTACATGTATCTCCAATATAGTTAGGTCCATTGGTATATTTGTAAAACATAAGTCGATAGTACTGCTTGAATTTAATACTATTCTTGTGGGTTCTAACACTTGGTTTTCATACCCCATGGATTCCAGTAAATCAAATAGCTTATCCTTATCTCGACTTTCATTACCTATATTAATATTAAATTCATCAACTATCATTAATTTTTTTTATTTATGTTTTGAATGTAATTTATTTTGCTTTCTAGTATACTTAAGAATAAATCTATGTCTCCTGAGGGTGGTCTATATAGTGCCATGATTATATTATCATCTGTTTCTGCCCCCATTATTTCAATATCTTTCCGCAAATATTATATTGCGTATAGAATTTTTAGAGTAATATTTATTTTAGAGTACATAGTAATACCTTCTCCTCTTCGAGTTTTCCTATATATAGCATTTTCGTTATATTTATTTATACTTGTTTCACAATCATCTTTTTTCCAGGTCTCCGTAATTATGACGATTTCAGGAGCCCTTTGTTGTTCGATAATATTTTCAATTATATCTATTTTATTATTTATGCTCTGTGCATTCATGTAAAGTATCCTTATGTTGGCATTTATTTCTTACGTCATTATGTCCGTTTTTTTTTTGTCTTATTTTGTTTTCCCGTTTGTTTGATTGTATCTTTTTTCTCAGTTTTTGTGTTTTTGTTTCTTAGATAGCCGTTAATCATTTTAAGTCTTTTATGTCTTGTAATCCCTGGATATCATAAATAGTTGAGTTTTCAGTTTCTCTTAATTTTATTTTCCCATTCGTTGTCCAAACATATTTCCAGTTGTTTTCTCTTTTGCATTTTAATACTTTGTTTAATAAGTACTTGTTCCAACTGGTTAAATGTTCATTGAAGAAAATTTGTTCACGTCCATCGTATCCTAGTTTGTTTATTGTAATCCCACTTTTCCTTTTGTTCCAAAATTCATTTCTTTTTTTGACACTGGTGAATCTGACTATTATATTTGGGTTTTTTCCTGATAACCTATGAACGCTTTGTATATCGTAATCCCATACTTCGATGTCTAATTCTTTACCGATTTTTTTTACAATTTCTTCACAGTTTTCGTCTTGTTTCTCAAGGATATCATCAATTATAATGTTGTTTCGTCTTATGTATTGATCAATTCTATTTAGATCTGAATACATATCCTGGTTTTCTATTCGCATAATTTCCAATTCGTGATCTTTATCCTCCATCCAATCCTCTGCCTGTCTACTTAACCGCTCTATATCCTGTTTAATCTCTGTTATAGCACGTTTGTTCCTTTTGTTTCCTTCCAATATAACTCAAAACTCTTTCCTTATTTCTTTGAACGCAGATCGCATTTCATTTATTGATGAGTTCATGCCATCAATTCTCTCAATCAATTCGTTTTGTCTTTTTTCTCTTCTGTCTCCCTCTTCTTTTATTATTTTCCTTAATTCCCCCAGTTCTTCTAACATTCTTGCATGTCCTTCTTGCATCTCGTACTCCTGTTTCTTTCTCCGTCTGTCTCTCTTCAGATCTTAAATTTCTCTGACCTTTAGATTGCATTTATATCACTGTGATTATCAGTTCTGGTCTCTGATTGCATTTATATCACCATGCTAATTCTATATATGTGAGAAGCAAGCAACATTGTACTATAGTTCTAACATTACGATGTTTTCCCCAAAGTCGAGAACCCCTCGAAAAAAATTGAACTTGCTATACTAAACAATACCTTTTATTGATCTTTGAAACCGCAAGTTTGGAAAAATAGCTTTCATCAATTTAAAAATGTCGTTCTAATAACTTTGGACCAAACTTTCAAAGTATTATTTACTTCACAACCTTTGATTAAAGGACTGCCTATACCACAACGATGAGGCAATCGTCTTTCCTTTAACCATAACCACGCCTTTTCCTTGTAATCTAAAATGTTTGAAGTGTGTTGCTAAGTTACCTACGCAACTCATAATTTGCATGACAATTAGTGGACGATATACATAATTTGGTTAGGGACGATATTAAATTTTAAAACTGCTACTTTTTCCATTTCTTCTTCTAGACTTGGCTACAACATGCTTGATATATTCATCTTGTAAATTAATATCACTGGCGTACGCAGGAGGTAATGATGGGGGTTGTGACCCCCCCCATGCCAATGAAATTTTGTATATTTAACATAGGAATATATGAATTTTAGCTTCTGTAACACCCTTATTAAGCCTATAACCCTCTATGAACTTTCTGCGTACGCCTATGATTAATACATACATATTGCAGTATACCTGTATATTTAGTAATGGCATAAAACCCATCATTAACGAACACTCGCTGGTAGAAAATTTTAGAATGCACTTTTAATTATACGTTTAATTATAAATTTAATTTTTATGATTAATTTTACATTTTATTTATATATTTAAAATAAGGGTGACTGTAAAAGAATTGTATTATTGTGGAGAAAGTTTCTTGCTGGGGTATTTTTATCTAACCACCAAAACGGGGCTTCCCTATCTGAGGGCATCTGTTAAAGGGGATTTAAGAGAGGTAGATCTTTTATACACTATAATAAAGAAAAGTCATGAAATAAAAACAGACGAACACATGAAATCACAGAATCAACAACACGTTATTCTAATCCAACTCTGTAACACGGTTCACGCAAACTCCGATTTTGTTTGGATGATCCCGAACAGGGGTGGACTGGGCCGCCGGCCCATGGATCTGGTGCGCCCTCATGGGCAAGAGAATTCACGCCTTCGGATGGACAAGGACTCGCGCCCTCCGAAAATCCAAGGTATGCCCCCACCTTGAGAGGATTCAGTCCGCCCCTGATCCCGACGACGATAAATTTGCTGCAATTTTATTGAAGAAATAAACGAATGAATTTTGGAGATGGTTGATAGCTCTAGAACTGTTAAGTTATTACTTCATGTAACGTCAGGAGACCAAAATGATATTGATGAGCATATTTTCAGTAAAACATCTTTATATTTACATTTTTGCCCTAATATCAACTAAACTATATTAATGAATGTGCAATTTAAGAATTCAGTATGGTGAAACGCATTTTTTCGAATGTTAATCATTAAGGCCCGGATTTTCGTGCATAAAATTTAGCTCAAATAATATGCAAATATGCACGAAATTATTGCAAACTATGCACAAAAATATGCACAAAGTTATTACGAAATATTCACAAAATATGCGCAAAATTATTACAAAATATTCGTAAAAATATGCACAACATTATTACAGAATATGCACAAAAATATGCACAAAATTATTACAAAATATGCACAAAAATATGCAGAAGTATGCAAATGCATAGAAATCCGGATCTTACATATAAGCTATGTTTCGAAATGTATAAAATTGCAATTTACTGAAACAGTGCAAATGTTCTCGAAATTATTGCACAATATGTACTCAAATGCATAAAAAAATATCACTTTGTTACGTCCTTGAATATGATTATGCACAAAATTATTATAAAATGCACAACAAAATGTATGAAATACGTACGGAGATATTTTTGAAAATATAGCACCATAAGCATTGGCTAGGGCCCATTCATCTGAGATGAGAATGTTGAGATGAATGAATGGTGTTATATGGAGAGATAAAATAAGGAATAACCTAATTAGAGGTATGGTTAAGGTGTGACCCATAGAAAGAAAATTACAAGAACATAGGTTAAGATGGCTTGGGCATATGGAACGGTGAAATGAGGAATATGTGGGGAAAGGTATTGAATAGGCTGGTGGTAAGGGAAGACCATTGCTGAGATGGAAGGATCAAGTGATGGAAGATCTGGAAGAGTATGGATGGAGTAGAGAAGAGGCATTGAATAAAAGATTGCGGAAGAGAAGATTATAGGACCATAACGCCGACCCCATGTAACATGGGAAATGGCAAAGCGAAAGAAGAAAACTGAAAGGGGGGAACGTAAGAAATCGATGTTTTGTAAAACTTAAAATAAGTATAAATGTAGATTTGTTTTGCGCTTGATTTACGGTTAATTTTAAAGGATAAAGAACTTTTAAATGCTACTTGCTGCAAAAATAAATTTTCATGGAAACTTACATAATTTCGTTTATAAAGTATAATATGATTGGTATACTTGAAATTGGAAATAAAAGCTATCTATTGCAACATCCTACATTACTTTGCTTTTTATTATACAATCCAACTTGTTAACAAATCAAAGACGTGATTTAAAAAATGAAAATATATAAAAATGCAATATGGAAATATATGAAAATGGTATATAAAAATATTTAAATTAAAAACCAACATTTTTAAATATTGCAATATTATTTAACTGTTTGAAACCGTAATTTTTGCTCAAGTTATTAGAAAAATGTTTTTTAATTTAGATTAATCAACACTAGGACATTTGGCACTATTTTAATTTGAGCACAAGCAATAAGTATGTACTTTGCATAGTGCTAAAATTTCCATCCTGATTGGAGAACAGGCTTTTATTGAAAGAGACTTTGCGTGTGTAATAGTGAAAGGAAAAGAAGCTTCTTTGGTTTTTGATCATACTATAAAGGGGGAAAAAAAAGAACGTTTTTTTAAGAAAGAGAGGAAAGGAAAGACAGAGCGAAGCGTGAATTTACTCTCTTTGAAAACGGCATAGTCCGTGACAAAATTGCGCTTTTTCATATTGCATATAATTGTGCAAAATATTTTTAAAGAAATCGATAATCGATAGGTTGAATTTTTATTCTTATGGCCGTAAGGATATAAAATGTATTTTTTGTCAAGGATATTATATATAATATCTTTACAATTATATATAAAATATATAATCGTTTTGTGTCAAGGATATTTTGCAATATGTAAGTTTTTTATGTTTTTAGGCTGGCTGCAGTTGGAAACGCTCGCTTTTAAAGTACATTATCATTATTGCTATTCATTATTAATGGGGCTTGAAATACAATAATTATTGTCCGTTTCTTTGTACTTTACGTCGCAAGGTTATCTAAGGTCATCCTGCTCCAGGACTCATAGGCGTAGCCAGGGGGTGGTTTTGGGGGTTGTAACCACCCATCGCAATTAAATTTTGCATATTTAACATAGGAATATACTAGTTGTAGCTCTGTAAGCCCTCTCATTAAGCCTATAACCCTCTCCTTATGAAATTTTTGCCTACACCACTGCCAGGACCTACTGTTTTTCGAGGAATCTGGTCTCCTTCGCCTGGAAAAGTGTTAGGGATTTAGAGGGATACAATTTTATAAACACATATATATCCTATATGGTTAGCGGCTGTCTTCCGCTGGAAATACAGTCTCTCGTTTAGTGACTAAATCTGCAGCAGCCAGGAGAAGGGTCACCCGGATGGGAGGGTGACGCAAAGAATCTCATTGTAACGTAGGATCTTGTTAGCTGTATGGTCGAGATTCGGGTTCCGCGTTAAACTGTAGGTCCAGCTTGTCAACATGTATAGCCAGCGTGATCTAAGGCTCTGCATTTACTCTGCACTTACTTCACATACCATGTGTACGTGTGATGACAGAGAGAGAGACCTCCATCCTGCAGTGGGTTGATGAGGATAGCGCATACATATATTATCGTAATTTCCCAAAGTCAAAACTTAATGGAGCTTACGACCCGAATATGCTCCCTCCTCGGCGTACGACACTGGTCACAGTTATTGAGAAAGCAGAACAGTGTAATAGTAGATCGACTCACTGTGCTAAACACTCGATGGATAATATAATACGCAATAGGCACAGTTTTTGAAACGAAAATTTATTCGGCTTTAAACCTTTTTCGAAAGCTTTGAGCTCTCATTGAAGAAGCATGAAACCCCAAGCGTACATCGCTCGTAAGGGAGAGTGCACGATTGTTGATTATACAAAGAGTAAGGTTAGATTGGTGTCCGCGAGTTAGCGCCCTCTATCGGTCGAACCAGATGAACGTGGACTGTAGGAGGACTTCGCTTGTTTAGTCGAAGTTTAATTTTAAAGTCTCTTTCACGCCCATCAATAAACTTTGTATTTCAAAACTAAAAGACTCGGTTGCGGATCACAACTCATGGGGTATTTATGAAATCCCATGCTCGTGCTCAAAATCGTGCATCGGCCAAACTCGTCGTGCACTCCGGTTCAGGATTAAAGAACACCGGGCATACGTACAAAAGCAAGAATTGACTAAATCATCCATAGCCGTTCATTGCTGGACTTTGAACCACAAATTTAACTTCGATGAAGCGAAGTTAATCTACAAACCTCCGTCTCCCGCTGATCTTAATTTTTTTGAAACATTTTTAATCCATCAAAACACAGAGCATCATTTGGTGAACAATTTACCTATTACGGCCAATATCCATCCAGCGTGGTCACGTTTCCTCCTCTTAAAATTTCACCAATAATTTTTTATCATATACATTACAATTTTTTATCATTTAACACAATCCTTCACGCAGCCAACTTTCCTCCTACAGTCCACGTTCATCTGGTTCGACCGATAGAGGGCGCCAACTCACGGACATCAACCTTTACCTTAGCCTTTGTATAATCAAGGCCAACTAGATTTACTAGTAGTAGTAGGAGGAGGAGGATTGTGCAAGGGTTTCATTGGGAAGGATGGCCGCTTTACTTGGATTTACTAGTAGTAAATTTAGTTGGCCTTGGTATAATCAACAATCGTACACTCGCCCTTATGAGCGATGTACGCTTAGGGTTTCTTGCTTCTTCGATGAAAGCTCAAGGCTTTCGAAAAACGTTTAAAGCCGAATAAATTTTCGTTCCAAAAACTGTGCCTATTGTGTAATATATTAATCATCAAGCAGAACAGTGTTAAAGAAAAACAGTGTGTTATGACCTGATCTTAAAAGTTCTAAGCAGAATACGGAACTTGCGCGAACTATACAAATGGGAGCGGCAGCAGCAGCGCAAAATGAAATATCCCATGCAGAATTGCTGAAACGTTAATACGATGTGGCCATGAGTGTGGCCATAAAATAAATTACTCTACTCTAGACGTTCTAGAGCTATGATAAAAAAAGATGTCAGCAAGGGATTGGAGGTTAGCTTATTTAGCACATGGAGCAGTTATTTTAATTTTATTCCAAATTCCGCCACCAGAGGGGAAAAAGTGATGCCTACGTGTGCAAATCTCGTTCATTAACATAAAACCCCGTTCCTTACGCAAAATAAAACCTTTCTGTAAAATGTCGCATGTTCACACTGATGGCTGAAACCAGCAGTTATGGTTAATTCAATATTGTTCATCAGTTTCTGCTGGGGAAATTTTATCTGACCGTAAAAGCTGGGTGACTGTATCTGAGAGGTATCCGTTAAGAGGGGTTTCACTATATTGTTAAAATCAGAGAACAATTTCCATTGTCATTCACGATTTTATTCAAAACAACAAATTCAAAATAAAATTTTAAAATAATTTATTTTAAAAAAACTATTTTCGGGGCCGGGTGCCTGTAAAATAGTTTTTTCCTGGCCCCTAAACTAATAGTTTAAATTAACGAAGCTACGTATAAAATTTTTACAGAGTTTAACTATTATTATAATTATTATAATTTTTCTTTCAAGCTCTCTAACTCCCATTTCGTCTTTTACTAGCTATCGAAATAGTAAAAGAATGCGGCTTCGAACTTTGGAAGATGATGAGTAAAAATTAAAAAACGATTGCGGGAATGGGGATAAAATATCGAAATAAATTTTGAAATAATCTTAAATGCTGTATGCAGGGCTTTTCAGGGAAAATGCGAGGCCCGGAAAACTAATATTTTAAAGGACCTTCAAAATTGTCATATATTCAGGACCGTAGTTAGACGTTGTTACAGGGGAGCTCTGAAAGTTACGGGGGGAGGACTCAGAAAGCTACATAGAGGGCTTAAAATTCCTAAATGTCTTGATGTATTTCATTAATATATTTAATAACACTAAATTACAAGACTAACACGTTTTAACGTTAATAAATAAATTTCTTAATGTAACTTCTGCATTGAAAACTTATAAATTTTAGTATTCCTCTCTATAATTTTTCTACCATTATAAAGCATGTGGAGACTCACAAATCTCTGTAAAAAAAACATTATATACGAAAGATCTACCGTAGAAAACTATTTTGAATAAATTTTGAAAGACAAAGAACGATTTCCATTGTGATGTACAATTCCTTACAAAACAAATACTTTAAAATAAAATTCTACAATATTTGATTTTTGAGAAAAATTTTCCCGGAGGGAGGGCTGACTACATTTCCGTGGGGGAGGGCATACATGCTTAATACATATTGAGCTACCAAGTCGAGGCCCCTAATATTGCGAGGCCAGGGGCGGCAGCTCTTCCTGCCCACCCTCTGATAGGGCCGTCGTTTAGGGGGATACGAGCAGGAGTTTATCCGGGATTCATTAACTGGGGAATGTTCAAGATTTTCAGGGGGACGGGGTGTGGATTAGATTTCATTATTCTCATTAAACACATTGTGTGTTTAGATTTTATTAAGGGGGGTGTATAAAAAAATTTGGGGTGTCGGGGGTTGTCGGAAGGGTGTGTTTAAATGGCTGGATACGGGTATTGCCGTATCGGTGTTCGGAGCTTTTAGGGGCCAGCGACGTTGAATTTATTATTATTTTTTTTTACCCAGACTTGGAGCTTGAACGGGCCCACGTTGCTGTATGAGTTTTTACCAGCTGACCCGTTGAGAAAATCGGTATCAGAGCCCATTATTGTTAGCGGCAGCCCTGGCCGTATGGGAAACTTTCAAAAAAATGCACCGTGAAAAGCGCGAAAAATGTGGAAGTAAGTGGCTCCCTCTATTAACGAATGTTGTTATTAAAAAAATTCAGACTTCTCAAATCTTTATTATGGTTTATTGCAACTTCTCCATAATTACAAAATCGAATTACTCATTCGATTTCTGCTCCAGGAATTTTTTCACTTCTGGAACAACTTCCGACCAATCTTTAATAAATTCGTACACCTGGATAAAAAAAAATATATTTTATTAAATAAACCTTTACTATCTAAACATTATGTTCTTTCCCATTTGGTTAACTTGCCTTTATTATTTGCTGTAAAGTATTTTTCTCACTTGGGTCCACGTTTAAAAACTTACATATCGTTATATACATGCTTGAGATGGCCCTGAAAGTATCCTGAGTTAATTTCTTGAATAACAATTGATAATTAATGTTAATTTCACAATAATGATATCAATTAATATTAAATGTTCATTTCTCGATAATAACAGCAATTTACATAAAGAGTTAATTTCTTGATAATTACATGATTTGCTAATTACTGATTATTGGTCTTCCTATGGATCAACATTTTTAAAGTTTTCCAAATAAAACAACCAATCCAGAATTTATAAGTAAAAAATTAAAAATTTCAAACACATTTCTTCCCCAGTTCTCTTTTCCTTGAATATTACACCAACTCGTGTAAGTATTTTTGATTAAAACAAAAACGATATTTCGATTTATTCAATGAAAAAAACCTACTAAATTCGGTTATGGTTACTTAAACCTTTTCACTCGTTCTGTTATTTAGTCCCATTCTACAATACAATACAATACAAATTTTATTTCCATGCTCAAATTACATTTCAGTGCACGGAGGAAGCATAGCAAAACAAAAACAAGTGTTATTATTCTAGCTCCCGTTATGGTCAGTATGATCATTTTACTTTTGATTTTCTATTAAATAAGATTTTAATTTCCTTTTAAACTCTTTCTCTTTCACAATTTTTTATATGGTCTGGTAATTTATTCCATTTATCAATTCCATAATAATTTATATTATTTTTTCCCATGTTTGTTCTTATTTTTTCTGTTTTTAAAGTATTACCTGACCTTGTATTTCTTGTATTTGGATTTATGTCTATATTTATAGTTTCGTCATATTTACCTGTTTTAAGTATATCATTATAAATATTTTGTATGTGTTTACTTCTATATTCATTATATTATTTTCTATTTTTATTTGTTTTATAATTTCTGTTAGTTTTATATCCTATTCTTTTTAATAATCTATCAATTATTGATTGTAATTTTTTTAGATTTGCTTTGTTTACCCTACCCCACACACTATTACCATATATTATGTGACTATATATCAATGAATAGTATAGCGTTATTTTACAGTGGTAAGGTATTAAGTCATTTAACCTTGTAATTATACCTGCATTTTTCTTATTTTTTTACAAATTTCCTTTATGTGTTTGTTCCAGGTTAAGTGCTCGTTTATTTCTATTCCTAGAAACTTTATTTCATTTGTTCTACCTATAATTTTATTGTCTAATTTCAATGTTTCCTCAATATCGATTTTTTTTGTTTATATTATGAAGTATATTTATTTTTGTCAGTATTTAAAATTAGACCATTTTCCTTAAACCATTTTCCCAAATTTAGTAATTTGTTTCTTGCCGTTTCATATAAATACTGTTTTTTGTTCTCCAAAAATCAATCCAATATCATCAGCCAATAGATTTATGTCACTATCAACCTCTACTATATCGTTTATGTATAGAATGAATAATAGTTGGCCAAGTATTGACCCCTGAGGGACCCCATAATTATTTTTTAGTTTTTGTGAATAGCTATTTCCAATTTTTCCAATTTGTTTTTATCCTTCAAATAACTTTCTATTAATTTGTATATATTAACATGGATACAATATTTTCTAGTTTATTAAGGGGTATCACTCTATCTAAGACATCAAAGGCCTTACTCAGATCAAAATATACTCCCATTACAAATTCTTTATTTTCAATTTTTTTCTGTATTTTATTTATAGTTTTCATCAGTATATCTTTTGTGGTTTTACCTTTTCTAAATCCATACTGATTTTTATTTAGAATTTTATTCTTTTCTATAAAGTTTATTAGTTCATTATATAATAATTTTTCAAATACTTTTGAAAAGATTGGTAAGATCGATTTTGGTCTGTAGATATTTTTATCTGTTTTTTTCCCCTTCTTGCATATAGGTATAATCTTTGCTATTTTCATTTCATTTGGTATATTGCTTGTTTTAATTATTGATTGATATATTTCGAATAGTGGTTTTGTCAGTTCGTTAGCACACTTTTTTATTATTTTAGGTTTAAGTCCTTCATATCCTTCAGATTTGTTTTCTTTTATTTTTTCTAATTCTTTTTTTATTTCATTTTGAGTGAATGTTCCTAAGTAGATACTGTTAATTACGAACTGTGGTAAATTATTAAATTCGTTTTGTCCTGTATCTCTCTCATTTATAATATTTTTTGCTATGTTTATGAAAAAATCATTTAGTGCATCTGCAATCTCTGTTTCATCCGTTACGTCTGCCATGTTTATTTGTAAAGTGATTTTTTTATTTAAATTGTTTTTGTCCTTTCCCAACAATTTATTAATGCTTTTCCAATGCGACTTAGTATCCTTATTTAACAGATTATCATTAAAGTAAGTTACTTTTTTGTTCAATATTATTTTATTTAATTTGTTTCTTTTTTTATAAATTCTTTCCAGTTTGATTTTGTACGTTTTTTGATAAATTTTGTATATGCTTTATTTTTTATCCAGTTTTTTACAATTTTATCAAACCACGTCTTTTTTTTTTTATTACTCTTTCTTCTTCTTTGAAACAGATGTTGTAATGAGTTTTTATAATTTTTATAAATGTATCATATATTTTTTCCACATCATTGTTGAGACCCTCCAAGACTTTCCAATCTGTGTTCTGTAACGTTGTTTTAAATTTGTCTATATTTTTCTTAGAGTAATTTCTAATTTTTCTTGCAGTTTGTTTAACTTTAGTGTTGCTTGCTAATCTTATTAATATTGGCTTATGATCACTTACATGTATCTCCAATATAGTTAGGTCCATTGGTATATTTGTAAAACATAAGTCGATAGTACTGCTTGAATTTAATACTATTCTTGTGGGTTCCAACACTTTGTTTTCATATCCTATGGATTCCAGTAAGTCTAATAGCTTATCCTTATCTCGACTTTCATTATCTACATTAATATTAAAGTCACCAATTATCATTAACTTTTTTTATTTATGTTTTGAATGTAATTTATTTTGCTTTCTAGTATACTTAAGAAGAAGTTTATGTCTCCTGAGGGTGGTCTATATAGTGACATGATTATATTACCATCTGTTTCTGCCCTCATTATTTAAATATTTTCCCCCAAATATTCTACTGCATCTAGAAATTTTATAGTAATATTTATTTTAAAGTACATAGTTATACCTCCCCTTCTTCGAGTTTTCCTATATATAGCATTTTCGTTATATCTGTTTAGACTTGTTTCTCAATCATCTTTTCTCCAGGTCCGCGTAATTATGACGATTTCAGGATCCTTTTGTTGTTTGATAATATTTTCAATTATATCTATTTTATTATTTATGCTCTGTGCATTCATGTAAAGTATCCTTATGTTGTCATTTATTTCTTGCGTCATTATATCCGTTTTTTTCGTCTTATTTTGTTTTCCCGTTTGTTTGATTGTCTCTTTTTTCTCAGTTTTTGTTCTTTTGTTTCTTGAATAGCCGTTAATCATTTTAAGTCTTTTATGTCTTGTAATCTCTGGATATCATAAATAGTTGAGTTTTCAGTTTCTCTTAATTTTATTTTCCCATTCGTTGTCCAAACATATTTCCAGTTGTTTTCTCTTTTGCATTTTAATACTTTGTTTAATAAGTACTTGTTCCAACTGGTTAAATGTTCATTGAAGAAAATTTGTTCACGTCCATCGTATCCTAGTTTGTTTATTGTAATCCCACTTTTCCTTTTGTTCCAAAATTCATTTCTTTTTTTGACACTGGTGAATCTGACTATTATATTTGGGTTTTTTCCTGATAACCTATGAACGCTTTGTATATCGTAATCCCATACTTCGATGTCTAATTCTTTACCGATTTTTTTTACAATTTCTTCACAGTTTTCGTCTTGTTTCTCAAGGATATCATCAATTATAATGTTGTTTCGTCTTATGTATTGATCAATTCTATTTAGATCTGAATACATATCCTGGTTTTCTACTCGCATGTTTTCCAATTCGTGATGTTTATCCTACATCCAGTCCTCTGCCTGTCGGCTTAACCTGTCTACATTCTGTTTAATCTCTGTTATAGCACGTTTGTTCCTTTTGTTTTCTTCCAATATAACTCCAAACTCTTTCCTTATTTCTCTGAACGCAGATCGCATTTCATTTATTGATGAGTTCATGCCATCAATTCTCTCAATCAATTTGTTTTGTCTTTTTTCTCTTCTGTCTCCCTCTTCTTTTATTATTTTCCTTAATTCCCCCAGTTCTTCTAACATTCTTGCATGTCCTTCTTGCATCTCGTACTCCTGTTTCTTTCTCCGTCTGTCTCTCTTCAGATCTTAAATTTCTCTGACCTTTAGATTGCATTTACAGTAGTGGACAAAATTGTGGAAACCCTTTGAAAAAAGATTATTTTAGAGGTTTGATGGCTAATAACACCACTTTTTTTTGTACCAATACTATAAAATTATATATCATTGGAAAGGTAATTTAATCAAGATTGTAATGCAATAACATTTATGAATCGTATTTTAATAGAACAGCATTCATAAAGAAGAAAGGTGATATACATAGAAAAAATGAGATATACAAAAATGTTCACCATACCAGTTAATACTTAGTTGGGTAACCTTTAGCCTTAATTACGGCCTTACAACGCTTTCCCATGGAGTGAACCAAGTTCTTTAGTTCTGCAGCTGTTATAATATGAAACCAAGATTGAATTATTGCTTCTGTTAATTGTGTTTTATTGCTGGGTTGCTTCCGACTAACAAGCTTCTTTAGCCGGCTCCATAGATTTTCGATGGGGTTAAGGTCTGGGCTATTTCCAGGCCATTCCAGCAGTTGAATATGATGATCTTGAAACCATTTTTTGCACACACGAGCAACATGACATGGAGCTGAATCCTGTTGAAATATAAATGCTTCATTATCTTGGAAAAGATCACATGCAGAAGGCTGCAGCTTGGGCTCAAGTATTTCATTTATGTATCTTTGGGCATTTATATTCCCATTGATCACGCAAATTCTGCCCACACCTCTTGATGTTATACAACCCCAAATCATAACACTAACTGGGTGTTTCACGGTAGGTGTAATGCACTCAGGATGGAAATCTTCTCCAATTCTTCTCCATACGTATTTTACGCCATCACTACCAAACAGTGAGATTTTGGTCTCATCACTCCAAATTACACTGTCCCATTGTTCCGTTGTCCAGTTAACATGGGTTTTAGCCCAGTTTAATCTTTTCAACCTCTGTTTGACAGACAAAAATGGCTTTTTTCGTGGAATTCTTGCATTTAGACCACATTCATGCAGTCTGCGCCGAACAGTCCTTGCACTTAACTTCACATTGCATTGCGCCATTTCACCTTGTATACACAGAGATGATTTTTTCCTGTCACCTAGGCACTGTCTTTTAATTCTTCTATCATCACTTGCTGTTGTGCACCTTTTTCTGCCTTTACCAGTCTGGTTTTGTAATGACTGAGTCTCCTTATACTTCTTCAAAAATTTAGAAATGCCACCTTTAGTTAAGTTTCCCCCAATATTTCTTCTAATTTCTTCATAACTGTAGCCTTGTTCACTTAATATTACTATTTTACATCGCTTCCTAGGTGACCAGTCAACTCTTTGCGCCATTTCTTTAATTTTATTACGTTTTACAAGCACACTAAATCAAAGAGCACAAAAAAAAAACAACCAACTTGATAGCAATTACAGAACACACTGATAAATGTCCTGTAACCTGTTGGCTCATTGCCAAAACAAGAGAAAACATGATTGGCTCATTGCCAAAACAAGATGACACCTGATTGGCTCTGTAAACACTCATGCTCATTGGCCACATTCAAATGAAGGAAAGCTACTTCATATAAATGTAAGCAAGCTGTGCTTCTTTTTTCTGGTTATTTGGCTATAACTTTTGATAGAATACAGATAATTGAACAAATGTTATTGCATTACAATCTTTATTAAATTACCTTTCTAATGATATATAATTTTATAGTATTGGTACAAAAAAAAGTGGTGTTATTAGCCATCAAACCTCTAAAATAAACTTTTTTCAAAAGGTTTCCACAATTTTGTCCACTACTGTATATCACCATGCTAATTCTATATATGTGAGAAGCAAGCAACATTGTACTATAGTTCTAACATTACGATGTTTTCCCCAAAGTCGAGAACCCCTCGAAAAAAATTGAACTTGCTATACTAAACAATACCTTTTATTGATCTTTGAAACCGCAAGTTTGGAAAAATAGCTTTCATCAATTTAAAAATGTCGTTCTAATAACTTTGGACCAAACTTTCAAAGTATTATTTACTTCACAACCTTTGATTAAAGGACTGCCTATACCACAACGATGAGGCAATCGTCTTTCCTTTAACCATAACCACGCCTTTTCCTTGTAATCTAAAATGTTTGAAGTGTGTTGCTAAGTTACCTACGCAACTCATAATTTGCATGACAATTAGTGGACGATATGTAATTTGCTAGGGATAACTGACTTCTAGCATAATTTCAGAACGCACGCACTAGCGATTGTCTCCAGAATTAGTTTTGGAAAAATGGGAGAATAACATTCTGAAGTCCGCTTGGCAAAGAACACTCCCTTTGTTCTCCCTTTTTGATCACTTGCTTAAATTTCTGTATCGAAGTCATTCTAGATTGTCCCTTTTTAAAATAATACAAAAGCTCGTGAATTTTCTATGAAATGGGTGATATGAGACAAGTTAAAGTTACTGCTATAAACAATTCTGGAATATTCGAACTTCAAGAAAATGAAGGAGGAGTTATGAAAGGAGTTGGAGGAATCGAATTTGAGTTCTTGGAACTGCTTTCAAACACAATGCGTTTCGACTATGAAGTTGTTTACCCAGAAGATGGTGGATGGGGATTTCAGCAAAGTGATGGCAAGTATTCAGGCATGATAGGCGTCTTGGAGAGGAAAGAAGCAGACTTGGCGATGATGAACATCTTTCTCAGTTTGAAGCGATTACAAGTCGTTGATTTTTCTTTTCCATATAGTTATGACCAGGAGACATTCGCTTTGAGAAAACCGGAACTGAAACGGGATGACTTGGCTTATTTCCATTGCTTTGATAACTGGATCTGGACATTTTTTGCAGCCTCCATTATCATTCTCTCCATTATTGGTACCATAATGATGACACTCCCATTTCTGAAGATGAAGACGATGTCAATCTGGACCAAAATGCTCATGGTGGCGGAAATCGTCACTGGAATGAGAGATCATGACGTCATGGGGAATTCGCTGGCCGTACGAATCTTTGTAGGCACAAAACTGGTGGCTTTCTTATTTTTGACTCTGATATATTCAAGTGTGTTTCTTTCATTTCTGTCAGCACCTCTTAAGGAACCTCTTATCACCACCTTCAACGACCTGCTGAAAGCCAGCCAGAAGAACGAGATAAAACCATGCTTACTACTTCATAATCCAGATGATGTACAATACTTTGTGTCCGGAAGGACATTACGATCCGAGTGGGAGGTCGAATTGAAGAAATGCGAGAAAAACCCACTTCTTCATCAAAGTCCAGTTGTGAGGATGTTGAATAATTTTGCCTTGATAAGCACAAAAACAAAGCTAGAAATGCAAGTGTCTCGTGATGGTCTAAACCACATTGTAGATGTTCCTTCAAGTGATGAGAAACTTTCCTATGTGGGCGTTGCCTTCAGGAAAGGTTTTTGCTGCATACAGCGGTTTGATGACGCTATCCTGAGGCTCATCGAAACCGGTATTTATAACAAACTGACAGCGGATTACTTGTTTAAATTGCAAGTAAAAGCCCCGCGACAGAAGCTGGAAGTTAGGTCAGGCCAAATCAAACTATCAGACGTTGGAAGTGTTCTGTACCTCGTTGTACCCTGCTATCTTTTCACTCTTTTAATATTCTTGCTGGAAATTGTGATATACAGAGGTAAGAAGCAAAGACAAACGTCCCGTAAAATCAGAAATTCTTTCCTTATGAATTAGCTGCAACACACGCTTAATTTTTGATTCTGTTAACTATCAATTTTGGAACTACCTTCTGGAATTTTAAAACTGCTACTTTTTCCATTTCTTCTTCTAGACGTGGCTACAACATGCTTATATATTCATCTTGTATATTAATATCACTGGCGTACGCAGGGGGTGTTGATGGGGGTTGTAACCCCCCATTGCAATGAAATTTTGTATATTTAACATAGGAATATATGAATTGTAGCCTCTGTAACACCCTTATTAAGCCTATAACCCTCTATGAACGTTCTGCGTACGCCTATGATTAATACATACATATTGCAGTATACCTGTATATTTAGTAATGGCATAAAACCCATCATTAACGAACACTCGCTGGTAGAAAATTTTAGAATGCACTTTTAATTATACGTTTAATTATAAATTTAATTTTTATGATTAATTTTACATTTTATTTATATATTTAAAATAAGGGTGACTGTAAAAGAATTGTATTATTGTGGAGAAAGTTTCTTGCTGGGGTATTTTTATCTAACCACCAAAACGGGGCTTCCCTATCTGAGGGCATCTGTTAAAGGGGATTTAAGAGAGGTAGATCTTTTATACACTATAATAAAGAAAAGTCATGAAATAAAAACAGACGAACACATGAAATCACAGAATCAACAACACGTTATTCTAATCCAACTCTGTAACACGGTTCACGCAAACTCCGATTTTGTTTGGATGATCCCGAACAGGGGTGGACTGGGCCGCCGGCCCATGGATCTGGTGCGCCCTCATGGGCAAGAGAATTCACGCCTTCGGATGGACAAGGACTCGCGCCCTCCGAAAATCCAAGGTATGCCCCCACCTTGAGAGGATTCAGTCCGCCCCTGATCCCGACGACGATAAATTTGCTGCAATTTTATTGAAGAAATAAACGAATGAATTTTGGAGATGGTTGATAGCTCTAGAACTGTTAAGTTATTACTTCATGTAACGTCAGGAGACCAAAATGATATTGATGAGCATATTTTCAGTAAAACATCTTTATATTTACATTTTTGCCCTAATATCAACTAAACTATATTAATGAATGTGCAATTTAAGAATTCAGTATGGTGAAACGCATTTTTTCGAATGTTAATCATTAAGGCCTGGATTTTCATGCATAACATTTAACCCAAATAGTATGCAAATATGCACAAAATTATTTCAAAATATGCACAAAAATATGCACAAAGTTATTACGAAATATTCACAAAATATGCGCAAAATTATTACAAAATATTCGTAAAAATATGCACAACATTATTACAGAATATGCACAAAAATATGCACAAAATTATTACAAAATATGCACAAAAATATGCAGAAGTATGCAAATGCATAGAAATCCGGATCTTACATATAAGCTATGTTTCGAAATGTATAAAATGACAATATACTGAAACAGTGCAAATGTTCTTGAAATTATTACATAATATGTACTAAAATACATAAAAAGTATCACTTTGTTACGTCCTTGAATATGATTATGCACAAAATTATTATAAAATGCACAACAAAATGTATGAAATACGTACGGAGATACGTTTGAAAATATGGCATCATGAGCACTGGCTTTGGACCAAGGACGCCGGTAGGGTGAAATCTAAGGGGATCAAAGACCTTAAAAATTGAAATTTTCTGTCTCATCTTTCTAATTTTACTATTTGCTTTTCAAAGAAAATCGAAATATTGAGTGGGAGGTAATGGCCCTCACTTGCCCATACCTGCCGGCGCCCATGGCTTGGGCTGGAAAATATTACACTTGGTCTTGACTTGGAAAGTATTATGCATATTGAGAAACATCGCCACAGAAACGTGAAGACATAAATTTATTTGTTTTTTCTAACTTTAATATTATTAATTTCATCAGTTGTAATGAAAACATATTCTGTAGCATTTTTCCCATTTTTATTTTAAAAAAATTAAAAAGCTCTTTACAAAAATATCGAATTAATCTAATTGGTTGAAGAATTACAAGCGGATTAGAAAAAAAAAATATTTTTGAAACTTTTATGAAAATTTTGTAGAAATATGCCAAAATATGAAGAAATATTCAAAATACGAAAAATACGCAGGCGAAAAAGGCGAAATATGCAAAAACATGCAAATGCATAGAAATCCGGGCCCTATTTATCATGTATGAGAGTTAATGAGAAATGAATTGATTTTTAAAGCAACGGAAGTAGAAAAAATAAGCACCATATTTGCTGTAGCATTTCGCTTTATGCTAATAATTAACCAATAATTTTGTGAAGCGAAATTTTTTTGGTATGTTACTGAAATAGAGTAACGTGGAATATGCTGTTTGTGGATAACATCGTACTATGTGAAACATCCTGTGAAAAAGTAGAAAGGAAAACCGAGGAATGGGGGAAAGTGTTAGAGGTTTGAGAATAAGCAGAACAAAGACAGAATATGTGGTACTAAATGGAGAAAGCGTAAGTAGCATAGGTCTACAAGATGAAGGATTACCATCGGCACAAAAATTTAAGTATCTTCGATCGTTCATAGGCTGCGATTGAGTTTTGACCACAGAGATACAATACAGAATCCAATGTGGGTGGTTAAATTGGAGAAAGATGAGTGGAGTGCTCTGTGATAGGAAAGTAAGCGGAAGGATGAAAGGAAAATTGTACAAAACTGTGGTCAGACCTGCAATGTTATACGGGGCGGAGACTTGGCCAATTACAAGAGCGCATGAAAGGAAGATGGAAGTGGCTGAGATGAGAATGTTGAGGTGGATGAATGGTGTTACAAGGAGGGATAAAATAAGGAATAACCTAATTAGAGGTACGGTCAAGGTTGGACCCATAGGAAGAAAAATACAAGAACATAGGTTAAGATGGCTTGGGCATATGGAGCGGAAAAATGAGGAATATGTGGTAAAGGTATTGGATAGACTGGTGGTAATGGGTAAGAGGAAGAGGGGAAGACCACATCTGAGATGGAAGGATAAAGTGACGAAAGATCTGGAAGAGTATGGATAGAGCAGAGAAGAGGCATTGGATAGAAAATTGTGGAAGGGAAGATTAAAGGACCATAACGCCGACCCCGTATAACATGAGAAATGGCAAGGCGAAAGAAAACTGAAATGGAGTAACGTAAGAAATCGATGTTTTGTAAAACTTAAAATAAGTATAAATGTAGATCTGTTTTGCACTTGATTTACGGTTAATTTTAAAGGATAAAGAACTTTTAAATTCTACTTGCTGCAAAAATACATTTTCATGGAAACTTACATAATTTCGTTTATAAAGTATTATATGATTGGTATACTTGAAATTGGAAATAAAAGCTATCTATTGCAACATCCTACATTACTTTGCTTTTTATTATACAATCCAACTTGTTAACAAATCAAAGACGTGATTTAAAAAATGAAAATATATAAAAATGCAATGTGGAAATATATGAAAATGGTATATAAAAATATTTAAATTAAAAACCAACATTTTTAAATATTGCAATATTATTTAACTGTTTGAAACCGTAATTTATGTGCAAGTTATTATAAAAATGTTTTTTAATTTAGATTAATCAACACTAGGACATTTGGCACTATTTTAATTTGAGCACAAGCAATAAGTATGTACTTTGCATAGTGCTAAAATTTCCATCCTGATTGGAGAACAGGCTTTTATTGAAAGAGACTTTGCGTGTGTAATAGTGAAAGGAAAAGAAGCTTCTTTGGTTTTTGATCATACTATAAAGGGGGAAAAAAAAGAACGTTTTTTTAAGAAAGAGAGGAAAGGAAAGACAGAGCGAAGCGTGAATTTACTCTCTTTGAAAACGGCATAGTCCGTGACAAAATTGCGCTTTTTCATATTGCATATAATTGTGCAAAATATTTTTAAAGAAATCGATAATCGATAGGTTGAATTTTTATTCTTATGGCCGTAAGGATATAAAATGTATTTTTTGTCAAGGATATTATATATAATATCTTTACAATTATATATAAAATATATAATCGTTTTGTGTCAAGGATATTTTGCAATATGTAAGTTTTTTATGTTTTTAGGCTGGCTGCAGTTGGAAACGCTCGCTTTTAAAGTACATTATCATTATTGCTATTCATTATTAATGGGGCTTGAAATACAATAATTATTGTCCGTTTCTTTGTACTTTACGTCGCAAGGTTATCTAAGGTCATCCTGCTCCAGGACTCATAGGCGTAGCCAGGGGGTGGTTTTGGGGGTTGTAACTCCCCATTGGAATGAAATGTTGTACATTTAACATAGGAATATACAAGTTGTATCTCTGTAACCCCTCCCATTAAGCCTATAACCCTCCCCTTATGAACTTTCTGCCTACACCACTGCCAGGACCTACTGTTTTTCGAGGAATCTGGTCTCCTTCGCCTGGAAAAGTGTTAGGGATTTAGAGGGATACAATTTTATAAACACATATATATCCTATATGGTTAGCGGCTGTCTTCCGCTGGAAATACAGTCTCTCGTTTAGTGACTAAATCTGCAGCAGCCAGGAGAAGGGTCACCCGGATGGGAGGGTGACGCAAAGAATCTCATTGTAACGTAGGATCTTGTTAGCTGTATGGTCGAGATTCGGGTTCCGCGTTAAACTATAGGTCCAGCTTGTCAACACGTATAGCCAGCGTGATCTAAGGCTCTACATTTACTCTGCACTTACTTCACATACCATGTGTACGTGTGATGACAGAGAGAGAGAGAGACCTCCATCCTGCAGTGGGTTGATGAGGATAGCGCATACATATATTATCGTAATTTCCGAAAGTCAAAACTTAATGGTGCTTACGACCCGAATATGCTCCCTCCTCGGCGTACGACACTGGTCACAGTTATTGAGAAAGCAGAACAGTGTAATAGTAGATCGACTCACTGTGCTAGACACTCGATGAATAATATGACATACAATAGGCACAGTTTTTGAAACGAAAATTTATTCAGCTTTAAACCTTTTTCGAAAGCTTTGAGCTCTCATTGAAGAAGCATGAAACCCCAAGCGTACATCGCTCGTAAGGGGGAGTGTACGATTGTTTATTGTATAAAGGGTAAGGTTGTTGGTGGATTGGCGCCTTCTATCGGTCGAGCCAGATGAATGTGGACTGTAGGAGGACTTCGCTTGTTTAGTCGAAGTTTAATTTTAAAGACACTTTCACGCCCATCAATAAATTTGGTATTTCAAAGCTAAAAGACTCGGTTCCGGATCACAACCCACGGGGTATTTATGAAATCCCGTACTCGTTCTCAAAATCGTACATCGGCCAAACTCGTCGTGCACTCCGGTTCAGGATTAAAGAACACCGGGCATACGTACAAAAGCAAGAATTGACTAAACCATCCGCAGCCGTTCATTGCTAGTCTTTGGATCACAAATTTAACTTCGATGAAGCGAAGTTAATCTACAAACCTCCATCTCCAGCTGATCTTAATTTTTTTTTTAAACTTTTTTAATCCATCAAAACATCGAGCACCTGGTGAATGATATATCAATTACGGCCAATATCCATCCGGCGTGGTCACGTTTTCTCCTCTTAAAATTTCACCAATAATTTTTTATCATATACATTACAATTTTTTATCATTTAACACAATCCTTCACGCAGCCAACTTTCCTCCTACAGTCCACGTTCATCTGGTTCGACCGATAGAGGGCGCCAACTCACGGACATCAACCTTTACCTTAGCCTTTGTATAATCAAGGCCAACTAGATTTACTAGTAGTAGTAGGAGGAGGAGGATTGTGCAAGGGTTTCA
Organism: Dysdera silvatica; assembly: GCA_006491805.2. Lineage (NCBI taxonomy): Eukaryota > Metazoa > Arthropoda > Arachnida > Araneae > Dysderidae > Dysdera > Dysdera silvatica. The sequence goes on from QLNU02014802.1 coordinate 99,759,592, forward strand.
TTGGGAAGGATGGCCGCTTTACTTGGATTTACTAGTAGTAAATTTAGTTGGCCTTGGTATAATCAACAATCGTATACTCGCTCTTACGAGCAATGTACGCTTAGGGTTTCTTGCTTCTTAGATGAGAGTTCAAGGCTTTCGAAAAACGTTTAAAGCCAAATAAATTTTCGTTTCAAAAACTGTACCTATTGTGTGTTATATTATTCATCAAGCAGAACAGTGTTAAAGAAAAACAGTGTGTTATGACCTGATCTTAAAAGTTCTAAGCAGAATACGGAACTTGCGCGAACTATACAAATGGGAGCGGCAGCAGCAGCGCAAAATGAAATATCCCATGCAGAATTGCTGAAACGTTAATACGATGTGGCCATGAGTGTGGCCATAAAATAAATTACTCTACTCTAGACGTTCTAGAGCTATGATAAAAAAAGATGTCAGCAAGGGATTGGAGGTTAGCTTATTTAGCACATGGAGCAGTTATTTTAATTTTATTCCAAATTCCGCCACCAGGGGGAAAAAAGTGATGCTTACGTGTGCAAATCTGGTTCATTAACATAAAACCCCGTTCCCTATGCAAAATAAAACCTTTCTGTAAAATGTCGCATGTTCACACTGATGGCTGAAACCAGCAGTTATGGTCTCGGAAGCGCCATTTTTGCCCCTGGTGGTGAAATTTGGAGCTAAATTGAATTCGCTTCCTCAAGATCTAATTAAGCTACCCTCCAAATTCCTTGATGGTATCTTTTTTTCTGCATCACTTTAGAGCAGTGGTTCCCAACTCAATTTAAGCCGCGGACCACTTTTCCACTTCAATTGTACCCGCGGCCATCTTTGAAAAATTTTCACGAGTTAGCTGCAAGACCTCAATAACAAAAGGAGCCGGGTCTTTTCTGATGTAAATGTGTTTGAAAAATCGTGCTTTGGAAAAAAAAAAAAAAGAAAGAAATAATAAATAGGGAAAAAAAATCTAATGATAATGCAGTCGAACCCCATTAGGACGAACACGCTTAAGACGAATTACTTTTAATATGAACCGTTTTCTGAAGTTCCATCAGATTATAAAATACTACAAATATACCATCAATTTCATTTTTATAATTGATTTTAATATTTAATAAATAATTTTTATAAGTATTTTTTTTTTAAATAAAGAATCATCACGCGGGCCACTTGGGACTCTTTCGCGGACCACCAGTTTGTAACCACTGCTCTAGAGCATCTAGGGTAAGTTATTTTATGGCCACCCTGTATAATCGCCCTTGGTAGCTATGGAACTTTCACAGGTCAATTGCCACTCTTTATTAATAGGGGGCAAAATTTTCCTTAATTCTTGTCCTATCCACAGGAAACTAAGTATGCTGTGAGAAACGCTTTTAGTGAAGGCTGAATTTGAAATGTATTTTGTTCTGTCAGAGAGTGCCCGTATCAAGGGGGGGATCTTAGGGTCCGGTCCCCACCTTAAAATAAATTTTTGATGGGATTTGGTTACGGTCTTTAATGCTGTAATTGTTTCGACATATGCTGTAAAAATTTTTGAACCCCCCCTTGAAATTAAATCCTGGCTACGACCTTGATACAGGGGGTTCTAGCCTAATGAAATGAATCATGAGAACGGTGTCCGCGTCCGTAGTAAGGGTGACCACTAAACAGGGGTTTGAAATGCAATATTGTTCATCAGTTTCTGCTGGGGAATTTTTATCTGACAGTAAAAGTGGGGTGGCCGTATCTGAGAGGTATCCGTTAAAAGGAGTTTCACTATATTGTTAAAATCAGAGAACAATTTCCATTGTCCTGCACGATTTTATTCAAAACAACAAATTCAAAATAAAATTTTAAAATAATTTATTTTAAAAAAACTATTTTCGGGGCCGGGTGCCTGTAAAATAGTTTTTTCCTGGCCCCTAAACTAATAGTTTAAATTAACGAAGCTACGTATAAAATTTTTACAGAGTTTAACTATTATTATAATTATTATAATTTTTCTTTCAAGCTCTCTAACTCCCATTTCGTCTTTTACTAGCTATCGAAATAGTAAAAGAATGCGGCTTCGAACTTTGGAAGATGATGAGTAAAAATTAAAAAACGATTGCGGGAATGGGGATAAAATATCGAAATAAATTTTGAAATAATCTTAAATGCTGTATGCAGGGCTTTTCAGGGAAAATGCGAGGCCCGGAAAACTAATATTTTAAAGGACCTTCAAAATTGTCATATATTCAGGACCGTAGTTAGACGTTGTTACAGGGGAGCTCTGAAAGTTACGGGGGGACTCAGAAAGCTACATAGAGGGCTTAAAATTCGTAAATGTTTTGATATATTTCATTAATATATTTAATAATACTAAATTACAAGACTAACACGTTTTAACGTTAATAAATAAATTTCTTAAAATAAATTTTGCATTAAAAACTTATAAATTTTAGTATACCTCTCTATAATTTTTCTACCATTATAAAGCATGTGGAGACTCACAAATCTCTGTAAAAAAAACATTATATACGAAAGATCTACCGTAGAAAACTATTTTGAATAAATTTTGAAAGACAAAGAACGATTTCCATTGTGATGTACAATTCCTTACAAAACAAATACTTTAAAATAAAATTCTACAATATTTAATTTTCGAAAAATATTTTCCGGAGGGGCTGACTACATATTCGGGGAAGGCATACATGCTTAATACATATTGAGCTACCAAGTCGAGGCCCCTAATATTGCGAGGCCAGGGGCGGCAGCTCTTCCTGCCCACCCTCTGATAGGGCCGTCGTTTAGGGGGATACGAGCAGGAGTTTATCCGGGATTCATTAACTGGGGAATGTTCAAGATTTTCAGGGGGACGGGGTGTGGATTAGATTTCATTATTCTCATTAAACACATTGTGTGTTTAGATTTTATTAAGGGGGGTGTATAAAAAAATTTGGGGTGTCGGGGGTTGTCGGAAGGGTGTGTTTTTAAATGGCTGGATACGGGTATTGCCGTATCGGTGTTCGGAGCTTTTAGGGGCCAGCGACGTTGAATTTATTATTATTTTTTTTTACCCAGACTTGGAGCTTGAACGGGCCCACGTTGCTGTATGAGTTTTTACCAGCTGACCCGTTGAGAAAATCGGTATCAGAGCCCATTATTGTTAGCGGCAGCCCTGGCCGTATGGGAAACTTTCAAAAAAATGCACTGTGAAAAGCGCAAAAAATGTGGAAATAAGTGGCTCCCTCTATTAACGAATGTTGTTATTAAAAAAATGCAGACTTCTCAAATCTTTATTATGGTTTATTGCAACTTCTCCATAATTACAAAATCGAATTACTCATTCGATTTCTGCTCCAGGAATTTTTTCACTTCTGGAACAACTTCCGACCAATCTTTAATAAATTCGTACACCTGGATAAAAAAAAATATATTTTATCAAATAAACCTTTACTATCTAAACATTATGTTCTTTACCATTTGGTTAACTTGCCTTTATTATTTGCTGTAAAGTATTTTTCTCACTTGGGTCCACGTTTAAAAACTTACATATCGTTATATACATGCTTGAGATGGCCCTGAAAGTATCCTGAGTTAATTTCTTGAATAACAATTGATAATTAATGTTAATTTCACAATAATGATATCAATTAATATTAAATGTTCATTTCTCGATAATAACAGCAATTCACATAAAGAGTTAATTTCTTGCTAATTACTGATTATTGGTCTTCCTATGGATCAACATTTTTAAAGTTTTCCAAATAAAACAACCAATCCAGAATTTATAAGTAAAAAATTAAAAATTTCAAACACATTTCTTCCCCAGTTCTCTTTTCCTTGAATATTACACCAACTCGTGTAAGTATTTTTGATTAAAACAAAAACGATATTTCGATTTATTCAATGAAAAAAACCTACTAAATTCGGTTATGGTTACTTAAACCTTTTCACTCGTTCTGTTATTTAGTCCCATTCTACAATACAATACAATACAAATTTTATTTCCATGCTCAAATTACATTTCAGTGCACGGAGGAAGCATAGCAAAACAAAAACAAGTATTATTATTCTAGTTCCCGTTATGGCCAGTATGACCATTATATTTTTGTTTTTCTACTAAGTAAATTCTTAATTTCCTTTTAACTTCGCTTTTTCTTTCACAATTTTTTATATGATCTGGCAATTTATTCTATTTATCGATTCCATAATAATTTATATATTTTCCCCACATTTGTTCTTATTTTTTCCGTTTTTAAAGTGTTACCTGATCTTGTATTTCTTGTATTTGGATTTATGTCTATATTTATAGTTTCGTCATATTTACTTGTTAAGTATATCATTATTATTATTTTATATGTGTGTATTTCTTCTATATTCATCATATTATTTTCTAGTTTTATTTGTTTTATACTTTTGTTAGTTTTGTATCCTATTCTTTTTAATAATCTATCAATTATTGATTGTAATTTTTTTAGATTAACCTTGTTTACCCTACTCCACACACTATTTCCATAAATTATGTGACTATGTATCAATAAATAGTATAGCGTTATTTTACAGTGGTAAGGTATTAAGTCATTTAACCTTGTAATTATACCTACATTTTTCTTATTTTTTTTACAAATTTCCTTTATGTGTTTGTTCCATGTTAAGTGCTCGTTTATTTCTATTCCTAGAAACTTTATTTCATTTGTTCTACCTATAATTTTATTGTCTAATTTCAATGTTTCCTCGATATCGATTTTTTGTTTATATTATGAAATAAAATATATTTAGTTTTGTCGGTATTTACAATTAGACCATTTTCCTTAAACCATTTTCCCAAATTTAGTAATTTGTTTCTTGCCTTTTCATATAAATCCTGTTGTGTTTGTTCTCCAAAAATCAGTCCAATATCATCAGCAAATAGATTTATGTCACTATCAACCTCTACTATATCGTTTATGTATAGAATGAATAAGAGTGGGCCCAGTATTGACCCCTGAGGGACCCCATAATTATTTTTTAGTTTTTGTGAATAGCTATTTCCAATTTTTACAATTTGTTTTCTATCCTTTAAGTAACTTTCTATTAATTTGTATATATTTCCACGGATACCATATTCTTCTAGTTTATTGAGGAGGAGTATCCCTCTATCTAAGACATCAAAGGCCTTACTCAGATCAAAATATAATCCCATTACAAATTCTTTATTTTCAATTTTTTTCCTGTATTTTATTTATAGTTTTCATCAGTATATCTTCTGTGGTTTTACCTTTTCTAAATCCGTACTGATTTTTATTTAGAATTTTACTCTTTTCTAAAAAGTTTATTAGTTTATTATATAATAATTTTTCAAATACTTTTGAAAAGATTGGTAAGATCGATATTGGTCTGTAGTTATTTCCATCTGTTTTTTTTCCCCTTCTTGTATATAGGTATAACCTTAGCTATTTTCATTTCCTTTGGTATATTGCCTGTTTTAATTATTGATTGATATATTTCGAATAGTGGTTTTGTCAGTTCGTTAGCACACACACTTTTTTATTATTTTAGGTTTAAGTCCTTCATATCCTTCAGATTTGTTTTTTTTTATTTTTTCTAATTCTTTTTTTATTTCATTTTGAGTGAATGTTCCTAAGTACATACTGTTAATTACGAACTGTGGTAAATTATTAAATTCGTTTTGTCCTGTATCTCTCTCATTTATAATATTTTTTGCTATGTTTATGAAAAAATCATTTAGTGCATCTGCAACCTCTGTTTCATCCGTTATGTCTGCCATGTTTAATTGTAAAGTGATTTTTCTATTTAAATTGTTTTGTCCTTTCCCAACAATTTATTAATGCTTTTCCATTGCGACTTAGTATCCTTATTTAACAGATTATCATTAAAGTAAGCTACTTTTTTGTTCAGTATTATTTTATTTAATTTGTTTCTTTTTTTTATAAATTCTTTCCAGTTTGATTTTGTACGTTTTTTGATAAATTTTTTATATGCTTTATTTTTTTTATTTATCCAGTTTTTTACAATTTTATCAAACCACGGCTTTTTTTGTTTTTTTATTACTCTTTCTTCTTTGAAACAGATGTTGTAATGAGTTTTTATAATTTTTATAAATGTACCATATATTTTTTCCACATCAGTGTTGAGACCCTCCAAGACTTTCCAATCTGTGTTCTGTAACGTTGTTTTAAATTTGTCTATATTTTTCTTAGAGTAATTTCTAATTTTTCTTGCAGTTTGTTTAACTTTAGTATTGCTTGTTAATCTTATTAATATTGGCTTATGATCACTTACATGTATCTCCAATATAGTTAGGTCCATTGGTATATTTGTAAAACGTAAGTGAATAGTACTGCTTGAATTTAATGCTATTCTTGTGGGTTGTAACAATTTGTTTTCATATCCCATGGATTCCAGCAAGTCTAATAGCTTATCCTTATCTCGACTTTCATTATCTATATTAATATTAAAGTCACCAATTATCATTAACTTTTTTTTATTTATGTTTTGAATGTAATTTATTTTGCTTTCTAGTATACTTAAGAATAAATCTATGTCTCCTGAGGGTGGTCTATATAGTGCCATGATTATATTATCATCTGTTTCTGCCCCCATTATTTCAATATCTTCCCCCAAATATTCTATTGCATCTAGAATTTTTAAAGTAATATTTATTTTAGAGTATATAATAATACCTCCCCCTCTTCGAGTTTTCCTATATATAGCATTTTCGTTATATCTATTTAGACTTGTTTCACAATCATCTTTTTTCCAGGTCTCCGTAATTATGACGATTTCAGGATCCTGTTGTTGTTCGACGATATTTTCAATTATATCTATTTTATTATTTATCCTCTGTGCATTCATGTAAAGTATCCTTATGTTGGCATTTATTTCTCGCCTCATTATGTCCGTTTTTTTTTTGTCTTATTTTGTTTTTCCGCTTGTTTGATTGTCTCTTTTTTCTCAGTTTTTGTTCTTTTGTTTCTTGGATAGCCGTTAATCATTTTAAGTCTTTTATGTCTTGTAATCCCTGGATATCATAAATAGTTGAGTTTTCATTTTCTCTTAATTTTATTTTCCCATTCGTGGTCCAAACGTATTTTCAGTTGTTTTCTCTTTTGAATTTTAAACTTCATTTAATAAGTACTTGTTCCAACTGGTTAAATGTTCATTGAAGAAAATTTTTTCACGTCCATCGTATCCTAGTTTGTTTATTGTAATCCCACTTTTCCTTTTGTTCCAAAATTCATTTCTTTTTTTGACACTGGTGAATCTGACTATTATATTTGGTTTTTTTCCTGATAATCTATGAACTCTTTGTATATCGTAATCCCATACTTCGATGTCTAATTCTTTACCGATTTTTTTTACAATTTCTTCACAGTTTTCGTCTTGTTTCTCAAGGATATCATCAATTATAATGTTGTTTCGTCTTATGTATTGATCAATTCTATTTAGATCTGAATACATATCCTGGTTTTCTACTCGCATGTTTTCCAATTCGTGATGTTTATCCTACATCCAGTCCTCTGCCTGTCGGCTTAACCTGTCTACATTCTGTTTAATCTCTGTTATAGCACGTTTGTTCCTTTTGTTTTCTTCCAATATAACTCCAAACTCTTTCCTTATTTCTCTGAACGCAGATCGCATTTCATTTATTGATGAGTTCATGCCATCAATTCTCTCAATCAATTTGTTTTGTCTTTTTTCTCTTCTGTCTCCCTCTTCTTTTATTATTTTCCTTAATTCCCCCAGTTCTTCTAACATTCTTGCATGTCCTTCTTGCATCTCGTACTCCTGTTTCTTTCTCCGTCTGTCTCTCTTCAGATCTTAAATTTCTCTGACCTTTAGATTGCATTTATATCACTGTGATTATCAGTTCTGGTCTCTGATTGCATTTATATCACCATGCTAATTCTATATATGTGAGAAGCAAGCAACATTGTACTATAGTTCTAACATTACGATGTTTTCCCGAAAGTCGAGAACCCCTCGAAAAAAATTGAACTTGCTATACTAAACAATACCTTTTATTGATCTTTGAAACCGCAAGTTTGGAAAAATAGCTTTCATCAATTTAAAAATGTCGTTCTAATAACTTTGGACCAAACTTTCAAAGTATTATTTACTTCACAACCTTTGATTAAAGGACTGTCTATACCACAACAATGACGTAATCGTCTCTTCCTTAACCATAAATCTCTTTCCTCGCATTCTAAAAACGTTTGAAGTGTTGCTAAGTTACCTGCGCACCAAAATAACTTGCATGACAATTAGTGGACGATACATAATTTGCTAGGGGGACGATATTCTTAAAACTGCTACTTTTTCCATTTCTTCTTCTAGACGTGGCTACAACATGCTTATATATTCATCTTGTATATTAATATCACTGGCGTACGCAGGGGGTATTGATGAGGTGTTGTAACCCCCTCATTGCAATGAAATTTTGTATATTTAACATAGGAATATATGAATTTTAGCCTCTGTAACACCCTTATTAAGCCTATAACCCTCTATGAACTTTCTGCGTACGCCTATGATTAATACATACATATTGCAGTATACCTGTATATTTAGTAATGGCATAAAACCCATCATTAACGAACACTCGCTGGTAGAAAATTTTAGAATGCACTTTTAATTATACGTTTAATTATAAATTTAATTTTTATGATTAATTTTACATTTTATTTATATATTTAAAATAAGGGTGACTGTAAAAGAATTGTATTATTGTGGAGAAAGTTTCTTGCTGGGGTATTTTTATCTAACCACCAAAACGGGGCTTCCCTATCTGAGGGCATCTGTTAAAGGGGATTTAAGAGAGGTAGATCTTTTATACACTATAATAAAGAAAAGTCATGAAATAAAAACAGACGAACACATGAAATCACAGAATCAACAACACGTTATTCTAATCCAACTCTGTAACACGGTTCACGCAAACTCCGATTTTGTTTGGATGATCCCGAACAGGGGTGGACTGGGCCGCCGGCCCATGGATCTGGTGCGCCCTCATGGGCAAGAGAATTCACGCCTTCGGATGGACAAGGACTCGCGCCCTCCGAAAATCCAAGGTATGCCCCCACCTTGAGAGGATTCAGTCCGCCCCTGATCCCGACGACGATAAATTTGCTGCAATTTTATTGAAGAAATAAACGAATGAATTTTGGAGATGGTTGATAGCTCTAGAACTGTTAAGTTATTACTTCATGTAACGTCAGGAGACCAAAATGATATTGATGAGCATATTTTCAGTAAAACATCTTTATATTTACATTTTTGCCCTAATATTAACTAAACTATATTAATGAATGTGCAATTTAAGAATTCAGTATGGTGAAACGCATTTTTTCAAATGTTAATCATTAAGGCCCGGATTTTCATGCATAAAATTTATCCCAAATAATATGCAACTATGCACAAAATTATTTCAAAATATGCACAAAGTTATTACGAAATATTCACAAAATATGCGCAAAATTATTACAAAATATTCGTAAAAATATGCAGAAATATGCAAATGCATAGAAATCCAGATCTTAGATATAAGCGATGTTTCGAAATGTATAAAATTGCAATTTACTGAAACAGTGCAAATGCTCTTGAAATCATTACATAATATGCACTGAAATGCATAAAAAATATCACTTTGTTACGTCCTCGAATATGATTATGCACAAAATTATTATAAAATGCACAACAAAATGTATGAAATACGTACAGAGATATGTTTGAAAATATAGCACCATAAGCATTGGCTAGGGCCCATTCATCTGAGATGAGAATGTTGAGATGAATGAATGGTGTTATATGGAGAGATAAAATAAGGAATAGCCTAATTAGAGGTATGGTCAAGGTTGGACCCATAGAAAGAAAATTACAAGAACATAGGTTAAGATGGTTTGGGCATATGGAGCGTAGAAATGAGGAATATGTTGGAAAGGTAATGGATAAGCTGGTGGTAATGGGTAATAGGAAGAGGGAAGACCACGGTTGAGATGGAAGGATAAAGTGACGTAAGATCTGGAAGAGTATGGATGGAGTAGAGAAGAGGCATTGGATAGAAGATTGTGGAAGAGAAGATTAAAGGACCATAACGCCATCCCCATATAACATAGGAAATGACAAAGCGAAAGAAGAAAACTGAAATGGAGTAACGTAAGAAATCGATGTTTTGTAAAACTTAAAATAAGTATAAATGTAGATTTGTTTTGCGCTTGATTTACGGTTAATTTTAAAGGATAAAGAACTTTTAAATGCTACTTGCTGCAAAAATAAATTTTAATGGAAACTTACATAATTTCGTTTATGAAGTATAATATGATTGGTATACTTGAAATTGGAAGTAAAAGCTATCTATTGTAACATCCCACATTACTTTGCTTTTTATTATACAATCCAACTTGTTAACAAATCAAAGACGTGATTTAAAAAATGAAAATATATAAAAATGCAATATGGAAATATATGAAAATGGTATATAAAAATATTTAAATTAAAAACCAACATTTTTAAATATTGCAATATTATTTAACTGTTTGAAACCGTAATTTATGTGCAAGTTATTAGAAAAATGTCTTTTAATTTAGGTTAATCAACACTAGGACATTTGGCATTATTTTAATTTGAGACAAGCAATAAGTATGTACTTTGCATAGTGCTAAAATTTCCGCCCTGATTGGAGAACAGGCTTTTATTGAAAGAGACTTGGCGTGTGTAATAGTGAAAGGAAAAGAAGCTTCTTTGGTTTTTGATCATACTATAAAGGGAAAAAAAAAGA
>QLNU02014802.1:99779857-99810010 GCA_006491805.2 Dysdera silvatica
AGTTAGAAAAAAAAAATAATTTTATTCATCTTCACGTTTTCGTAGGGATATTTCTCAATATGCGTAATACTTTTCAACAGGGCTTAATTTCTAACAAAAAATGTGCAGAAGCTCTAGCATACTCGTCTTTTGAACCCGCTTTTGGCAAGGCCACGCCCACTTCTGCTCTGACGTCTTGCGAGTTTAGTGCGCATACTCCAGGACGTCACGAAATTCCATGCACCCTCTTTGGGAGATTTTCAAGTATTACGTAAGCACTTTTGGGGGGTGCTTATTTTTCTATGTTAGGCAATTTTAATTATTGCTTACCATGTGGGTGGCAGTGGGTATAAAATGGCTGAAACATTGCTTACGTAATACTTTAAAACTTCCTTTCCTGTGAACAATACTACCTCATATGCTACAAATAATATCCAATCGTGTCAGTCAAAACAAGTTAGAAACATCATCTAACTTCTTAGAAATAGGATCCTTAGTTAGAAAACAAGTTAGAGTATCCAATACGCGTGAACAATTTGAGTCCATGAGCAACATTCTAGCAGCAAAATTTAAGTTTCAATTCTGCGTGCAGTCTCTTGCCATGTAATATTCAATTTGTAAATCATATTTAATATTTTGTAAAATTAAGAAAAACATTTGGCATCTTTTTCTCCCCCCTCCACTTTTTCTGATTGGTTGTCAATTGCACTGTTATGACCACTTGCTAGCCATGAATGCACATAAGACTCTGTTTAAATTCGTTAATAGACGGGCCAACCAATCTAACGAATAGTAAGTTTGATAATGTCTGAATGTGAATGGGAAAACGGTGTGATGTACAGATCAAATTCATTGTTCAAATTCATTCCCTCCTCAACATTCTTCGCTTGATAAAGGGATTCAATTAACTGTTGAAATCGGTTTCTTCAGTGCTGTCTTAATTTCTTTGAAAGAAGATTCTGTGAAAATTCTGAAGTCCCCAACGACTGCTCTTGTACCGAGATGAAATCTTTCGCATAATTCGTTCGCTATATTGCTTCAATGGAAAAATTACGTTTTATGAACGCATGCCTTAAACGTCTATTTACGGGCTTCGGAGAGCTCCGGAGCCCCAAAACAGCGTCTATTCAGGAGCTCCGGCTAATATTTAAATAATCGCTAAAAATAAAGAAGTATCGGAGCCGGCTCCTGTGGGCTCCGGCCCAAATTAAGCCCTGCTTTTCAAGTTGCAAGAGACCAAGTGTAATACTTTTCAGGGCAAGCCATGGGCGCCGGCAGGTATAGGAAAAGGAGGGCCATTGCCAACCCCCCATATTTCGATTTTCTTTGAAAACAAAAAGTAAATTTAAAAAGGTCAGATAGGAAACTTCCATTTCTTAAGGCCTTTGCTCCCCATCTAAATTTCAAGCCCCACTATAATTTAGTATATATTATGTAATAATTTCAAGAACATTTGCACTGTTTCAATAAATTGTCATTTTATTCATTTCGAAACATCTCTTATGAATAGGGTCCAGATTTCTATGCACCTGAATATTTTGTAATAATTTTGAGCACATTGGATTATTATTTGGGCTAAATTTTATGCATGAAATCTGGGCTTTTTTTTTACCATCCAATTCATAAAATCTCATTGCATATTATTATTATGCATCTCGAAGGACAAGGTACTGAAATAAATAAAGTTATCGCTTAGTAGATTAATTTATTTAACATCACATTTGTTAAATAAGAACAGTACTGGTAACTTCTATAAATGAAAGTATGCAATATTCGAAGTTTAATATCAAGTCTTCTAGGCTTCTTAGCCATTTCATTTAAAACCTCTCCGGGGATTACTTCGATGTCCTTGTGGATGTGTAACAGCCAGTCCATTTAATCTGTGTTCACCTCTTGAATTTTTTAAATATCGTAAGGTGGAGAATGCTCTCTCTCTGCACTACATGTTGTGACTGGAAGTGTAATCATATCTGCAGAAGTTTTTATATACATGGAAGCATGATTTTTCATCACATTCATGAAAAGCTTCCAATGCATTATTTCGATATTTCTGAAGTCGTTCGCTGTGCCATATTTTAAACTTGCCATACAATTTTCATAGTGTGACCCAAGCTTCTCTTCCCTGAATATAGGTGTCCTGCTAATTCGTGGTACTTTGTGAGATCCTTGGTCTTGGATCTTTTGTAAGTAATAGAATTTTTTCGCGAGTTTGTAGTCATGAAATTTGTTTTGATTTCGCAAATTTTAATGCGTTGTGTGTTATTTACTGTAATTAGTGACTGAAAATCGATTAAGATTTTATTTGGAAAAGTCAGTGAAGTTTGAAACAGAATTTGGGTAAACACCTTGTTAATTTCTTCAAAATAATTTTACTTAAAGCATTTCCAGACATGTCTGTAATTGGAACAAACTGTAGAAAGTCTTCGCGTGCTGCTATGTTTTCCATATCAACATACCGAGCGCATAATGGCAATTGTTTGGTATATGGAACATCAGTTGTTTCACCGAACAGGATGCTGAAACATTTCGGGTTATTGATTCTTTTGGCAAGTTTTTTTCAAAATTACTTCATTGCATCTTGTCATGGCGTCATTTTGAGAAGACCAACTTAAGTAAGTCGCGTTTTTACCCGCACTCATTAAATGATTTTTCAGGATACCATCCCTCCCTCTCAAGTCTCATTTTTAAATGAGCGCGAAAGTTTCCTTCATTTTGCGTGATTTCTTCGGAAGAATCGACGCCAATTGAGTCACCATCTCTATGAGTAATAGGCATAATTTAGGAGTTAAATTAAAAAAAAAAAAAAATGGGGGGAACAGTGCCCCCTTACCCCCGCCAGAATACGCCAATGTCTACGACTTCTGAGAGTTATCCCTTACCTACCACAAAACATTTTTATCAGAGAAGTTAACATGGGTCAATTTTCCTACTTTTATCTATATCACTTTTCTTGCCTGACTTGATTGCAGGGACGTTTTCAGAATCAAGCTTGCATTTGGCATGATAATTAGTAAGTTGGTGTTTGTTGAAATCTTCTATTGCATGTCTCCAATTACTGTACAGTACTCTCACTAGTTTCCCAAGAGGTAGGCCTTGTTTTCCAGGTGAGAAACGAATGCAATATTTGCAAAATGCACCATCGAATTTCTTTAAACAGACGAGCCATTCACAATCGTTGAAACAAATGTATCAAACAAACAAATTAAACTTCAGTTGCCACTTTCCAAAATTGGTCGATGCAGAAACAAAATTTTCAGTCAGTTTCCATACATTAAAAAGAAGGTTTTCACGTTAGCGAGGAGTAATATAAAAAAAAAAAGGTGATATATTATTAGAAAAATGTATTTTCTGTATTTCTGATATAGTCGGCTTTTCTTTATACACTTTTCTACTCTATTGAGGAGAACTGAAAAGCAGATGAGAATTTAACACCTGAAGTCTAATTTCGCCAATATATGGTCTCAAGTTCGGAATCTTAAATACAAATGTTGCCAGGGCCTGTTTACTGACTAGGGTCTCCAGTTGGAGGGGTCCCCCTTTTTTTTTAAGTTACTTTTGTTTACTCAGTTTTGATCAGTATCTAAGAAATTTTTAGGTAAAAGCTTAACTTTTTGTTTTGGTATTTTGGATAGTTTACCACAAATTTGAAGAGTTTTAGAAGAAATATATGTAAGTACTTACTTTTATATACCTTCGGACCCCCCCACCTAAATCTTTCACTGAGGCGAGGGCCTCCCAGATAATACTGTACCTACGATCCCATATACTTTAATCGGGCACTGAACATTGCCTTCGTTTTTTCTCTGGAATTAGTCTTCCTATATCGGCCATCGAAACCAGTTTGAAACCGAACGCAATTGAATGGGAATTTGTAAAAAAAAGGATATGTTATGTGTCAAATAAATAGCACATATCCTCTTTTTACAATCCCGATTCAATTGAAAATGGGGCAAATTAAAAACACCTCTAATGCGATTTTTATTTTTTTTTAATTTAGTTATTTTTTTTATTCTTTTTCAGAGAGATTTACTGGAGCTTATAAGCTTTATTTTTGCTTGGAAAACACTTCATCGAAAAGCATTTTTTTTTCAATTTTTGATTTATTTATTTAAATGACCTGACAAATTAACAGGACGACGCGTGCTTGCTTCTAATCAGCGTTATTGCAGCTTGGATACACAACGTAAATTACATGAAATACGACGAGTTTAAAAAATAGAGAACGCAACTCATAAGCCATATTTTAGTCTGATAAAGCGTTAAACCCTTTTTAAAGTTTTTATCAGAATTGTGAGAAAATTTTAAATGCGCACAGGTGGCCGGGCAATGGAGCTGAACAATATACGATGCTAAGGAGTAATACGGTAACGTTTCAAAGCTTGGTGCACTTCCAATCCGTGAGGTGGCGCCACTGACTGCAACATTCCTTTAATCTGCATTTCGTAAGCAGAGGACGCTGTGATGGCTTCACACTTAAAACAAATTAAGAACGTTAAACAATCGTAATTATGATAAATCCATTCTTTAAACGTCAGCAAATATATTCATAGTAAACTTCCGGTTATCCTCGGTTTATTTTATTGATTACGGATTAGAAGAAGTGGAAACTGAAATAATAACATTGAAAGAAATGTATTTTTTTATATGGCTAATAATTTTTTACATGCATGCCTACGCTTAAATTAGAGCTACTTTTTTTTTTCCGTCAACCAGGAACGATTCTTATTTCCTTCATTTTTAAGGTTTATAAAAATAACATTACTCTTCTCAGCCTTGGCGCACTCACATAGGGGGCCCCGGCTGCCCCTTGGGCTAACAAAGCGAAAAATTATTACGCCAACGGACACTGAAATTCTTTTTTTGAAAGTAGTAAAATTGAAAGTAATGACGATCCCAGCAACATTTCCCTGAACTCTGGTTACATTGATGAGACTACTGTTAAGGCAAGCAACAGCAGCGGCTAGGGGCTGTCTTCAAAAGCTTTCCGGGAGGTTTGTTTGTTTGGCTTTTTAATTTCCGGGAGGTAATGGTAAGACCAAAATACAATATCAAACGTAAATCAAATTCTGACTGCAGATATTTCTAATTATGTCAAGAAATCTAACCTCACTGATGAAGATGAGATAGCAGTTCTCAATAGCGTAGCTGGTGGGGAAGCAATTAGCCTTTCAAAAATTGAAATTTATTATTTTGTTACCCCATGTTGAGGTTTTTATGACTTTTTCCCCACTTGCACCTTAAATTCAGGATGCGGCGAAACACGCAAATAGCTTTTCCTGTTTTTCATTATTCAGGAAAAGCTATTTGTGTCACGAGATAGGGCTCAAAAGCTGCTGCAGTGACGGCATTATTTATTCCAGGGCTTTTCAAATTTTTCTACTTGGCGACCCCTTTTACCCGAGCAAATATTTTCTCGACCTTAGCTATAGAAGTATATAAAATAGGAATATGAATTATATATGAAACATTTGCTGATAATAAAGCATAATAATAATATTTATTCGAAAACAATTCTTTGGTATACATACGAATATGATTTTTCCATGTATTAAAGACAATTATTGGCATTTACACTAATGAGCTGGCCCTTTTACATAAAAGTTTTGCTAAAATTTCTCCGATCCTAAAATTTAGTTAAGCGACTTCAGACGGGGTCGCGACCCACACTTTAAGAAGCCCTGATTTATTTAACTTGACGACATAATATCAGCACTTGAACAACTACTCTATTCTTCCTTTGGAGCAGTCGATTCACGTATTGATGCTGATCTAATACTCATTAGCATCCAAAAGTTCGAACTTATATCCCTCCTATACTTCTGATCAGTATTACACCTGACTGTTACAAAATTCAGAAGTGTTTTCAGACTAAAAATCCATCTTTCACTCAAGCTATCATTCACCTGGGAACTTCAATTAATAAAATTGAAAAAATTAACTATTTATTACTGCCATTTCTCAAACTGAAGGTATGTGCACGGAATGAGGGCGTTTCAATGCACAGACGTATGAAAAAGAACCGCTCCATGCCAGGTGAAAATGCACTTGATAAATGCACAAAAAGATTGATGAAGAAGAAATGCGGCAGTGCGTTAGGGAAATTTTAAATAAAATTGAAATCGAAGATTGGTTTTCACAACAATTGCGAGAACTGCAGAATCGTTTTCATTTTCTCTGTGCTACTGAATGGTTTGCTAACCAATTGAACTCTGAAACTTATGAGCAGCTTGTCAAGTTTTATAAGATGTGTTGATCTTGCATTATTTTATCCAAATTACTTGAACGGATCTGAATTGTATAAGGATTATAACGACATAATTTCGTCTTTCACAAAAGAGAAAAATGATTAGGAGAAGGATTGGACTACTCTCCACAGAGTCTTCTCACATAGGCGTAGATTTTCCAAAATTATTGGGAGGTGGGGGGGGGCTTGGGGCTCCAATAGTTACCAAGTAATTTATTAAAAAATAAGTAAACTAATTAATTCATAATTAACCAATAATTTTTCATTAATTAATTAATGCGTGTACGCAAACACATACATTAGAACCTATTTATAACACGCTCGCATTTGGGGTGGAAAATATAAACTTTGTGTAGTATAATGATTAAATGCAAATACAATTTAATCGTGTTTAACAAACAAAACTTTTTGGATCCTAGATTTACTGAGTAAAAATGATGAGATTTTTTAAAGAAAATTAAAAAAACAAATTAAATTCGAAAAAATAAATAAATAAAATATAAAATAAATAAATAAATAATGATCGAGGATTTTTTTAACTGAAGCGAACCTGAGAGAGGAAATAAGCATTCCACCCTTGAAACCATCAAAGAATTTCTGAGACGTCTCACCCCTTTATATATATCAAAGAAAAATCTCTCTTTCTCTAAAATGCTCTGTGTAAATTCCACCTTATGAGAACTGTGTAGATGGGAAAAAATTGCTTTAATCATATCTCTGCTAAAACTAGAGGTTCAAGCTCTTATCGAATTCTCTTTTATGTAGCTTTTTAATCGCATTAGAAAGAAGAACATCGGAACTCAATAAATCATATCAAAGAAAATTAAAAAAAACCAAATCATTCATCTATAATTCCTATTATTTTTTATCTGTCTAATTACAATTAACACAAAACAATTTATGTGATACATGTATATATACATATTTCTTTTTTAATTGATTAATTAAAAATTAAATGCAGTGACAAACTAAAAATAAAATAAATAAATAATAATTATTATTAGCACAATCTACAGAATCAACAGCATAAGAACATGAAGAGTAATTTATATAAAATATTTAAAAAATATTATTGAAAATATAATATACGAATTTAAACAGAAATAAGAGTCAACAATTCGCACAAATAAGAATTAACATTTCATGAACTGGATGGTAAAAAATAAGGCCCAGATTTCGTGCATAAAATTTAGCCCAAATAATATGCAAATATGCTCAAAATTATTACAAAATATTCAGGTGCATAGAAATCTGGACCCAACTCGTAAGTGATATTTCGAAATATATAAATTGACAATTTATTGAAACACTGCAAATGTTCTTGAAATTATTACATAATATATACTAAATTATAGTGGGGGTTGAAATTTAGAGGGGGAGCAAAGGCCTTAAGAAATGGAAGTTTCCTACCTGACCTTTTTAAATTTACTTTTTGTTTTCGAAGAAAATCGAAATATGGGGGGGAGGCAATGGCACCTCCTTTTATTATACCTGCCGGCGCCCATGGCTTGCATTGAAAAGTATTACACTTGGTCTCTTGCAACTTGAAAAGCAGGGCTTAATTTGGGCCGGAGCTCACAAGAGCCGGCTCCGGTACTTCTTCATTTTTGGCGATTATTTAAATATTAGCCGGAGCCCCTAAATAGTCGCTGTTGTTGAGCTCCGGAAATCTCCAAAGCCCATAAATAGACGTTTAACGCATGTGTTCAAAAAACGTAATTTTTCCATTGAAGCAATACAGCGAATGCATTATGCAAAAGAGTTCATCTCGATACAAGAGCAGTCGTTAGAGACTTCAGAATTTTCAAGGAATCTTCTTTCAAGGAAATTAAGAATGAACTGAAGAAACTGATTTCAACAGTTAATTGCATCCCTTTATCAAGCGAAGAATGTTGAGGAGGGAACGAATTTGAACAATGGATTTGATCTGTACATCACACCGTTTTTCCCTTCACATTCAAACATTATCAAACTTACTATTCGTTAGATTGGTTGGCCCGTCTATTAATGACTTGAAACCGGAGTCTTAAGTGCATTCGTGGCTAGCAAATAGTCATCACAGTGCAATTGACAACCAATCAAAAAGAGGGAGGGGGGAGAAAAAGATGTCAAATATTTTTCTTAATTTTACAAAATATTAAATATGATTTATGAATTAATATTACATGGCAACATTATGCGCGCAGAATTGTAACTTAAATTTTGCTGCTACAGTGTTGCTCATGGGCTCAAATTTTTCACAGATATTGGGTACTCTAACTTGTTTTCTAATTAAGGATCCTATTTTTAAGAAGTTAGATGATGTTTCTAACTTGTTTTGACTGACGTGATTGAATATTATTTGTAACACATGGGGTAGTATTGTTCACAGGAAAGGAAGTTTTAAAGTATTACGTAAGCAATGTTTCAGCCATTTTATACCCACTGCCACCCACATGGTAAGCAATAATTAAAATTGCCGAACATAGAAAAATAAGCACCCCAAAGGTGCTTACGTAATACTTGAAAGTCTCCCAAAGAGGGTGCATGGAATTTCGTGACGTCCTGGAGTATGCCCACTAAACTCGCAAGACGTCAGAGCAGAAGTGGGCGTGGCTTTGCCAAAAGCGGGTACAAAATACGAATATGCTAGGGCTTCTGCACATTTTTTGTTAGAAATTAAGCCCTGTTGAAAAGTATTACGCATATTGAGAAATATCCCTACGAAAACGTGAAGATGAATAAAATTATTTTTTTTTTCTAACTTTCATGTTATCAATTTATATTATTTAAAATGGAAATATATTCAGTAGAATTTTTCTTTCATTTTTAAAACAGTTTTCATTTTATTTATTTTTTAAAAAGAAAGGCTTAAAAAAAAAAACCGTCGAAATAATCCAATTTATTGAATTGCAAGCGGATTAAAATACACATTTTGAAAAATTTTCAGAAATATTCAAAGTATGTGTATTTTTATGGTGCAAGGACAATAATAGTCATTCCGCGCCGAGCAAGGACTTGCTTACTTGATTTCATTTCCTATGACTTTTGGCTATTTCACTGAAAGTGAAAAATACCAT
This sequence comes from Dysdera silvatica, assembly GCA_006491805.2. Taxonomy (NCBI): domain Eukaryota; kingdom Metazoa; phylum Arthropoda; class Arachnida; order Araneae; family Dysderidae; genus Dysdera; species Dysdera silvatica. Next base: position 99,789,140 of record QLNU02014802.1, read on the forward strand.
TATTAAGAAGTTTTCCAGGTAAGTTTAGGACCTTGTCCAAGCTACAATTTCAACTATGTTAACCAGATAACACAGACCGAGTATTGTATCCAACCAAGTATCAAAGAGTTTGATACTTGGTTGGAAATTGTTGTGTGGAGGTAGGAGACTATTTCAAGGAATACTGAATTTTTAGTCTAGGCATCCTTACACTTACCGATTTGTGATGCCACTTTCAGAACTTACTGAACACCCATTTTGTAAGTTCAATGCTTGCAGGTTCATCACTAAGCCATTATAAAGACAAATTTGTCATAGCTTGTTTCCATGCTCTTGCGTTGCGATTTACTACGAGTCTCCAGTGCCCACAAGGGTAAAGTCCTTCGTTGGAGGTTAAGGGGCTTGGTAACTATCTCTTTTGGACATAACCAAAACTAAGTATCAAAAAGTTCATGTTTCTGGTTTATCTATTTGTACTTCAATGTCTTCTGAATTAAAAAAACAAAAATCCAAGCAAACTTTATACTTTATTTCTAATCACAACATTTTGTATCTATTTTTATTACAACGTTTTGTACATATTTAAACACGGAGTTATATTAATATTCGAATATGATGACATTACACAAATGTACTATTACAACAAGAACCTACTCCAATACTATACGTTCACTGAACCTAACGTTATACATTTATACACATAATACAAAACAAAAGGATGCTAATGATTATATATACAATGATATTTCAGGGTATCTAATCGAAGCCCAAGATGGCATCTTCCAAATCACAACTATGTGGTATACTACTATCAAATAAGTTAGGGAACTCCAAATCTAATGCATTTTTATCATGTATTTCGGCGAGTTGAAATGTTTTAGCACAATAGACATGATCGTGATTCAACAAATGGATATCACCAGGACCGTTTTCTAAATACGCTTGTTTGAGATCATCAAATATCATGCTTTCAATAATATCAAGTTCCTTAGACAATTCTTCAGCCGAGATCTGAAAAACACAAAATTAGAAATGACATTTCACAAGTGAAAAAGCATAATTCGTTTATTTCATGGCATGAAGTCAGCAAAGGTCATGCCGCACTTACAGTTTCCGAGGATCTGAACCTCTACTGCCAAGGGAACCGAAACCTTGACTATGATGGGTAGAAATTCGCGTGCATTCCACAATGAGAGACAACGATATTTCGTAGATACATTCTAACATGAAGACAATGATGACTTCATGAATGCATTCCTCTGATACCATTGAAAGTCAAAGCCAGATTAATGACACAATGGACAACCATGTCACCATGGGACAATGTGAATCAACATTTCCCCGAGGAATCAAACCTCTTAAGCCCTGAAAGACAAACCACAAACAGTGAGCTATTATTTAGCCATTAAAGCATTTTTAAAGGTGAGATGGGAGACACTGCTCAGAGTTAAACCCATGTTAACTGAATACTACATCAATGCGTGCCACTATGCTGCCTAGAGCCAAAGTTTCTGGATTGCAACATTAGGTTACGCAGAGTGGTGGCTCCGCGGCACTATTTTGAGTGAGACAGAACTAGGCCAATTCGCAAAATAGGATTTCGTACAGCCTGCGCTGCGTAAGAAACAAGTTTCACTGACAAGTAATCGTAGGTCAATGTAGTTTGGTGAATTGGCTTAACTCCTGCCTCACTAAATTTTCGCTTTGTGCCACTGCCGCTTACCCGCACTTAGCTTAGTCAGCCGAATAGCAGGATTCTCACTCACTTTGGAGTTAAAATTTCGTGTGTTTTTGGACAAAATCCCCTGATTGATTGATCACAGTGCTGGATTTATGTATAGGCAAAGTAGGCCTGGGCCCCGCGCTTTTGTGGGTTCCCTAATCAGGGACTCGATATTATTCAATTTTAACAGTTATTTTAATCTTATTTATAAACATCTGAATTCCGTTATTGATAAACCTAAACATGATAGATAATGAACTTCAATGAAAATCTCATGATTTATTGATAATATCACAGAGGCCACATTCTTCAGGGACTCATTCTCTCCTTCCAGTCTAGGGCCTATTGGCTCCTTAATCCGGCACTGCTGATCACAAACAAAGCTTTGAATTAAACTCGGCTATTGGGGAAAAATAGCCTCATGTTAGTGATGAATTTAACTGTTCAGAACAGATTAAGGTTTTCTCTAGATTTAACCAAAAAAATTCGTCCCGTCCCCCCACCCTCGACTTTTAGGGATGATTTCAAATTCCCCGACAATTCCAAGTCCCTCAGGTGCATGAGAACCTTAGAATATTTATTAGTTAAGATCTTTTAATATGAAGTCTATGGTTTAGTATCAAGATTGTGAAACAGACAGGACCACAATGTGACCTCTAGACCACAATTAGCAATGCAAAATACTGGATAAAGAGGATAAAATTTAACATGATTCACGCCTTCAGCAAAATGGAAATAAATCATTTCAGATCTAAAAGTTAGTCCCAAAATCAAGTTGGAGTTGGTTATTTTCAAATCTTACAGCCCAAAGCTGCTTATTGATTTGATAATGTAAGATTGCATTTGTATATAATAAGAGATTACTGTAATTGAAGTGATGTCAACAAACCCAAATAATTACCATAAACACTGAAATTTACATTCATAGCAAAACATTTGTTTATATATTTAAAAAAAAAAAGTAAAATTATATAAACTTACATTTTCATTAAGATTTCCAGAAGTGCTGGACATTTGTCGGCTGTCATGTGTATGTTTTGGAACACAGGAATCTGGTTCATATGGAATGGAAAGCTAGGAAGAAATATAGAATACTTTGCAATACAAATATTTTTCATGTACAAAGTAATGATAGTATTTTTAGATGAAAAATTATAAAGAATTTTTACACAGACTATTTAAATATATTACTTGTTTTGTGTGTATTACTTTATTTACACATTATATAAAAATGTTTTAAACCTCTATTGTTCAATATACATCCACAGTCAATCAGAATCCCATAAAAGTAATGTTATTTTATCCCAGTTATAACATCATAAAATAAACCCAAAACCCAAATGTAACATCAAAGTAAATTATCGTTACGCATTCTAATAGTGTTAGCTGATACTTCATGAACATGTGCTGAAATTTATATTCTGTTTTGCAACTCTTCTTGAAATGGTTTTAACTCTCTTATTATTGCATTTATCTGTTAACAACAAGCGACCTTCTGACCAACTTGTTCTAGTCAAACCCCTTGAATGCCCCTTACACGTTTTCCACTTTTTCCTCTGTTCACGCCTTGCACTAATCACACTCGCCGCTCTGCTTTTGAATGCAAGTGAAATGAATTCGCCTAGTACTTTTAATGCCAAAACACCTATGGTGAAGAACATTTATTCTATCCTAACTTTGTACATGCACCACTATTCTGAAATTATTCTGAACCTTTAAAATGACTATGAAATGAAGCATTTTCATTAGAAGACAAATTTGCGGTAATAAATGGCAAATAATGATAGCTCAGTTTCACCTTGTCATATTTAAACATTTGATTTAAAATAAAAGTTCATATTTTATACACTAAAAATACCATTTATGCAATTTAATACTATGCATTGGGATTTATTTATTGCGTTATTGTGATATTACGTGATTATGACACTCAGTCGTAGTATCAAAATTTTGCCCATTCCTTGAATGACATAATTGGATTTGACTGTATAATAAAAAGCCATATATAAATTAGTTGGAATAAGGATATAGGGATATTTATAAGCATTTCTTTCGATTTTACAGGGTATCTCCCCAAATTCAATTTCAAACTTCCTTGACTTTTCAAGGTTTACAGATCAAATCTTAATCGATTTCCAGTTGCTAGTTACAGTAAACAACACACAATACACTAAAATTTTCGCAATCAAAATAAGTTTCAAGGCTACAAAATCGATTAACACAAACCCTAAAGCCATTTACGTTTCAAATACTGTGAATATTAAAAAATTACACTAATTAAATATTTACAGCAACATTTCCATTCTACCCTTTTTTAGATCATTATAAAAGATCAAACAACAATATCAATGTTTATTGGCGTAGTGATGCCAGCGCCGATGTTATGGCGTGATTAGATGATGAAACGTTCAAAAGAAAAGAAATATTTTTGAGTTCGGTGAGAACTGAACCTACGACCTTCCACTTGCCAGATGGATACCCACTGAGACACGAAAGACAATATCCAATCACTTTACGAACGAATATATACTGTTGCCAGTTATTTTGAGCGTTGTGTTTCAGAGTAGTGTTCGATTCATATAAAAACATTATAAAAGAGTTTATATAATCGCAAAGCTGATGCTTCATCTTCTATTTCATTTAAAATGTGTATGACTGTATATAAGGCAAAGGAGATTGGTATGATCAAAATCCCTTACAGATTAAATAATTTAGCTAAAAACACTTTTTGTTTTTCAAGTTTTAGTTACATATTTGGCAAACATTTTCTCCTGAGAAATATATAGGCTTAATAATTTTATATAAATTATATTAGTTTTGGTGCAAAATGGTAACTTTTGGAAGAAGTTTAGTCAAAAGTACAAATTTTTCAGTAGGTAATGAGGTATGAAAGGTACAATTCAGGAAAATTATTTTAATAAGTTATTTATTATAAGAATAAATTTTAAATTTCCCTGACTTTTCCACTCAGAAAAACTTCCCAGACTTTTCCAGATCGGTAGACACTGATTTTATTATATATATTGGAAGTATTATGAATTTCAAGTGTAGATGCAGGGATAAAATCCTTGTATTATTGCATATTGAAATAGCCCTGGTAAGAAACGTGACATGTGTCAAAATGCAGAAAGCCGTACTAAAGATCTCTTTTAATCATGTACAATTTTCTCCCCCCCCACCCCGGAGCACTGCTATGGCATGGCAATTTCTCTATTACTTAACTAAATCGAAATCTTGAAAATAGTTGGGGGAAGCAGGTAAGTAGATAAGGTATGTAAAAGTGAGGGTAATTTTTAAAACGGTTGATATCTTAAGCATTGGTGATAATGATACTCGGAACTTCATTTTATACACTTTATACAAGTATATATTTTATACAAGTTTTATACACTCAGGCTTCCGTATATCAAAGCTGATGAACTAAAGTCATGAAAACAAATCGATATATGTTCCAAGAACTCACTGGAATATTCAATTCCAGGAAAGGTCATCAAAAAGTGGAAAGCGATAGGACAACGTTCTGCCCAGCTTCATCCCCTCATCTCATGTTGCAGTAATTTTGGAGCTAGCGGCAGCAAAATGACCAAATGTTGTCCGCTAGAGGCATGAAATTAAACTTGGCGAATTTCCATTCAGAAAGTAATTTCTACTTTTCTTTATTTCAGTTCTACGCTTTGTTCCTTATTCTTCGATTTTTATTTGATTTTCATGGAGCAGCCGCAGATCCCCAGAGCTGTGTGGCTGCTCCACGAAATCAGTGGAGCACAGGTTGAGAACCACTGACATTAGTATACTCGTACACTTTCTCTCAACTGAATGTGAGTCTAAATAGTTTAGCTTAACCCTCAAGGTTACAATGGAGCATTGCAAAATATCTTGCACATACATAGTTCAAATACATTTTTCAATTAAAAGATATTCTGGAAGAACGCTTACTCAGAGATCTCATAAAGATCGCACTGCTCACCGTAGTCCTGAGTTTGGTTTCCTAGGCCTTAAAAGGTAGATTCCTCGGAAAATTTTAGGTCCAGATATTCAGACTCCTAGGTCCCAGCACAGCATGACCACTGTAGTCCTTGAGCCGTAAAAACCACAAACAAACATTCTGGTGACAACAGCATTAAAGTTATTTAAATATGAAAACTAAAAAAATTTAAATAAAAATTAGGCAGTAATCGAAAAACAAAATTTAAAATTTGCAAAATTGTTGAAAAAGCCCAAAAATTCACAACATCAATGAAAAAACTAAAATTTGCACGGCAATAAAATCACTGCCCTAATTATGATATATATATATACTGGAACACAGATTAAGAAAAAAATAAGCATATTATGTTAAAGGAGACATTATACCTGGCATTCATCAATTCCCCGATGAGGGTCAAAACCAGGAATAGCGAGTGTGTTAACAGGTCCTGCCCCTTCAGCAGAGGAACATTAATAAGCGATGCATGCTCAACAGACCCCTTACAACACTGTTTTGGAATTTTAGGAACAGCTTGACATTCGGATATTTTTACATCGTTGGTGGGCTGAGATTTTAAGATTCCTGTTTTCAAAATGGTATTTTCTGTTTGCAGCGTGGAATGCTGTTCTTTCAACATTGCATTTTCAAGCACTAACTGGTTTTTCTAAATGAAAGAGACACACAAACGTTACACACACACATTATATATATATATAAACAGAACTTGCCTTAAAAAATTCTATTTTCTAATAGATGATTATCATGAAATATGTTAATAGTACTAGTACTGCTAATAGCAAAATAACATTATTAACTATAAATTATAATAATATCCAATAAGTTGTAAACAGCAATTTCAATTTTGTTGATTAAAATGCTTTGCTCTATAGCAGGGTTGTTGTCCAACCTTTTTTTTGGACAGCAGGCCACTTACAAATTTTTCACAGTTCTCGAAGAATAACAGTTTCGTAAAAAAAAACAAAAAAAACACCACCTTCCTTCAGAGTTTATTACAGTTATTTATTTGTTCACTTACGATATAAGAAGGGGTTACACATGCTGTTCTTGCAGTTTTTCTGAAGGAAAATAAATTCTTAAAATTTTCGTTTTGGATTATTTTTATCCCAAACGATTGTTGGCGGCCCAGTTTGTGACTTGAAGGCCATATGTTGAACAACCCTGCTCTATAGTCTTACTATGCATTAAAGTGTCTTAATACTATACAGTATTCTCTCACGATTTCTATTAGATAAAGGAAAAAACCTTTACACGGAAAGGGACATTTTTTAATCGGAATATAATTCTATGAAGCATTTACTATGATTGCAAATACCATTGTTAAACAGAAAGTTATTAATTAGAAAGCCACTGTATGCATGCAAGAGAGATTACTATATTTTAAAAATACTCTCAATTCTATGCTTCAAGACAACTCTTGAAGCTCTTTCGGAGAAGTTTGAAGGATTAATTCATTCACAACTTAACCTTTGAGCTAATGGTCAGCTTAGCTCGAGGAGGAGGAGGATTGTGCAAGGGTTTCATTGGGAAGGGTGGCCGCCGGGGGCGGCGCTGTAATCCCAGACAGGACGCTTGAACAGCGTAATCAGCCGCCGAGGCGGCTGAGGGGGAGATGGATTGCCGATCAACACGGCATTCATAGATGCACGTTCACGTAAAGTCAGCTTAGCTTGTGTTAGCTTAGTTAGTGTCAGCTTAGCTCGAACAATGATACAAAGTGATAGATTTACCAATGGGCCAAGTTGGCAGCAAATTCTCGACGAGAAGTTTATAAAAGCAGGGGGCTGAATCTTTTGGTGGCTAATTGAATTATTATATCCAGAGGCATAAAATTATTATATTCACCGCTGATACGATCACCGCCTTGATAACTAATCACTCAGCGAGTATGGCAAAACCAAAGGTAAACATAAACCTGCACAATAGTAGTAAATTACAATGTTAAACACGTTACCTTACATTAAATCGTTTAGACGTTAATTCATCGAAACCAGCACCGATGCCGAATTGCCACAATATATTGATACACAATTGGACTAACTAGAACTGAAATGTGATTTTGCACAGAATTTAAATTGCTTACTTTATGCAGAAAAAAAAAATGCTTCTTTACCTCTTGTTCCAATTTAGCCAAGTGTTTCTGCAGTTGAGACATTCGCTGTTTAACTTTGTCTCTGGCATTCTGGGCAGCTTCCCTGTTCAATAATTTTCTACAATACGAAAAGTCATAAAACAATACTGTTTATTTTTTTAAGCAACCTTTAAATAAACATAAAATATATTTAAAAATAGATTGAATTTATGCTTTTTAAGTTTGATGATTTTTGACACAGACACTTGCATAAAAACTAGGGTTGGCCAGTTTTTGTCAAGGTGGTTAAAACCGGCATGACAAACTTTTCTGCCATGCTTTGGAAAGTTTATTTTTGGAAAATTTAACTAATTTACATGAAAAATAACTTAATTTTATCATTATTTTTATTTAAGAAATGCTCCATACAACCCCTAGAAGTTTGTCAACGACATTCTGGGATATATATGTGTATGTGGTATATATATAATAAATAAAATATAATATATAAAAGTGGCAGAAACCCAGTAAATAAATATTTTGTGCATTAAAAACTTACCAAAATACCCCAAATGGCAAAAGGGAGTGTATTTTAAAGTAAAATAAGTTTAGTTACAATGTGTATAGTATTTATTCAAAGGTTACATCATAGCAAATTCACTAGCATTTAAGTTCAGGCTGATCTTTTCGATAAAGCAGTCTATAGCAAAAGATCAGTTTTCCTGCTATTTCCTAATTCAAACAATTTCTTAATTTATTAGGAATAGACCAATAGCTTAAGAAAAATATTCTTCCAAGCCCACCAGTACTGTAAGCAATATCGTCGGTGCATAAACAAACAGGTACAAAATCTTCATTTATAGTTTTCTTTAAACTATACCACCACATAGAAATCTGGACATTTTCTAAGATTTTATTGGAATAGTACGATTCAGGATAAAGAGCTGGTTTCGTTTTGTTTTGTTTGTTTTTTGGTTTTACGGCTCAAAGACTACAGTGGTCATGCTGCGCCGGGACCTACTGTTTTCCGAGGAATCCGAACCTCTTAAGGCCTAGGGAACCAAACCCCGGACTACAGGAGCTGATTTTGCTTAACAAGCTATATAATGTGAAGTACAAAATTTGGGTTAGTGACATTAAGGAATTTCCTAGTATTTTCTTCCTGCTCCTGTGACAATTTAGATCACATGTACTTTGGATGAAGTATATAAACTGGCATATATATGATGTTGAGTTATTGCCTGATTAAATTTACTTTTTACCCTTTTTTTTCATTCATTTTCATAAGATTATCGCCATCAATTAGCATTAATTTCACATGCATCTGCAATAGAAGTTATCTTTTAAGTTTTCAAACAGGACAACAGCAATAGGTTTAAAAGCTGCAACAAGTCTTTTTACATCTTTATTAATCATCTGATTATTTATGACCTGAAAAGTTCCTTTATCATCCATATCATTTTCATGATCTGCGAGTAACATGGATGATTCTTTAGGAATAATTCCAAGCAATCTACCTGGTTTTTCCACCTTATATTGCCTGGTATTTGTGGCTTCACAGTATTTATGTATTCCTTTAGCCAAGCACAGTGTCTGTAATGATTTCTAAAATATTTCTAAACAGATACCATATGCAGCCTTTGAAACAGAACATTTGATACTCAGTTTAACCTTGGAACTAGAAGCTCAGCTAGCACCCCCCTACAAGTATGGCCCTGATTCTAGAGTCACAAGGAAAAGATTGAAGGGATAGAATCTTTTGTGGCAAGTACAAAAATATGCTATTTTCATCAACGACAATATGATGTTTGTTTGTTTAGGTGTTTTATGGCGCAAGAGCATCTGGGCTATACTGCGCCATAGCGACAACATGAATTTGAACCATTTTCAGGGTGTCTACCCAAATTCTATTTCAAACTTCCCTGACTTTTCCAGCAGACCAAATCTTAATCGATTACCAGTTACTAATTACAGTAAACAACACACAATGCACTAAAATTTACATAATTAAAATAAGTTTTAAGGCCATAAATTCCATTAATGTAAACCCCAAAGCCATTTATAACTCAATTAAAGTGAATTTACAAATTCAAAAGCTGTATTAAAAAGTGTATTTCTTTACACTAAAAACTTGCACTAATTAAATATTTACAGCAACATTTCCATTCGGCCCTTTTTGAGTTCATTATAAAAGAGTTTAACTATATAATCGCAAAGCTGATGCTTCATCTTCTATTTCATTTAAAATTCATTAAGATGGCGGGAGGAAAGTAAATAAGGAAGTCAGGAAAACCACAGTCTATACTTTTATGACCCTGAGACAGCAGGACAACGTACAAATACGGTCAAGAGAACGTGGAATAACGTGAAACAAGAATTCCAGCATAAAGAAGAGCAATAAAAGTTAGTACTTTGATTTTTTAACTTTGCCGAATTGAAACAAAACATGACAGCAGGTCAGTGTCAATGTTGCCATGCATTTTCGAAACACTTCCCAGTAGAGGACGGATTCTACAGTAGTGCCAGAATATTTTTGTTCAGTTATAGATGCATATCTGTATCCAGAGGGGAGGATCTTTGAGACAGTCACCCGAAAATGAAATTAAAAATGAGATTTGCTCATGACCTTGCGTGTTGTGATTGTATCAATACATGCTGTAAAAATTTTTGAACCCCCGAAATTAAATCTTGGCTACGGCCTTGTGTAGATGACCTTTAGCTATAGATCATCTATAACTGGATGGACGACAACGAAGTAACAAATAGATATTATGTGCAGAGCATTGGAGTGGAGTTGCAACTATTGACATACATAACTTCAATTTCTAAGGGGTTATACCCCCCCCCAACTTTATGCTTGGCACACAATATTCATTTGTAAATTTCGTTTTTTTAAAACTCCCCCCCCCCTTCTAGAACTCGAGGCTAGTTATGCTAATATGCACTTGTGTTTAAAAACCGAATTCCAGAAGCAAAGAAAAAAATAAAAATTCACGTTTGTTTTTGTTTTTTTTTAATTTCTAAATCTTAAAAATGTTGGGGAAATTTTACCTGCGTCGAGCCTTTTCTGCAGCTGAAAGATGATCTAATCGAGGTCTTTTAGGTTTCGTACCCGTTCCGATTTCGCTGTCATCCCGATTTCTTTCTTCAAACGAGTTTGCAGATCCATTTACCAAGATTGCACTTCTATTGACAGTTGTCTGAAGTCTAGCAACTGCAAATGGAATTGCAGAAACAATCAAAGCCCTATGAACTGACATTTTTCCAAGTCACCTTTTCTTTAAGGGTGGAGAAAAGAAATTTCTTTTGAGTTGCCTAATCACGTTATTAGAAACACAATGCTGTGACTTTGGTACAATTATAATTGTATTCCTCTTCATGATAAAATCTTACTACAGTTCACTAACTACTCATAACGTAAGAAGGAAAGCCATAGTGAAAAATAACCCAAAATCTTTGCACAAAATTACCTTTCAAAATCTTAAACCTCACCTGCGAGAATCGAAATGAATTGTGCATACTTGGAAACACCTAAACAGTATTTCCATGCTCTAAAACTGACTAAATCTAGCGATTTGGTAATTTTCCAGAAGTGTTAACGCGGTAATATTAACAGCATTGTTTTACCTTCGAACGTGTGCATGGGCACCCGCAGAATTATATGCAAGGGGGTGCATTCAGGGCAAAGTTCCAATTGAATAATGTTGTTGGACTATAGTTTCTTATGGATTCTGTCCTTTTCCTCCCTTTTTTCATAAACCAAGAGGTGCAGTGCACCCCTCGGGGCGCCCATGAACGTATATTCCGGGGCCTTGAAATCAATCACGTTTTGGGCCTCATAATATGAAGGGCCCTAAATATGATCGAGTCCAAAGCCCCGGAATGTGTTAATACGACAACGTTGGAGGCCCTTACTCATTGACCCCTCCTAAAGATGACACTAAACGTCAGCGGAAAAATAATTATGAAATCAAAGACCATTGCTTTTTTTTAGGATGTTGAATGATAATTCAATAATAGATATGGACAACCTTTGAAATATATATATATATATCTTCTTTTTTTTTTATTTATTTATTGTTGAAATACATACTATTAGATTTAGCACCAACTCTCTACAATTTAGTACAAAATACGCCGACTTGGCAACTATGAGTTGGCAAACCTAGAGTTCAGGAAGTAAACGTTTTCTTCAATCATTGGCTGGAAAATTCTTGGGCAAACTGGAACGTACTGTGATGTCATCGAAAGCGCTTATGACGCAAAAGGACTCAAAGTTGCATCATCTGTAGGAAAAGCCATGCAACTCATTTTTCCAGCTGTTTTCTCTCTGCACAATAACAGGGGCGGACTGTGTCCCTCAAAAGGCGCATATTATCGGAGGGCGCACCTGCCCAGTGCCCCTGTGCAGTAGCGTAGCAATTCAAAATTCAAAGAAAGAGGGGCATAGGCATAACTTGAAGGTTAAATATAGGGTAAACTGAGGGAGGGGAGGGGAGAGGGGGTCGAATGAAAAAAATACGATTTTGCCTCTGTTCTAAAAAACTGGGGCATGTGTTCTCTTGCCCCCGCCAGATTACTCCTATGGAGATAAGAGACTCAAGTGTCCTTAAAGAAGATTATGTGATGCGGCCTTAGAGAAAATAATGTGTTTTGATATCCAGATTTTGGGGGGCTGTAGCCCTCCCTTTCATATTACTGCCTGCAACAACCCTTGTATAAAAAATATTTTTATTAACAAAGATTTATTTTAGTACGACCTCTCGCGAAACACCAGCTAAAAGAACGGGTCCACGACTCGATTATGGGTTGTTGTTTTTAGCTTCCCAAATTTTTGTAATAATAAAAGTATAATATATGCAGTGACGGTTGGTGGTTATTCAAGTGGAGAGTTTAAGAGTGGCGCAGCTAGTGTCTTTCTTCTCGAGCAAACTAAGATTCTGACGCCCTTTTGGTTCCGGAGGAGCGGGCGCTATGCCGCCCGCCCCTGCACTGGCTTCCCTACCAACATTTCATGCCAAGAAGCCAGAGCTGTAGATAGGCTGAGGCTATAGAGGGTTGATCACCCCTTGGAAAATATTTTTTCTCAAAATAAAATATTGTAGAATTTTATTTTAAATTTTTTGTTTTGTATTAAATTGTACATGATAATGGAAATTGTTCTTTGACGTTAAAAATGTATTCAAAATAGCTTTCTACGGTAGACCTTGTGTATATTGTCCTCTGTAGAACGCAGATCATTGCATGTTAAAGTAATACAAAAACAGATATAAAACAATAAGATAAGATGACAACGGATTTACAATTAAAACACATTTATTCTAGATCTAGCACATAGTTACTAGTATTTCCTAATTTAACCTTGACTCTCGCTGCTAAACCTTCTCCCCAGCTTACTTCCTTCCGAGAATTTACCCTAACTTAACATGGCATTTCGATCTGATTATATATTAGTATCTAGTTTTGCATGACAAATGACGGAAGACAATCAAAGGGACTTACGGCTTGCGGAAATGTGTGTCGTCCAGGCTAGTCCGAAACATACCACCAGACTGTCGGCGTAGGGAGGATGATTGTAGAAGAAGGCTGACGTTCGTAGTCAGATGCAGACACTCTTACAACAAATAATAGTTATAATTAGAATGATGATTATAGCATTAAAACTTATGTCGACGGATTATGAGAAGGCAGCGGAGGCTTCGGTTCCACATCTGCGATCGGATCATCCTCATCCGTGAAAAAAACCTGCTAGCTTCTTTCTCACAAGACACTCAGAGGTCGACCGCTCTCGCTCACGGCAAAGTTCCAACTCCAACTCTAGCTCAACCAGAGTCAGCACCTCTCCCAGCTCTTGCAATGTACCGATTCCCTCTTTATCCTCAAGAACGTTCTGGAGAAAGCTTTGTCTTTTCGACCATTTCCAGAACCATCTAATGGCCCTCTTTGGGTGGTCGCTCGTTATGTAGATTATATAGGTTTGAGTCTTCATATACTTTATAATAAGGATTGGAGAAATTATAGAGAGGTATACTAAAATTTATTTTTTAATGAAAAATTTACGTTAGAAAATTCGTTTATTAACGTTAAATATATTAATATATTTATATTATATAAATATATTTAATATTATATAATCGTAATATTAAATATATTAAAATACATCAAAACATTTACGAATTTTAAGCCCCCTTCTGAGCTCCCTCCCCCACTGTAACAAGCGTCCAGCCACGGGCTTGCATGGAGCCCAGAGGATGTGCCCAATCTGCCCCTGGGTTTACAATACATAAATTACGAACAGAAATTTTTACAGGTGAACGAAACGTATAGATTAAAATATATAGTCTTTTTGGCAAAAGATTGAACAAGCTTGCAATGTAATTAAAAAAATACACTGTCAAGCTATTGACGAACATAAACTTTTCCAAGCAAACAGAATTCTAATGTGGAGTTTAAATGTGACTGCGAGTATTCATGCTAATTTAGTTTTGGAGTTATATGTGACAAATCAGCCACACTGTACTTCACCCAACTGAAATCACCACTTCGTTTTGCAAACAGGAGACAGTAAAAACAAAATAGCCTGTTTGTTAATTCACATCCACAAATCCATAAATTTTTCTCATATAATGCGGGTTTCAATTCCCTTTTGAAATCCCTAGTTTTTGATTTTGTCACCTGTTTGTTTGTTTGTTTGGCTTTTTTATGGCGCAAGAGCATCTGGGCTATACTGCGCCAAATGTCATCTGCATGATGTCAAGCATAGCATTGGCCTAAGCAGTTTTATTTTTATTTTTCTTTCCAGTAGTAATGTTGAAAAATGTAATTGTTTCAGCTCCGAAACACCTATTTTGTTAAATGCAATCTTAACTATTAACACGTTTGTACAAACAATAATAAAACTAACCATAATAATTAATTAAAAAAATTAAACTAACCGAATGTACCAAGTAGCAAACAAAGTGAGAGCACGAGTGAAAAAGAAACTCAATAAAGGCAAGTGAGCTATATCTCCGCACAATAAAGACGGTGCAAACGGTAATGCCGTAAGCGACGAATCCACAACCACACCATCCAATGCCTTCAGTACTAAACTATTTTTCAAGGTCAGTTTTTCAATCGCACATGCGAAAGATTTAACGCTTTGCTCCCTGCATCCCGGTTAATAAGGTTCCTAACCAAATAAAACAATAATCGACTTAAATATAATAACTTTCGTGTTTTGTACTATACTCATGTTTGTAAAAATTGCAACACCATGAAGGACTCGTCCGAATTGAATGAAATTTAATGTACAAACGACCTGTGTTGATACAAATAAACGATTAAAATTACAAAGCAAAAAAAAAAAAAAACAATATTACATGTCGAAAGCCAGTATTTGGTGAAGCCACCACGCGCTGCAATAAGTGATGCTATACGACGTGGCATGGAATCAAACAGATGTTGAATGTGTGCCTGAGGAAGAGCATTCCAGATTGCTTGTATGCGACCCCAAAGTTCATCTGTAGTAGCTATGGGACGAGGATCACGAGCGAGACGCCGACCAACGAAACTCCACAAATGTTCAATCGGCGACATATCCGGCGAATAGGCAGGCCAAGGAAGAAGCTGTATCTGTTGTGATGAAAAGAAGTCTTGAACATTCCTGGCAATATGTGGGCGGGCATTGTCCTGTTGAAATACAGCTCCGGGAATGCCTTGAAGGAAGGGAACAACTTCGGGCTCCAGAACTTCATTGATGTACCGGTTGCTGTTAAGATTACCCACAATTCGTAGCAGCTGAGATCGTCCATGATACGCAATTGCACCCCAGACCATAACGCTGGGGGTTCGTCCACTATGACGTTGGATAATGCACTCCGGAAGGTGGCGTTCACCGGTATAGCGTCTAACACGGATGCGGCCATCACTGTACCCCAAATTAAAGCGGGATTCATCAGAAAACACCACTTGTTGCCAATCAGCACGCCAGTCTCTATGTCCATGAGCCCATTGTAGCCGCAGGCGCCGATGGTTTTGCGTCAGGAGGATCCTGTATAAAGGAACTCTTGCACGCAGTCCACGGTGCAGTAGACGCCGACGAATTGATGAAGCACACAATGATACACCTGTAGCAGTGCACCAACGTTCTGCCAACTATCCAGATGAAGCAAAACGGTCCGTCACCGCCATGCGGACCAGGCGTCCACTCCCGGATTTCCAAGTTGTCTGGTTCTCTTGAACCCACTGCTTCCACACTCGCATCACTGTGCTGCTGTTACGCCCCATACGAGCTGCTATTGCACGATAAGAAAACCCTCCTTCACGAAGGCCGATCATTCGTCCCCGTTCAAACTCCGTAACTTGCTGAAATGTCGTCCTCTTTCGTCGTAGAGGCATAGTGACGTCTCATGTAACGTTTACCACTAGCAGATAACCATACACGCCCCGCTACAGCCCTCTATTTATACGGATCCATCAGCAGTTCAGAGGGCGCTGCTCAGCCCACGCATGCGCGATGACTCTGAAATTCTAATCATTTGAATAGCATACCCTAATTTGCATTTCCTGAAAGTTTCAGCTCAATCACATGATTCCTTCATGGTGTTGCAATTTTTACAAACAGGAGTATGTTATAGTTTCATATTGCATGTCTGATGTTTTATTTTGCCTAACTTGTTATATCAATTTTTTTTTCTTAATTTCTCTTCGGGGGTGTGTGCACCAATGAACGAGCCGTCACTTAATATATAATAAATAAATGTCGCCAACTTGTGGCCCTTGTTTAGGTCGTGGCCCAGTTTTCCCGCTCGTTAAGACGGCACTCAATCGCAGCAACAATTGAAGTCAGCTCGCAAAAATAAGCATTATTGTATGGCAACAACGTTTTCTGTAGTTCCCAATGCTAATGTATATAATCAGGGTGGCGAAAAAAAACCACAAAAAGCAGTGTTTGTTTTGTTTTAACGGAGCAAGGGAAGCGGATGTTATTCTGCAACTATACCCTTGGCAAAGCTATCCTGGTACACAGACAAGGCGTAGAGCAGTATGATTCCGCCAGTGCGATATAGTTCGCCCTTTCTTACGTTAACAGAGTTAATAGAAGATACATTTCGTACATAAAACATTAAAATTATGCTAAAATACATAAAACATAGGCATATTGGTGCAAATAAAATCTGGTATTTATTAAATTTAGGAAAAAGACTCATTATAGCAAGCGCTGACGTCATTTAAGTAACTGACCACTCAGAGGACTTCGTTTGCTTGGCGGGATATTTGGCGCCTGGAATTTTGGCAACCGCGTTTTTCTGCATTCCAAATTAGGCGATAAATAGCCTAATAATGTTGAGGGTTACCTCATTTTTCGCCAATTTGGGAATGAATACTCGTTGCACGGGCGTGAATAGGTCGTCGTAGCCTTAATAGTGCACCAGGTTAGCTTTGCCGCGAGTATAGACCTACAGTTTCTTTAAGAAATCCGAACCCATGTTGTTAAGGAAGTCAAACCCCGGACTACGGTGGGTAAAAAAAAAGCTCGCATTCCAAGGTATCATTGGGAAGGTCCACCAGGGTTAATGACACGCTAGATCAGTGGTTTCTAACCTTAGAGTCGCGAACGGACTTCTTGGAGGTCGCCTTAACTATTTTTAGTTGCAATTATTTTTATAAGAAATTTCATACCAAATATTCCAAAGACTTTATGTTTTAATATGACTACATTGCAAAATTCTATTAATGGTCCTTTAAACGGGTAATGGGTTACATATTCCACTTAGATATTTGTCATACATGTATCTGTCGGTTCTAAACAGGCAACGGGGATGACCTTCCCATAATCGAATTTTCATTAATACGCAAAGGAAAATATTTTTAACAAATTTTTCAATTTACGTGGTTAAAGTACATTCTACGTTGCCTGAAAATAAAATTTCAGTAAACTACTGCTTGCCCATACGAAGGTTAACTTTATATATAAAAGTATATTAATATAGAATGAATATAATCTAATATAGAGTTAATATAATCTAATATAGAGTTAATATAATCTAATATAATATAGAATTAATATAATATTGAATAGAATAGAATTTTGTATTTAATGTGTTTTCTTTACTCTGTTAAAAATGCTTTTATTATGCAAATGTGTCGGCGGCGGACAGAGGGGTCGCAGATCTTTTGGTTACTATAAAAAGGGGTCGCGACTTAAAGAAAGTTGGGAAACACTGCGCTTGACGAATCCATTATCACTATGCCACTGTTGCGCAATGAACCTACATTTTACCGAGGAATCTGAACCTACATTTTTCCGAGGGACCTGAACCTACATTTTCCTGAGGAACTTAAGCCTCTTAAGACCTAGGATATCAACCTCAGGACACCACTGGGAGCAGTTAGTCGGTAAGTGGTCCTCCATCTCCATAAAAATGCGGTGGAAATCGGTTATAACGAGCGCCGATTATAACGACCAACCGCATATAACGACGGAATTTTTATAAAAAGTTTGATTTCCCATTTCATTTTTTGCAATTGCTCAGGGACCATAATCGTGAGTTGATATTTGCAGGGCCCAACGAAGTTACATTTAGTCATTCGGTGACTATTAGTGACTAGATTTTCTACTAGTCAGAAATCTTTTTTCCTGGTATAGGTTCCCAGGTTATCCCTTTGAGGACAGCTACTACCAGGGGCGGACTGGATCCTTTTGCAGGGCGCAAATCCTTACCTATTCGGAGTTGCGAGTTTTATCGCCTATGAGGGTGCACCGGCGGTCCTGTCCGCCCTGGCGACTACTCTTCTTGTCCAACGAATACTATTTGCCCCGATCCATCAAGCCTTGATTATGGGCATTATGGTTATGGATATTAAGATGAAAATACATATGTAACGATGATTAAAATCTAAACTATTGTAAATTCGCAGTATTCAAAACTTGACCAATTTCGAGATGCAATTGATTTTGAAACAAATAAGGAATGTATCAATGCGGAAAGTCCTTCAAACATCTCAGCCAATTAATGAAACCCTTTCAACCCCTATCATTTAAACATAATCTTACATTCCATTTTAAGTTTAGCTTCCAATTTTTTTTATTAATATTTATTTATAACATCAGAGGGCACTCCGCATGCGTAACCTTATTATCGATGTAGAAATTGAATTGACCAAGTTTCACCAGCGCAAGAGATTGATGGTTATCTATTTCCTCATTTGGAAAGTGACCTTTTCTCATCAACAAATGAAGTGGCATCGATAACAGAAATTTAAGGTTTCACAGATAACCCATAGGGCACGTAAACTCCCAAAAATAGTGTAGATGCATACTATACTGACTCTTCAACGCCATTTGCAGCAGTTCTACCAACTAGAGTTATCAACATGGCTGGACGGAAGGGTAAGTTATAATACACAGTACAGAACTTGCATTATCCTACCATCTTTTATCCGGAACTCTCCTTCCGGATAAAATCTGTTAATTTCTGTTAGCCGGTGTCCCTTTTCGTAGAAATTGCTATCCCCCCCTCTTTTCTTTAATAGCGATCCCGTCCCAATTGCATCATAGAAAGTATGAAGGGTACTGAAAATTTCGAATGCACTCATTTTGTTCAATGTTGGGTTTATACGAAGCAGCTCAGTGTGAGTGTTCCAAAAAATATCGATTTCAGAACTATAGGACCATTATTTGGCGCAAAATGGAACATTTAATTTTTTTCAAAAATCGAAAAAAATTGCAGGTAAATGTGTGGAAAATTTTCGAAAATTTCTTTTGCCTCAATTTGTTCCAAAGTTGGGTTTATACGAACCAGCTTATTGTGAGTGTTCCAAATATATCGATTTTAGAACAACAGGGGCATTATTTGGCCCAAAACGGGACATTTTATTTTTTTCGGAAATCGCAAAAAATTGCATGCAAATGCATGGAAAATTTTCAAAAATTTCGATTCCCCCATTTTGTTCCAATGTTTGGTTTATATGAACCTGCTCAGTGTGAGTGTTGCAAAAGTATCGATTTCAGAACCATAGGGGCATTATTTGGCCCAAAACGGGCCTTTTAATTTTTTTCGAAAATCGAAAAAAATTGCATGCGAAAGTATGGAAGAATTTTCGAAAATTTCCGAATGCCTCATTTTGTTCCAATGTTGGGTATATACGAACCAGCTCAGTGCGAGTGTTTCGAAATATCGATTTACTCAGAACGATAGGAGCATTATTTGGCCCAAAACGGGCCTTTTACTTTTCGAAAATCGAAAAAATTGCATGCGAAAGTATGGAGAGGGTAAGGAATTTCCGGTACTCATTTTGTTCAATGTTGGGTATATACGAACCAGCTCAGTGCGAGTGTTTTCGAAAATATCGATTTCAGAACCATAGGAGCATTATTTGGCCCAAAACGGGCCTTTTAAATTTTTTCGAAAATCGAAAAAAATTGCATGTAAAAGTATGGAAAATTTTCGAAAATTTATTTTGCCTCAATTTGTTCCAAAGTTGGGTGTATACGAACCAGCTTATTGTGAGTGTTCTAAAAATATCGATTTCAGAACCATAGGACCATTATTTGGCCCAAAACGGGCCTTTTAAATTTTTTCGAAAATCGAAAAAAATTGCATATGAAAGTATGGAAAATTTTCGAAAATTTATTTTGCCTCAATTTGTTCCAAAGTTGGGTGTATACGAACCAGCTTATTGTGAGTGTTCTAAAAATATCGATTTCAGAACGATAGGAGCATTATTTGGCCCAAAACGGGACATTTAATTTTTTTCGAAAATCGAAAAAAATTGCATGTGAAAGTATGGAAAATTTTCGAAAATTTCGATTGCCTCATTTTGTTCCAAAGTTGGGTTTATACGAACCAGCTTATTGTGAGTGTTCTAAAAATATCGATTTCAGAACGATAGGACCATTATTTGGCCCAAAACGGGCCTTTTAAATTTTTTCGAAAATCGAAAAAAATTGCATGTGAAAGTATGGAAAATTTTCGAAAATTTCGAATGCCTCATTTTGTTCCAATGTTGGGTATATACGAACCAGCTCAGTGCGAGTGTTTCGAAAATATCGATTTCAGAACGATAGGAGCATTATTTGGCCCAAAACGGGCCTTTTAATTTTTTTCGAAAATCGAAAAAAATTGCATG
>QLNU02014802.1:99816213-99828930 GCA_006491805.2 Dysdera silvatica
GCCTCCGGCGTCCACCCTTCCCAATGAAACCCTTGCACAATTCCGCCTATACTTTTAAGTACGAATTATTTACATTACTTAAAAGCTAATTACACTAACAATATTTTATGTATAAATTCACTTATAACATTTCTAAGCACAATTTTGACATCCAATTTCGGATGCAGTCTGATTTTATACTACAATTAACCGCTATAACAACGTACAAAGAATTTTTTTTTTAAATAAATATACAACATATAAACTAATCTTACTGCTAACTGTATTTACAACTATATATACATTTAGGTAGCCTTATTATGGCCAAAGTAGTTAGTGACAAAATTTTCTTGTACGAAATTGGCAACACTTTCGTATTTCCTATAAAATTTACAGTTTTGGAGCTCTGTAATTCTTTTCTTGCAGAGGTGGGATGGCATTTTTCAATATCCAATACCATCGATGCGTTTGTATAATAGAAGGAACGTGCGGAAACCTCTATCCGTCGTCAGATAAATAATGGTTGCTAAGATAACCATATCTTCAAAGTCGACACTAGATTATCAGAGGGCAACTTGTGGACTACTCACAACAGTTTTTATTATTACAGTAGATATTCGATTAGCCGAAATAATAATAAAGGGGCAGACGCCATCTTGGATAAGCAAAATTTTTGATAATCTGGAAATTCAATTTTCAGTATCACGGGTGCCGTTAGGGGTGGGGGAGCAGAGGGAACCCGTACCCCAATGTTGGTATTAGGGTTCCATGTCCCCCTCCAATTTCAAACAAAATGCCTTTTACTGGTATATTGTCCCCCCTCCACCAATATTTTTATGCCGTTGGCGCCCATGTTCAGTATAAAGAAACTACATTTACTTAAAATCACGATTAATTATAAACTATTAGACTATTATACAAGGTGTGTCCAAAAAATTTCCGGACTGGGGCTAGAAATAAAAAAATTTAAAAGAAAGAACAAAAATTTTATTAATACTTTTCAAAGTAATCCCCTCCTGCATCTACACACCTACGCCACCGCTTCTCCCAATCAGAGCCGGTGCGACAGTAAATCTGATACCAGCCGAAACCATATTTTGGCGCCCCCCTTTCTAATTTTTTAATAAGTAAACAATCTGTTTTACTTTATGTACAATCGGTTTACTGATTAGGGCGCCCCCTCGTAAAGTGGCGCCCCGGGCTGTCGCTCGTACCTTCTGCTGCTCTACTCCCAATCAACGAAACACTTTTGGTACTCAGTTTTGTTAATCGCTAATAAAACGGACTTCGATTTTTCTATTATGTCATTTCTGGTGTTAAAACTTCTTCCTTTTACCGACATTTTTAATTTGGAGAAAGGAGAAAATCCCCGTACCGAGCCATATTGGGAGAATAAGATGACTGTGGAAGAATTTGAGTTTGATTTTTTTGGTTAAAAAAACTAATGCGGAGTGCGCATAATGGGGACTTGCATTATCATGGTGTAGAATCCTCTCATTCCCTTTTCACCTTTTAGGTCGTTGTTGACGAATAGCCTCCCCCAATTTGCGTAGAATAGCCAAATACACTTCCTGGTTTACCATAGTGCATTCCGGTAGATATTTGTGATGAACCAATCCCTGGCTGTCAATGAATTACGAGCAAAACCTTGTTCTTCGATATAAGATAATTTAACGTAGCATTACGCAGATCAGGTTTATAAATAAAGATAACGTTATAAGCGTAAGAAAAAGAAAAAAAGAGATGGGGAAAGCGTCTCTTTTTCTCCAAAACAAAAAAGCTCTAGTTTGAGCTGTAATTAAAACGTGGGTGGCAAAAATTATAGTATAATAAATTTCCCCCACGAAAACTCACAAAATTCTCGCCCCGGAGGCTTTCTTGTGTTGACCATATTTGGCAGTTATGACATGCCTTCAAAGGGTAATGGTATCTTATATAGTTTTTGATGTTTTCCCGAACAAATCTGTTTTATATGGTCAATTCTAGTAGCTTGTGTATCGCAGCTGACCCATACTTAATGAGATGATGTTTAGTTAAATTCTGAAAAGCAGGGAGCGATTATGTCACAGCTTGAAGTAAGACTTAAAGTTTACAACTGCATCAAACTTTTCGGAACATCGTAAGAAGATGGGGGTGAGTACAGCCACCCAACAGAGCGAAAGAGAGAAAGGTTATTACAAATAAATTTGACACCCACGTATTAGTAGCTCAATCTAGAGCTATTTTTGTTTAGGAGAAAAAGAGACGCCGTCCACACATCCTGGATCCTGTGATGTGTTAAAATAATATCTTACAGAGAAACGGTTATACACAATCTTCATTGGTTTCTCTCTTAAAACAAAAGTACACTAGATATAATATAGATGAGATTATAGCGCTGCCTCCGGCGGCCAACCTTACCACCCCACGACCACATAAAAGAAAACAGAAACAGATACAATGTCTAGAACAAATACCAACGTTTTTGGTGTAAACGTTGAGTGTCAACTAAAAAAAAAGAGTGAAAAAAAAGTTCGATTAATCGGGGTTATTCTGTTTGTGTTGACCAAAACATTTCAATTAATTTTCCACTGATAAAAATTAATCACTATAGTGTATATAGCTGATACCAATTATTTATGTTTACTACTATAATAATAATTGTATACATGTTTGGATGCAAAATTTTGCAGAGGACTATTGGCAATTCCATGAATGGTCTGTTGAGAATTACGTATCATTTTGGAAAGAGGTTTGGAGCTTTTTGAAGATCATTTATTCCGAGCCGTACACTGAGGTATTTTTTTTTTTTTCATCATTGTCGTTTCAAATTTGTAAAAATTTAGTTAAATCATTTATATAGTTAATAAATTTTTGTCAGTATATAAATGTATTAATTACATCCTTAGTGAGTAATTGTGTGATTCTTATATTTAACAGTATGAATGATGAGCATTCTTATGTTTAACAGCATGCATGATGAGCACTTACTTAGATTATTGAAAATATTTTTTTTCTTTTTTCGGCATTCGTGTAATTTCGGGATAAATGTTCCGAGTAGAAGGGAGAATGGTGGGGTGCGCAGAAGTTCCATGCGCATGCGCAGTGGATACAAAGAGAGTTTTCAAATTTCCGTGATCAACACGAATCCATAATGAAGTTTCTGAATCGCATGAATTTTTTTAAAGCGTCCTAAGCCATTTACATCTGTAGTCAAGACGAGAGCGATGGCCGAAAATATTCCCACTGGGAAATGTAGCATATACGGAAAGAATTCCGGAATTTTTAATATTAATAATTATTATCACTTATTAATTAATTGGTGCTTTAATTTATTTGTACTTTAACTTATGAATTATATGGTTAAATTAAAATGAAGCAACCACAAGGACACAATAAATTTTATATAAAGGACTTACGATAAATCATCGGGCTAAGAAAAATCAATCGAGATCCAAACACACTCAACCCGTTTGAGAAATTTCCTCTGATGCTGTCTTAATTTCGCTGTGTTCCTGTTCCTGTGAAACTTCCATTTGCTCTCTCTCTCTTGCATTCTTTGTGCAGTTTAGTTTGGGAATACATTGTCAATAGCTGTGACCGCTTTTCTTAACATATTCTTGCACAATTAATCTCTCTCAAGTCAATACATCGATGCTTAGAAAAAGTAAGAAACAGAGGCTTCAAGAATTAAAAATAAAGGAAAAAAAACAGAAACCACAATAACGAAGTAAAACGCCAAATTAGCGCCATTTCACTTACCAGAGCCAAGGCGAACTACCAAGCTCACTTTAACCTTCCATATTCTTATTATTATTATCATTATTTCCATGCTGCAATATATTTTGATAAAATAAAATTATAAAGAAGTGGCCAAAGACATTTTGAACGTGAAATCACATGAGCGCGTTTAAGAAATGATTATTCTAAAATGTGAATTATTGATCAACTGAAACCAAGATATTTTATTTTTTTGTCTTTCAATATCATAAGAATTAATAATCCCATAAAAATCTCATAATAAATTCATTATTCAAGATGGAAGCATCAAATTTGACATCTGGCACATACGAACCAACAATACCACAAGATTCAACTTCAAATGGACCTCAAATTCGCGAAGAAATTAGCTCTCTTGTCATGTCTGCAATTTTGCAGCTCGGAGATAAATCTGGGTCTGGCTTCAAAGACATCAAGAAGTTTCTGTCACGACAATATGGTTTCTGCTACAAGAAAACTTGGGCTGAAGTGAAAGCTTTCCTAACCTTATCCAGTGACGCTGGCTTCCTGATTAAGGACGCTCAAGGCAGATACAAGATGGCCGACGTTTCCAGGCAACGGAAGTTGCTGAAGAAAAATAAATTAATGATGAAATTGTTTAAAAAAACATACGCCTTGAAAACGGGGTCGAAAACGAAGCTCAAGAAGAAGAATAAGAAGCAGACTCCCAAGAAACCGAAAACCCTTGTCAACGTGGGAAAAAGAAAAGCTAAACGGCGAAAATCCGAGATTATTCAAGTGCAAAGCCAAATTTCCCTTGCTTATTCGAGCGGCGACGAATCTGGACTAGATCCATCAGAAAAAGGCCCTTTTCTTCCCTATTTTGCCTGAGTTTTAAGAGAATGAATATTGAGAAATGTCCACATATTCTTCAACAGTTGCGTAATAAAATATGTGAGAAAAGTGTAAGACATTCAATAAGTATAATTAGATATAGCGAAATTTTTAGGACCCATACATAAATTTCATTTCAGCAACAAAACAAGCAAACTTCGGTCATAAATCATCATAGAATAAATATTTCAGAAAGCTTGCATAATTATTGTCAAACGAAATACTTAAGCCAGGAATTTTCAAACTAGGCGTCGCAAGTTGCGGTTAAGGGCGTTGCGATCAAAAAAGTGTGAAAACCTCTGAAATACGTGTGCTACATAGGAAACTTCGTAACATTATAAACTAGAACATCTTTTTATAGGAGACTTAGTATAAACTACATATTTAATAATTCTAATTAAATCGAAGCGATTTCGTCCTATAGTAGTAGCCTATCTGTGTTCGATAAGACTTATCTCTCTCACTAAATCTAATTGTACTAGAAACACTACAACATCCTTCATACTTTTCCTTGATGAATACGTGTCCTCTACTTTCTTGTGCTTGGCGCAGTATAGCCCAGATGCTCTTGCGCCATAAAAAATCCAAACAAACAAACAAACTTTCTTGTGCAACATGTTTGTGGGAAGGCTGACCACAAATGGTAGCATTGTTTTTGCAAATGGAGGTTGAAATATGCATTGGCGTGGGCAGGGGGTTGATGGAGGTTATAACCCCCCATTGAGATGACATTTTTGTATATATTTAACATAGGAATATGCATGTGAGTTGCAGCTCTGTAACCTCACATTAAGCCAATAACACCCACTTACGAACTTTTTGCGTACGCGTATGGAAATATGTCCGAGTGGGATTGGTGTAAGCATGGCTTCAGTCCGAAGCAAGAGTGGGTTAAAAAAAAAGAAGGAGGTGGGGGCAAATCTCAAAAACCAATTTGGACCTTTTCCGTGTAATTTGTTGCTACGTTTGAGCTACTAATAATAAATGTAAATTTATTTATTCTCGGAGGGGGCGCACTTCCCCGAGACCCTTCCCCAATCTTCCCTTAGTCCAAAGTCGCTAAAAAACAAAGTGCGGTTTAGGGCCGCACAAGGCCTAGAGAAGTGGGGGGAGGCAGCGTCCATAGGAAAAACCTTGTAATAGATGGTTTCATTTTTTTTTTTTTTTCTTCCGCGGAATTCGGTATTTTTTCTACTGTGTTTACAAACTTAACAAGCTGAAAACCGTTCAAGGGTATATTTTAACACTTCATATCGTTGCATATATATGTGCTCAATCTGGCAATGCTTTTCTGCTTTGCTGAATTGGTACTATTGGAATAGATTTCTATGATCATTCACCGGACTCTTCGGTCGCACCTTGCATAATCAAAGCAAATTGTATGCTTTCAGAGCGAGCAATTTATACAAATGAATTAGTCTGCATCTTTCTTTCTTTCCTACGATTGCGTTTATCCGCCCGCCCCCCTCCTTCTCTATCAATCATCATCACCTCTGACTACAAAGGTACCTGGTTTCGTTCATTTTTCAAATTATTGGATTATTTTTCTTTTTTCGTATATTTTCATTGTAGTAGCAAATTGTTCGAGAACTTTTGGGGAAAATGACCTTCAATGGCGACTTGCTTGTTTGCGTTTTAAGGGGCAGGGCACAGTCGTATAGCGTCAGGACACAGTCATATAGCGCCAAAACAAGATCATATAGCGCCAGGACGTACAGTTTTCCAAGGAGTATGAACCACTTAAGGATTATTGAACCAATCCCGGACTACAATGAACATTCAGTTGGTAAGACTTTTTTTTTTGTGCCGTTGGGAGTCAAACCTGCGTTAGTGGCACATTAGGCGAACTCGTTACCACTGCACCACCACAAAATCTGCATTCCCAGTGAGGACTGAATAAGGAGTGCAAAGAGTGAAGATGAGAGAACAGAAAATGCAGGAGGGAAAAAAAGAGGGAAAAGAACTGGAGATTGGGGAAAAGAGACTGCTGAGGATCCAGAAGAGTGTGGAAAAGCTCTCAGAATGGACTTCATTCACTACCGAACAAATAGAGAGGCGATGAAGGAAGAAGAAGAAGAAACTTCTGAGTGGACGTGAAGTGGAGGGCTATACAAGAAACATCTACAGCAGTAATTCACTTCCATTGTAATTAAATGTATTTCATATCCTCAGGTTTAATGTTGCGTTTCTAACACCATCTTAGACGATGGCCGTTTCATATGCTCCAACCTCACCTTACGTGCAGTGGACATTTTGTTTCAGCATGAAAGCGACGTAACGCTACGTAAAACATATTAAATATTATTAATAAAGTTATTAATAGTGGTTTTTATGTTTGATCGAGTATTTTGATACGTTTCAGACATACGCCGTTGTCCTGCGTCAGAAATCAACTCTAGCGAACTCATAATGAACAAGGAGTATTGCCATTTCGAGAACAACAGCGACGTCTATCCGAAACGCCCGACGAAAAAAAAAAAAAGGCTTGATAACGTTCTTGCTAATATTTAAAAACATTTAATATTTGTTGACAACCTGGCAACGGGGATGAAGCGGGATTACTGAAATAAAAGTGATGCTAATTTGTGGGAAATATCCCTACTATACGATCTGTAGGGTACGTACAGCCTTGTGGCCTATGGTAACACTTTCGGTTACTATAGAAATAATCCGCATTTAATTTAAGCGATATACCCAGACATTAACGGCGAGGTAGGTAGATTCAGTACCCAGGGCCGCGACGGGGGGAGGGGTGAACCGGGCATTGGCCCAGAGAGAGGAAGATTTTTAGGGGCGGCAAAATGGGAGTGTTATACAAAATGCAGTTACTACACAAGTCACTTCGAAGCGGCAAAAACGTATTTGCATCGAGCGGCATAATACCTGGTGCCGGCCTTGGCAGTACCTGCTGATTTTTTCCTTTAGAAAAAGTTGTCTTAAAGAGAATTCGATATATAGAAGCAATTTTTCTATGTAGTGACCACGGGGCATTGGCGTACGCAGGGGGGTGTTGATGGGGGGTTGTAACCCCCCATTGCAATGAAATTTTGTATATTTAACATAGGAATATGTGAGTTGTAGCTCTGTAACCCCCCGAACGAACTTTCTGCATACGCCTATGCCACGGGGATTCATAAAAGCTTCTATATATGGTAGTTTCACTGTACATAGAGAAAAATTACATCACCTTATACATAAACGTGATTGCATAAGACCGTTTGGAGGACAATTAAAGGGTTGGCAATATAATTATTGTTATTGCTAATATGGTAGTCACTGGCCGTATGCATTGTCATCATAAATAGCAATTGATGACGACATATCATAGATGTGTGGAAAATGCAACATCGATGAGTCGAAGACATGTGAAGAGTTTAGTATCAAAGATGAACAACTCCATTTTTTCGAAATTGAGTTATTTATGCATTCTTATGGGATTTTTCACGCTGAATTCAAATCCGAGGCCCTTTTGTTTCAAAAACGGCCAGAACATGAAGAAAATCTCATTCAAAAGTGAGCCTAGGCTATTGATGCAGGAAACAATAAGTTACAGTTTTTCGGATTTGTTGCAAAAAATGTAAAATGGAGTTGCCCGTCTTTGATACCAAACTCCTCATATATCATCGAGGAATCAACTTTCGTAAATGGGGTAGTTTATGTTATTTTCGTTTGAAACATAAACTATTAAAGTTTAAGAACATTTTTGAAGTTACCGAGAGGGAGGCCATTGTCGTAAATAAAGAGCTTAACTCTCCCCCTCCTAAAAATTTTTCGGTATTTCCTTATTATAGCGGTCCCCCGATCTTATTTGGCGACTTTTAGATTACGCCAAGATCGCAGCTATAATATATCAAACGATGGTTGATAAAAAGAAGTTGCGAAATGTGATGTATAAACATTGGTGTTATACTTCATATGATATGTCACGTCCGCCATTTAATGCTTTTCAGTCATTGATTTCTTATAATGTGTATGGAAAGGATATTTGTCCGAATATACGTCGTGAGCATTATCAGGGCTTTGTGGCATTTAAAAATCGGAAAAGATTTACGCAAGTTAAAAATACCATACTAGCTCCCTATCTGTATCCCTGCCAATATAGTATTTTGATTATAAATTAGTACTTTTATAAATAAATCAGTACTTTTATAAATAAATCAGTACTTTTATAAATAAATCAGTACTTTTATAAATAAATCAGTACTTTTATAAATAAATCAGTACTTTTATAAATAAATCAGTACTTTTATAAATAAATCAGTACTTACCTGAATCACAGAGACCGAACTGGGGGGAGACCCCCCTCCACCCAGAGCCACCCGTTCGTCGCTTCGCGACTCATGCCGATTCGATCGCATTCGATCTGCGCTGCCTGAATCAGTATCTTCATGCACAGTGTGTTAAAAAATATCTTGCATCCTAGCTATCTCTATATCTTGCTCCCTTGGTATACCTAAGTAGTATAATATATACATATATTGCACAGAATATGTGGCAAGATTTTGGCGAGAATTATCCACTCTTAGCGATATATTTTGGAGACCGTTATAATAAGGAAGTACCAAATTTTCTCTCCCTAGAAAATCGAAAATGAATGAATTTACAAATTAATGATGTGCGGAGCATTGGGTTGGGAGCTATAGTCTCTCTTAGAACTTGAGGCTAGTTAAGCCTTAAGTAACTAAAGTAAGCTTAACTAAATCGAATAATCTTAAGTTAAGCCAGTGTTTGAGACGCACTGACTGAGGACTCCAGTAGCAATGCTCGATGTTGCAAACGCCCTCTATGTCCACTATGGCGACGACTGGTAAATAGTGACGCCATGATGCCATCTTGAAAATAATAGTAGTAATAATCTGGCGTGATTATCCTTTCGCCGAGAGGAAGTGGGGGCTACTTATTTTTCAATCTTTCTTTAATTAAAGTGTCAGAAAGTAACGTCGATGCTATAGCATTAGAGATAACATATTATTATTACTAATCGTAGGTTATCGAACCGGACAAGAAATTCGAAGAAATTCCAAAATGGTTTCTAGGGGCACGTCTAAACTATGCCGAGAATATGCTTAAGCATCCAAATGAAAACGTTGCACTGATTGTCACAGGTATGGTGATGATAGCTACAACGCTTTGTGTAGCATTTTTAAATATAATTAAAATTTTACGCCTTTTAAGTTGCATTCTTAATTTTTATTCCATTTTAAATTAGGCGAAGAAAAACCTATACCGAAATTCCTTACGTTTGGAGAACTACGAGAGGAAGTTGCTTTGCTTAGTAGTGCCTTGAAAAGTGCAGGAGTTGTACAAGGAGACGTTGTGGCATGTATGAAAGTGTAAAAGTATTTACTAGAAAAATACCTGTTTAATATTCTGATCATATGATGATGGAAATCAAATATAAATTATAAAGTTTGATCCTGAAAGACTTACTTCAGAACTCTATATGACAAATATTTTAAAACACACACACAAACACAACTATACATGACAAATATTTTTTAAAAAACACACACGTGAGAGAATAACAATACACTGTCAGTTCATTACGCATGCGCCATTCGCCAGCTAATGCTCTACTACAGTGGTTCCCAAACTTTTTTCTCACCATTGCCCTTGATTATATTTTTCATTCATGAGTACCGCTCAGCCAGTGGCGGTTCTAGACAAAAAAATTTGGGGGCACAAATTCCTGACTATGTGCACGGACTCCGCTGGTGGCACCGGTGCACATAGAGAGGATAATAAAATCCAGTTATATTTGGGGAGGTCATGGCCCCCCCAAGCCCTAGCCTAGAAACTGCACTGCCCTCAGCCTTGTAAATGGTAATAATACCATATCATCATCATCATATTCAACCATTATCTATCCACTGCTGGATGAAGGTCTCTCCAAATGCTTTCCACACAAGTCTATCCTGGGCCATTCGTTTCCACGTCACCCCAACCTGTTTTCTTATTTCATCCACCCATCTAGTTTGAGGACGTTTTCTAGGTCTTCGGTGGTCTCTTGGAATCCAGTTCAGAATTTCTGTTGTCCATCGTTGATCAGTTCTTCTTGCAATATGCCCAGCCCATCGCCATTTCAGTCCTTTTACTTTAACAATGATGTCCTCTACTCTAGTTTGCTCTCTCACCCAAGTGTTTCTTTTTCGATCTCTCCTAGTTATTCCAAGCATGCACCTCTCCATGCTCCTTTGCGTTGTCTGTAACTTTCGTATTGCTCCAACTGTTAGACTCCATGTCTCTGATCCATAAGAGAGGACTGGCAATACACACTGGTTGAAGACCTTTCTTTTTAGACACAAAGGCAATTTCCCCTTCAGGATAAAACTGTTTCTTCCAAATGCACTCCAGCCAAGTTTAATACGTCTGTTGAGTTCTTTCATAATGTTGCCATCCATTGAAATCAGCTGGCCAAGGTAAATATATGAATCAGCAATTTCTAGCTCAATGTTGTCAACTTGTATTTTTGTTTCCTCTACGAAATTATTGAACATGATCTTAGTTTTTTGTAGGTTCATCTTGAGTCCAACTTCTTTACTTCTAGTTGAGAGCTCCTGTACCATGTCTTGGAGTTCTGATGGGTTCGTTGAAAAAATAACAATGTCATCAGCAAACCGCAAATGGCAAACCGAGACCACAAACCAGGCTTTCTTGTGTTGACCATATTTGGCAATTGTGTTATCCCTGCGGAGGGTAATAATACCTTAACACCTTTACATACGGAGAAAGAGAGCGTTGTTTCCTGTCCTCATTCGTCTAGCGGTCCAAGACACTCCGGGCTAAACGGAGGGACCCTGGTTCGAATCCAGGATGGGGAAAGCGTCTCTTTTTCTCCAAAATTACACAAGCTCTAGTTTGAGCTGTAATTAATACGTGGGTGGCAAAAATTATTGTATAATATATATTATAAATATATATATTATAAATATTAAATGCATAATATAATCGGAATTTTTATATTATACTCATAATAACTTAAACTACCGGTTTTATAAGGCTGATGGACAAAAATCATCGTTGTTGCCAATCGTTAAAAACCAAATTTTTCGCTCTATTTTTTTTTAAACCGTAAGGAAGAAAGCGGACTATTTTACTTTTACAGAATTTGAATTAAACTTTATGATGAAAACTTTAATTTTAGAAAAATATTTTTCAAAAGCATTTATTTTGAGTGTCTGTACTATTTTATAAATGAATTTATCGATAGTGTATACGTTTTTTATTTTATATAGGTTTTATTTCTAACCGGAAGGAAGCAATCGTCGCCATGTTGGCGGCAGCCTGTATTGGCGCTTTGTTTACGTCTACAAACCCACTAATGGGCGTTCAAGTAAATTTTAATAATAATTTTTATAATAACTATTATTTTTCATGTAATATATTATTGAATTACATTGTTATTATATTAATTCCCAATACTTAATCGAGAAAGCCCATTATTTAGGATAAATCCTAAAACGTAAAATCTCAAATCGAAAGGGCAAAGTTTAAATGTAAATGCTTATTTGGATATAAGTATTTTTTTTCCATGCATATGCTCTGAAGAAGGAAGACGTGTTTATGCCAAATAATTATCAACGACTTAATACAATTATGTAACCAGAGCCGTTTCTAGGTGTTTTGCCGCCCTAGGCAAGAATTGAAAAATGCCGCCCCCGCCGCCCTTTCACTACCATCACCATCTCTACCACCATCAACATCCAGCGGTACAACAATGTAAATGTTCTATTATACTTTTAATCATTAAACCCGTTAATTATATTTATATTTTAAACTTATATTAGTTATTTTGTAATATTAGAATATTGTGAATAGTAAAACAATTGCTACATGTTATAATTGTTTAATTTCAACATTTTATATTTTTGAAAACTGAGATATTAAAGGAGTAATATTTCAAAACACAACGTTGTATTATCAGAGCTAGAAGGCTTAAATGTATTAGATATAAAAGAACTTGTGTGCAAAATTAAACAATGAAACACATCAAACATTTTCACATTCGTCAAAGTAAAGACTTATTAAGTAATTGTTTCGTATGCTTTTGAAAACAATTCGATGGTTTAATTTTTTCTCTTTTTCATTTTTTCTCCTCATTTGTTCAATTTTTTCTTTGATTACAAAAAAAAAACAAAAAAATTA
>QLNU02014802.1:99836486-99855152 GCA_006491805.2 Dysdera silvatica
ATGGTGGCGCGCATATCGCTCACTAAATATATCTTATAAACACTTTCATTATGCTTGTGTATGTATATATATAAATATATATATAAATACATAAATAAGTATAATAAAAAATAAATAAATTATAGCTTAAAATACAATCCATAGCCGCATAATTTATAAACAATGAGTGAAGATCGAACTTAGGACAACTAGTTTACAAAACCAGTGCCTTAATCCAGTGGTTCTCAAACTTTTTGAATTTGCGGCACACTTGAAGTCCTACAAAAACAAAAAAAAATCGTTGGCGCACTGTACACAAAATGCTAATACGATGTAAAAATTATTTTTATTTATATACCCTGGTTTATTAATATTAATTTTTATAGGTGCATATATTTCCCACAGGTGCGCCAACTTCCATATAGCCCTGCATTTAACTATATAACTAAAATATCATTTTAATAGTTTAATAGCGACACACTGCACTGATCAATAGAAATAAATGCAGAACAATTTTTATGCCGCCATTCGCTCTGACGACGGTAGCTGGTTAACGCTATCGAAATAGCTATCAGCAGTGTTATCGTGTTAATGATTTTATCGAACTGCACCATAAAAATTGTTTTGCATTTATTTCTATCTATCTATCATTTTAATATTAACCCCACGCATATGTATCTGGGATTTCCTAGGACGCACCTAGGCATGACACCTGTCATATACTAGCGTCTCTATCCTCAGATGGCTTCCTATGGGCAACTGAAAATCGTACACTGCGCATGCACCTCAATAAAACGTTCGCTAAAGGATGATATTGCTGCGATATTCTTATGAACGCTTTCGATCTGTTTGCTTCTCACCGGTCTCCTCATAGAAGCTACAAGTGCTGAAGGCAGTCTGCTGTTTCCTCATGCCCACTGGTCGCTACATCTAGCTGCCTTTTGACCTGTTTTACTTGATTAATTATGCACATTCATGTTCATTAATCCTCACAAGCTTCCTGTACAGTCACTCAAAATCTCATCATTCCAAACTTCATCATTCAACTAACTTGGAGCTCTCTTCCTACAGCAAGACTACAAGTCACAAGATTACATAGAGAACAGCCTCACTTCTACGAACTTTTCTACTTTTGCTTCATTCGACAATCGGGTCTTGTGCCTTGACAGGAAATACAGTGCCGCTAGCTCGGCCAACTTTTTCAAAAAATCTACACATGCGCGCGCGCGCTCGCATACACACATAGAGCTATTTCTTTGTTAACTTATAAAGATTTTTAGGCACTTTTTGTAAACTTCGTTTTTTGAGGATGTCGAAAAAGTAGAGTGTGCTTCTGGATCCAGAATATTTTCATGTTCCCTGTGTAGATATAATTTTACGGTGAAAAAAAAAATTGAAATAACATATGAGACAATTTCATCCTATGGAAATTTCCACTTCTGCTCCTTCCATTGTTTGTAACGCAAAGCACTTTACGTAATTGGAAAAAAAAAAATTCTCTCTCTTAACTTCAACTTTTTAAATTGCGAAAACATATGTTCATCATAACTCGCGGGTTTAGGGGAGAGGTGCAAGGCCATCGCCCTTCCTTGAACGAAAATTTAATACTGGAAATACAAGTAAAAATCCAATGAGGTATACTTCCAAAAACTGCTGTTAATCGTCCCTCTTGAATGTCCTCAAATTCGCCCTGATCGTAATAGGGTCCATACATATCACAATATCACCCTTCCCCAATTTTTTAAAAACCCTACATTTTACCTTTGTCATCAATCTTTTTTGTAAAATTTTGATTTTTTCTCCCTACGCCGGAAAAGAAAATCACCACCTCACCCCCCCCCACCAAAGAAATCTCGCTACGCCTCTGGTTCTCCCAGGCAAGCACAGATGTCAACGTTATGTTTGAAAATATTGGATAAATAGAAAAACAAAAAAGACTGTATATTTGGGTTATATGAAAAAAAAAAAGATACCTAGCTAGCAATAAACGTTGGCTATATTCCTGCAGAAACGGATAATTTTCCAAAAATATATTCTTTGATAATGGCTATGTTCTTCAAAGCCAACACAAATTTCTCGATGGCAGAATTTCGGGGTATAAAGGCCGAAAGGCAAAATTTCCGATGTCGCTCTTTTCTGAAGCTATCAGGCGTTTTGGGTGATTTCCAAAAATTTTGCCGCATTGATGTTTCAGCACTAAAAGGAATTGTATCGTAAAGAACTACTTACTTCAATAAATTAAAAGATCATTTCTTATTTTATTTTATTATTCTTTTATTGCCAAGCACATAGTCAACACCCCCCCTCTTCCCAAAATCCAATCCTGACCCCTTCCCGAAATAAATTTAACATTAAAAAGATATAGGAACATCAAGGTATGAAGCACATATTTAACCCCATAGATGTATGCAGAAAGTTCGTAAGGGAAGGGGTTATATGCTCAATAGGAGGATTACAGAGCTACAACTCACATTTTCCTATGTTATACAAAATTTCCTTGCAAGGGGATTTACAACACAATCTGGCACGCAGGACGAATAACTCACCGTACCGGTCTTCATATGCGTGACTATTCATACCATCTATCCTCAACCCTGGTCGAGGATAGCCCGGGATTTCTTCTCATCGTGTTTTAATGGCATGACACTCATTTCATCCTCAATATTTTGCACATTAAAAAAAATCTGAGTTTTGAATTGCCAAGCTGGCACATAGGCACGGATATACACATTTGTATCTTAAGAATTTACTCGAGAGCTTTTATATCTTAAAATACACAGAATATAATACGAGGTACAGTGAAAATCGGTTATAACGACTCCAAGGGACTCGTACCTGGTCATCATAAACGATATCTTTTAAAGATATCATAAAGATATTTCATAGCCTGTAGTAATGAACTCTAGAGTTTTATAAATTATTTTGATAGTAAAAAGTATTAAACTTTTTGGTTTCAAAATTAAATAAAAATATACTTAATTATAATGAATTTAATTTCCGTTTATATTATGTTATAACCACACTAAAAACATAGTACTTTCTTAGTTTTTTAAATTGAAAAAATTGTAGAAAATACTACTAAAGTATATAATGTAGAAAACAAATGTAATAAATAGTATTTTATTATACTAATGACTTCAGAACAGTGCCGGTTTAAGAGTTTTGTGGGCTCTACGCTGAAAAAATAGAATGGACTCCTAAAGAATATGACCCTCGTGATATTCAATTAATAAATCATTTTATTTTAGTTTATTATCTTTAATATTCAGGTTTAGCAGTAATAAAACTTTCTCAGACATTTGTAAATAAACAAGATTAGAAAAACGGTTAAAATTTGATCACTGGCGTACGCAGGGGGTGTTGATGGGGGTTGTAACCCCCGATTGTAATGAAATTTTGTATATTTAACATAGGAATACATGGGGTTGTAGCTCTTAATCCCCTTCTAACCCCGTCAAGACGTTTACAGTTAAATGTTGAACCAGATACAATTATGACTAATTTTGACACAAAAGAAAGTGTCTTTTTTTCCCCCACAGTTCAAAGCCATTATTTAGGATTGTATATTTTTTTAAACCATTAATCCAAATTTTACCTATGTAACCTAAATATTAAGGATAAAAATTTGAGTGTTTCCCATATGCAAACTCAATTTTTATTTTTTCCCATTCTCACATTGTTAATTTATTTTATATGAAATAAAATTTTGATGTGTTTAGGCATTTCAACATAATTATTTGTTGAATGTTTCAGCTCATGATCTAGATCAGTGACTTCATTTTAATTCAATTAATCGATTTTAGGGACGCGTCAGTTAAATAAAGAATTCGATTCATAAATTAATAGATATAAATTAAACTAATTAGAATTTAATAAATATTAATTATTCAAAATTAATTGATTATAATTAAAAAATATGGATTAATTATTTAAAATCAGTAAACATAGGTTAATTGATTAAATTAATAAATATAGATCAATTGATTGCAGAGGACAGATAAAATTTTCGGAATCGGACATTTCAAGCTTAGCCTCTTCCAAAATCAAATGCTGCGTACGCCATTGACTACATTAATATATAAATGTCACCAATGTTACCGGCGACACACATTATTACTATTACTCGGAGGACATATTAATAAACGTTATTTAAACATAACGTCAACTTTTATTAGCGAATTAGCATGGATATGATACGAACAACTAAGCAGTTATACTTCTAGGTACGGTTACAAATCAACACTTCACTAGCTAACTTGTTGCTGTTGCCAGTTCTAGCTAACGTTACTTTTTCAATGTTGTTGCCATTCGATAAATATACTAATATTAAAAATTAAAAAACGCAGCTTCTGAATAAATATATATTAATAAATTTACAATGATAATACATTTAAATTTAGAAATACATCACTAACTGCCATTATGCATTTGATTATAATATTTTTACACCTGATACATGCCGTTACAAGTGTCCTGATTACTAACGGAAAAATTTAATCTAAGTTCGATGAAGTTTGTTAAATAAAAGGCTTGAAGAATTACAATAAGAAATCGGTTTAGGGATATTTTTGAAAGGACTTTTGAGTTATATAGAAAGGGTTTCAGTATAGGTTTATTTGGATAGAAAGATTATAGAAGTATATACGATAAGTAATCGTATTGTGAAATATAAGGAATGAGCTTTTGAGTTATATAGGAATGGTTTCGTTATAAGATTATTTAAATTGATAGTTTATTGAATTATAATAATACGAAATTGTATTGATGAAGAGAAGAAATTATTCTTCGTGCGATATCTGTTTTGCTTTATACTATAAATTGCGATATGAACTTTTCGCCCTAGGCGAAAAAAGCTCTAAATTATAGCATTCGCCATTAAACCCGCTGCCGAAGAGAATTCGGGTGCAAAAGAAAGAGAGAAATCTCGAACCTCATTAACGCGAACACGCTTAACGCAAATTACTTTTAACACAAACTGTTTCCTGAATCCCTGTGAAATTGTATAGAAATACGATTATATCCTTTCCGGATAACGCAAACAGCTTTTAACAGAAATACATTTTTTTATCACCACAATTAATCGCGTTAACGTGGTTTGATTATTTGATTTTTTTTCCCCCATACCAGCTACCGACTTTTTCAAATCCCCTGAAATTTTGAATTTTTTACCAAATGCTTTGTCTGCCGACTGGCAACACCGTTCAACGTTTATTTTCGTCGGTGGTGGCTGATTCAAAAGCTGATAACGTGTTAAGTGAATTATTTTATTATGAATACCGATCAAAAAAATCTAACTTCGAATCGATTTTCGGAAAAATCCAAAAACCAAGAGAAAATGAAAGTTAAAAAAGCGGCTTCTTGCGATAAGGAAAATGTCTATCCGTCAAAGAAAGTTCGGCGCGCTTTATCCACGGATCAAGCTGAACAGATCATCGGTGAGATTAAAGCGAATGCTAGTAAAACCTTCTCCAACGTGAAATCGACTTTTGACAATATTACACTAGTAAGTGATTTTATTTTTATAGAAAGAATATATTTAAAAAATTCGTGTTTTATTGAAATACCGTTAAAACTGGGCGTGGTTCGTATTGTCATTTCGAATAGCTTGGAGTAACGAACATAGGCGTATACCTATATGGGTTCCTATCTGCTAATAATTTAAAATAAACTGCAATTTTATATATTGGTGAACACTGCAGAACAATCTCACGCTGCCAAGTGCCAACTAACGTCGCCAAAATTCCTCCTATACTCTTAAAACTGACCAGAGAAATTTTGGGGCATGGTCGAAGTGCGCATGCGCGTCATTGGACACGTAGGCAGTGTTTTTTTTGGAGGTGGGGGGAGAAGGTTCTTTTTTATTTTTTTTAAAAAGGCATACCTGTTAAAAGATTTGTTTCTTGCGTTAGTAAAGTGTAAGTGGAGGAAGACTTGAAGTTATGCCCAAGTAGTTTTATTACGGATGATGTCATCATAAATGTAGCCCACACCCTCATAAAGCAGGTTGTCCCCGTAGCATCCCCTCTAGCCATTTTTATTCTGCCAGCAGCTTTGTATGCTGTAGCCTAAAAATATGAGTAAATGAATTATTTTTCTTTTTTTTTTTCACGGACTGAAGCTGAAAGGACATAAGTATGTTATCGAATAGCGTTGCCGCCAGGCATTTCACTTTTCCAGGTAGCATTGTATAAGCCGTAAAGCAACGTAGAAATAAGAGCAAAAATCAAATTTTTTTTTTATTTAAATAATCAGTACATACCTGGGTTAGTGGGGGGAGAGGAGACCCCTTTCTATTTGGCACTTTATGTCTCATATCCATTTGGATAGTCTGCAATTTATGCCTAAAAGTGAAAAGGTTGAATAAATGGTTGCTTGATAATCCTTTAAAACATCGAAAACTTACGATTTTTTAGACAGCGAAAACATCGTAAAGTTACGATTAAGTACAGCAACAACAAGAATATCGTAAGTAGCGTTGTACTAACGGAAAAGTACCAGTTCGCTTACACAGCTTCCAAAAATATTTTTTACGAAAACTTCCAAAAATATAGATGGCCCAGTCTCCCTTTTCGTACTGGTCATTTTTATAACTTCCGACCTCAATAATATAGATAAATATTTTATGCAATGTCTTTTTCAATAGAAATCTTAGTAGATACCATTGACATTTAGTATAAAAAAAAAAAATAATTCTATTACTTTCAGAAGGGAAAAAACGGCATAATGTCACATTATGCACGGGACACCTCTGAGTCCTTAACACTTTGCAGTAGTTATGTTCATTGCCTTTAGCAGACCTGCAGACTAGTCACTTTTTTTGGAAAGGTCACTTTTACTCACTTATTTGCTAAAGGAGTCACTTTCTCACTTTCTTTAGATTTCTTGCTTTTTCTTCTGATTGTATCGTTATACGGTGAGTATTCCCTTTTCTTTAACTGCTTGAAAACTCAGTGAAAGTTCCCTGGTGATAGACATTTGAAAGGAAATATTCGAGCAGTATAGAAGAAGAGTTGCCTACGTTCAAATTTTGAAAAATTGTCTTAAACATGGTCTTATACGGTATTCGTTTCAGTAGTCTTAAAGTTCTAAAAGTGGTAGAAGTTTTCAAAATGTTAAGAGAACTTTAAGAACGATGATATGGATTCTACAT
This sequence comes from Dysdera silvatica, assembly GCA_006491805.2. NCBI lineage: Eukaryota > Metazoa > Arthropoda > Arachnida > Araneae > Dysderidae > Dysdera > Dysdera silvatica. Next base: position 99,843,616 of record QLNU02014802.1, read on the forward strand.
AAGATCACTTTTAAACAGAAAACACAATTTTTTAAAATTTTTAACATAGACAACTTTATTTTTATACCGCTCATTTATTCTTTAGCCTATCATAGCCCAGGCTGTTGTAGCATTTTTTTTTTTTTTTCAGAATTTTTGTTTTAAATACAACAAACATTAACATACCTTTTTTTTTTTTGTGGCTTTAAGTAAAGCTTAAACCTTGACGAGTTTGCACCTGAATCATGGGGAAATGTTGATTTAGAAATGACTGGCTTTTAAAAGATGATGGCTATAAGTGCGTAGTTGCTGAATGGGGGGATCCAAATATAGTGACACCGAAATGTTTCGTAAAGTGTGTTCCTGCATACCCTGCAACACCAGAAATGAAGACTTTCAAGCTATTTTGCATTTCTTGAGAGACTTTCTCAGTTTGAAGAGGATGTGTTAGATCTAATTTAAATTTAATCAGAAATTTGAAATTTTTGATCTACAACTACTTATGTACTAAAGCTTAAGACTCAGGCATTTGATTAGTGGCCATTGGCCAGCAGGGCCCTTTTTATTAGAGGCCACTTCATTTAAGTTATAGCCACTTTCTCGTGGCCACAAAACATTTAAATACTGCAACCTTAGAAGGGTTTGTTTGATCAACATTTTTCATAAAAAAATAGTAAGTAGTTTGTGGATTCAGAATGTAACCTCCCTGCAGAGTCAAAATGGACAAGATTGCATTGGGAAACAATAAAGTGACGAGTATGATGGTGACTGAAGTCGTATTTTTAATCGCCATTCCCCAATATTTAGTCGCCCTGGGGCCAGTGGCGACCGTGAATTTTAACCTTTATTATGTACTAATGTTGTTTGGATTTTTATGGTGCAAGAGCATCTGGGCTATACTGTGCCAAGTTATTATGTACTAATACTTAATTACAATTTTATTTAGAAATCTCGGCACATGGTGACTTGTTGCCCTTGCGCCTTTGATAATAACAGTCAATTGTGAATCTTTTCTAAAATTCTTTCTCAAATAAAAGTTTTCTCTTTTCCCTAAACTACATCTTAGCGATGCTCCAGAATATAACATTTATATTTCCTTTTTATCCTCCATTTTGTTTACCTATTTCTTTGGTATTTATTTTTTTTATATATATTTTTTATTTTCTGTTTTTACTTTTTTTCCACAAAAATGAGTTCCAACTTCGGTCAATGCAGCCATTATTGTCAGCCCACTAGTTTAACCAACTCTGATTTCTCCATACGTGATTTATTTTTTCTACACATTACTGCTTGCAGCCTAACCAATAAGATTCTCTTACTGTACGATCTTTTAAACACGATCGGTCATGACTTGTGATTATATAGATTTCACCGCTAAAGTTATTACATTACCTCTTACTTACATTTATAACTTAACCTTTACAACTGGAATCATTCCTCATGACTTTAAAATGTCAGCTATCACTCCAGTATTTAAAAAAAGTTTAAGATCTAACGTCTCGAACTACAGACCTATTTCAGTCTTAACAGTTTCTGCTAAGGTCTTTGAGAAACTTCTTTATAGAAAACTAAATAATTTTTTTGAAAGTGATAACATTATACACAATAATCAATTTGAATTTGTCAAGGGTAAGTCTACTGAACATGCCTTACTGGCCACTACTGATTTTGTTTATTCATCCTTAGATTTAAAAAAGTCGGCAGTTTGGTGTTTTCTTTGACTTATCTAGGGCTTTCGACATGATAAATCATGAAAGGTTACTTTTCAAGCTGGAATTGGCTGGCATTCACGGTCTCTGCAGTACCTTATTCAGAAGTTACTTAATCGATAGGCAACAATTTGTGCACATGGACAGGAATTGCTCTCCACTCCATACTATACTTTGTGGTGTACCACAGGGTCTGTTCTTGGACCTTTGCTCTATAATTTTTATATAAATGATATATTTTTCTTACCTGTACTTTTCAAACCCCTCTGCTTCGCAGATGACACTAGCATTTTTTAATGATATTGAAATTAATAACTTAATTCAATGAGTAAATAGCGATATTAAACATTTTACCAACCTTTTCAAAACTAACTTCCTAACTTTAAAGACAAAGTGTCTCCTATTTACCAACCAAAAAAAAAATATATTAATTTGTGTCGACTCAGCCTTGTCATAAACAATAATATTATCCCTTTTTCTCTAGAAACAAATTTTCTTGGAGTAACCTTTCAGGCAAATTTAAAATGGGACACACATATTCAGAGAATATGTACCAAATTAAACAGAAACATTCGTGTAATTAGAAACATTAGCTTTTATTTACCTATTTCAATCCTTTTCAGTCTTTATTATTCTCTGATTTTCTCTAACTTATATTACTGCCTACTAATTTGGGGTCACACGTCAAAATCAAACATACATCGTTTAGCCTCACTTCAAAAAAAATACATCCGTCTCGTCTCCAACCACATTTCTACCTTCCATTATTTGGAAATAGCTAGACATTACTGCATTTTTCTGATTGACGAACTTCTCATTTTTAAAATCTCAACGCTTATGTTCAATGTTATAAAATCTTCAGCATATCCATATCTTAGCTCTCTTCATCTGCCCAGCCATACATATCTAATGAGAAACTCTACTAACTTTGTCCCAGATTTTTCAATAACTAATCTCGGGCTGGCACGAACTGGCTGCTTTGGCCCCAGGGCATGGAACTTTCTTCCCTCAAACTTGCAATCATTAAACTCGCTCTCACTATTTAAAAATTATCTTTCTCAATTTTTACCAAATTAAATTAACGTTTCTTCATTTCAAAAATAATAAAATTTTCTACCTTGGGCAACATGGGCTTTGTCAGACCCTGTGCTGGCCAAGAGAGTCAATTAAACACTTTTGTAATGTGAATCTAATGCATCTGAAACTGTAATTGATTCTCCTCAATAAAATTTGCATGGTAATTGTAGCAGTTCATTCTCATTACAATGAGAAGGTTTTACAATCATACAGAACGAATTAGAATTACCTGACCGTCGTTTTATCGGATACGGTACTACCAGATGGTTAACTATGAAGAATGCAGCAGAAAGGCTTTTTCAACAATAGGATGCTCTGGAAAAGTACTTTCTTACATTTATCCCAAAGACTGCAAAATTTGCTTCCTCTGCAAAGTGCAAGCATATTGTTGACTTATTGAAAGACAATACTGTAAAAGCTGAAATTCTCTTTGTCTGTAGCAGTGCATGGATTTTTACTAAATTTACAGGGACATTTCAAAAAGATGAGTCGCTAATACATTTGGTTTACAGTGAAACTGAAGCTCTGAAGACTTTATTAGGCCGGATTTGTAAGTCACCAGTAGCAAGTGTTGATGGAATAAATGATAGCATTTTTGAGAGAACGAATATTCTTCCTTCAAAAGACATTGCTTGTGGAGAAACTGTCTTTGCTTCTCTATGGAACACAAATGAGAAAAAGAAATTGTTATTCCTCCGATATGTAAGAAAATACAAGTATGTCATTGAAAAGTGTTTGAAACATAGAAGTTTATCAAAGTCTTTTAAGTGCCTTCATCCAAATGCAGTACTTTCGCAGCAAAATGTTGATGATATTGTTATGATTGCCAAAACCTTACCTTTTGATGTCACTGGTGACAGATTGATGGATGAGGGGAGGCCGTTGTAGGCCGATGAAGAGATTAATGTACATGCAGATATTCGAATTGATGAGTATTAGAATCAAATATGCATGGTCAAGTAATGTTTCAGGTTACAAAAAATACCTTACCATTACCATGGTTGTGAAAGATTCGCTCTCCCTCTTACATGGTAATGCATACATCTGAAGGTTTTCATCTTCAAGTTCCTCTATGCCGGAAGTTAGATCCTCATTGAGGGAGTGTAATGTAAATGCAATAATGATGACTAAAGAATTTCTGCAGTTGTACAATAATAAGCCTGAACTAGTGCCAATCTCCAAAAGTTTGTTAGTTCTTACTCATGGTGTATACAAAAGTTACCTATACTATAGGGATGAAAAGAGAAAAAAAAAATAGTAGTAGTAAGAGCTGAACAGGAAAGGAAAGAAAAGGAGTGTGCCGGAGGAGGACTGAAACAGAGTAGAAATAATTAATAGAAGAGAAAGAAATACTAGAACAGAAAAGGAAAGAGAAGGACCAAATTCACAAAGCTGCTGGTAAACTTGTCCTCGAAGCAAGTAATGAGTTGGAGGAGGCTTTGAAAAACAGGAATTTTATTGAAGTGAAACTGGCTCAAGCTATGTTGCATGGTATTTGCCGTGTCCAAGAGAAGGAAAATATCAGAAGACAAGAAACAGATGTTCTTCAGAAGAACATTGATAAAAGAAAAGCATATGTAATCAAAAAATGTTTTGCTAAAAAACTAAAGATGTAAAAATAAGTATGGATCGTTGTTTTGTCATTCACAATTCTGTATTTTCTGAAAGAAGTATTGTAGTTTAATAGAGGTGTATTATATTTTGGCCAGACCCCATTCAAGACCAAGGTTAATTTTTGTGCTCATAATTTCAATCTTTATGAATCAGCAACAATTTTCACTTTGATCTTAGCCGGTCTTCCTAGTAGGGGACTTTTTTAAAAAGAAATAACTTCTTTTTTTTTCATTCACAAATTAATACTGCACTTCTTTTTGTGAATCACTTTTCTCACCTTTTTTTGGTGCTTAAACTTATTTGCAGGCCTGCTTTAGGCTTGCAAGACTGGATTCGACTCCTAATAAGTTTAGTTGTGTGTAAATATATTGTGAGATGGAAATATATCTATACATCCCATATTATTACCATGGCTGCCAACTGCTGCGGAATGTATATTAACTCCTCATGCCCTATGTAGGTCCCCTTCTGCTGTTTTATCAGAGACAAATTCAATGAATCAGATAAAATTTAAACTGGCTATTATTTTTAGATAAGTATACACACTTCTGCGATTTATATTTCATTATGTTAATAGACCGGAGATAATAATCAGAACAAAATATGTAGGGATATAATAGATGCAAGATGAGTCAATCAAAAGTATTTTTTATTTATAAAGTCATGTTTATTTAATATACAGACAAATTGTATAGGATTTTGTGGCCATGCAAAAGTGACTACCAGCTTAAATAAAGTGGCTGGCCACACTGCATAGTTCATCACACGGCTTCTCCTGAAATTTGTCGAAAATTGCAGTATATCGGCTTGTGACGTCATTCTTCGGCGTCTTTCCTATGCCCTTGTCATACTCTCTCTCTCTCTCTAAAGCCATACTTTCGTGTCTCTTTTGAGTTTTTAAGGCCATTTTCATCTTCCTCAAAGCTGTGTTTTTCATTTCAGCAAAATTATTTCTAGTCTTATTTTTAATTAAGAAGTTGCAGGTGTTCAGTGATCCAATTGCATGGTCATGATTTGTCGTTTTGCTGGGCAATTTATTTCCGGCCACCATGGTTGTTTACAAATGAACTACGTATTTGTATTATACCTTTCGGTTACTTAATTAGACGTAATACCGAGACATTAATGAGGTTTTCTTTATTCTTTGTGATTAAAAACAATAACCACAGAGCTGGCAAGGCCCCTTCCCCCTTGATGTATCGTGTAGCGGTATCTCGTACCCTTTCGGTTACTTACACATGACACCTGTGGTTTTTTTTATTGTTTTTGTTTAAAAACAATAACCACATAGCTGGTGAGGTTTCTTCCCCCCCCACCTCCCCCATTTGTTTTTAAGTATGAATTTTGTAAAAAGTAAACACTATCTCAACAACATTTCAAACATGGCGGAAGCTGATTTACCCTGTTACCAATCGATGTTGGCAACATTACAAAAACATTAGCGGAAAGAAGCCATGTCACAAACCATGCAGTGTCACCGAAATGGCCCCTCATAGAAAGGGCTCTGCTGGTCAGTGGCCACTAACGAAATATCTGAGTTTTAAGCTTTAGTATATATACAGGTAGATGCGAATTACAAACTCTAAACCCTCTTTTGCGAGATAAACAAAATAACAGGTGACTTCATTCAGCGAGCGATTTTTAAGCCGTATTTGTGATACCCCGTATTAACGTAATTTCTACAAAATAGCTGGATACTTAAAAAATGAAAACCTTTTGAATCACTTTCCGTAGGGGGTTGCGATATGCAGGGGTGGATTTAGGGAGTGGGGGGGGGTGATCGCCGTCCCCTTGAATGAAAATTTAACATTGAAAAGATACAAGGTAAAGGTCCAATGAGGTATCATTTCCAAAAATCAAGTCATTAATCGCCACCCTTGAATGACCTCTAAATCAGCCCCTGGTGATATGCTTTAACTCTCTTGTAAAGAATGCTCTCCATTATTGGGAAAGAAAAATTCTTATTAGTGATTTATTTATAAATTAATAATTATTGAATGAAATATTCACTGGTTAATTTATTCCATAATGTGTTGATGTTTCCATGTAGAAATTGAGACGTTCTTCAAAAACGCGTCCTAATACATGGCGGTGTCAATCATATGATGAATTCGAAAATGCACCTCCAACACCTGTGAAACTCTATTCCCCTTTCGGAATAGTCACTCCAAGTCCACGAAGACCAATTTCAGCAGAAAAACGACGAAGACAACAAACACCAAAAACAAAAAGACGGTAAATATTTTTTTTTCACTATAAGGAACGATGGTGCATTGAGTGCAGGTGCGAGCAATCTTTTAAAGGGGTTGTGCCAAAGTAATACTGCAATCTCCATTGCATGTTGCCCTACACTCATCCAAACTGTGAAAGTTTAGTTTACTATTTAACTATTAATGAAAATTAATAGATTATTTCATTAAAAGAATAAAAAATAATTTAAGAGGATACAAATTAATAATTAATCAGTTTAGGGAATAAACAGTTAGTCAGGGAAGGAATTATTTACAATGGGTTTTATTTTAAAATACTTTCCGTGCCAGAGGATGCTGACTCATGGTATGCAGGGGTGGGCAAATGCAGCTCTTCGTTAAGTATGGCTCCTGTCGAAAATTTATATATATATGTTTTGGTTTTTTTTTCTTACAAATCTTGTTAAATTGACTAAGAAAGTGAATCGGTTAATGAAGAGTAGAAGGCGCACATAATTACTTTGAAAGTAGATCTTCGGTTGCTTCGATAGGTCATTCTTGGAGTTATTATTAAACTTTGAAATAATTATTTTGTGTTTTCTTTCTCTTAATTATATTTTCTTTTATGTATACTTTACATAGTGTACAATATGTAATCATATTAAATTTGTATATTTAATACTATGTAACTATGGTGTGACTCTTTGTAATATATGATAGACTACTCCGATAAAAGGTAGAGGTTCCATCACAGGTGCCAACTTCTAGAAGTGAAAAATCTGTAGTTAATTGCACATGTGGGCAGGCCACCATTTTTTAATTAAACAAAATCATACATAATTTATGAAAAAAGGGCACAATGAGGAAATTAAGTATTTATTAAATTAATAATAATAGAGGATTAAACTGTATTAAACGCAATATTAATTCTTAGAATTTACAAATGCTGTAGTGCAAGATTTTGCATTTGAGAAATTTTTTGTCAAATACATTCTCGTAACATTTCACATGTTGTCTGCATTTAACTATTAGTAAATTTTCTAATGTGTCATCAGACATGGTTGACCTGAAGTCAGTTCTAATTTTCTTCACTTGACTGAAGACTCTCTCGCATGCTGCATTACTGTGAGGGATCGTAAGTATTGACAGCATAACCTGAGAAAGTCGTTTAAATTTTAATTCACAAGTATCATTTTTTATTTTACCTATGGCTGCCCATTGTGCATCAATGCTACCTTCATTACTCACAGTTTGTGGAACTTCGAAAGCCTGGAACTCACTGAATTCTGTTTGTAAAGCATCAACAGCTTCATCTTCTGTATTATTGAACAAAAGAACAGGAAATTTTTCTGTAAAATATTTTAAGCTGGAAAATGATGCATTTTCAAAATTCGATATTTGTGTAACCTCTGCATGATGTAACACTTCTAACTCAAAAGGAAATTTATTGTGCATGTAGTCACATGCTGCTATGAAATAGCTTCTGACGTTTTCATAAAATTCATTTTTATCATGGATGTTAAAATCTTGGATTACTTTCAGTGTTCCATTTCCAATTAAGATATCAACATCATCTTTTTGATTACTCCTCTCATGATAGTGGACTTTCAAAATATTATTACATAATTTTGTGACGCTTGGTTTTATAAATTTCACTAGCATTCCCCTCTAAAATTTTAAGAGAACAGATTTTAGCATATGAATATACGGTTCCGCAGACTGAAGTTGAGCATTTGCTTTTTAAAATATAGGCACAGTATAAGATAAAAATAAACAGAAAGCCTTATTGATATCTTCCGACAGAAAATAAAACAACCTTTCTTCACGAGACATGGAGTTTTCAGTTTTTTGTTTCTTAGAAATATCCACATAATTTTGAGCTTTCCTTTTTAATTTCTGCGATGCTTTTTTGCTGTTACGTTCTTTCACTTTATCTGCATTTTCAACCAAAACTTTGATAGAGGGAATAGTAAAGAAAGAAAGTGGGGTGATTTGATTCCTTTTCATGGCCTCTTCCTTAAAAAAACTGATCAAAGGTTGCCACTGCTGGATTATACGCTCTAAGCACTTTCCAACGCGTGTTTCAGTACCTTTTTTTTTTTTATATATATATATCAGTCTCTTGAAATTCTTGAAGAATTTTCAACCTATCTTTTCTTTTCGAACTCTTTTGTAAGTAATAGTAAATGTCTACCAAAATTTCATCGATTTTAAATGGCAAACATGCAGCACTCTTTTCAGCTGCTAAGTTAATAAGGTGGCAGGAACAGCCCATAATTTCAATATTTTGGTGATGATTCTTTAACACTGCTGCTACACCTGCTTTATTTCCTATCATAACAGGTGCATTATCACAGCTAAAGGCAACACAATTAGAAATCGCAAGGTTTTTAGATTGTAAAGCACTTACCAGAAGATTTCCAATATTTAACCCAGTAGCATCTTCTTTCAAAGATGGCATAGATAAAAGACAATTCACAATTTTTTCACATAAAGGATCGAAGAAAGTTACCACTATTGGATACAGCTTTGAATCAACATCGTTGCTTCCATCAGTTGCAATTGAAAATGGATAGCACCTTAAATTTTCAACAAATGATGAGGATTCCTTTGCAGACATTTCTTTCATAATTGCAGAAGTTTTGGTCTTTGCAGATCCATATTGTTTCGCAATATTGCTGTTAGGAAACATTTTCCTAAAGAGTGTCCACGCATGATCGCTGCAATTCATTGGCAAATTATGTTCGATCAAAAACGATGTAAATAAACATTCAGCATTAATCACGGAGGTATCGTTAAATGCAAATGGAGTCATAACCCCCCCCATTGGGATGCCATTTTATATATATATATGAATTTATGGAGGTGCAGCTTAGTAACCTTTTCCCCTTTTGAAGGATTCATTATCCAGATTTCTTGCACAAATGTAAGGCTACTGATCCATATAGGTGATGCATTTGTCTGTTTTGCCATTTACCAGGGGTCGACTCCCAATGGTATGGAACATACGCCATTTTTCTAGTGCTGTAGTCCAGGGATTTGGCTCTCTTAGTAGTAGAGGCTTGGATTCCTTTCTCAGTGCAGCATGTCCTTTGCTGTTTTTGCGCTGTAAAAATACAATAAACAAAGTAGATAATCCAGGCTTGGTTGTAGTAAGTACTCAACATGTGCCGTTTGTAGTAGAAATCCACAGTTTGATTCTCTTGGCCAAAGGGGTTTGGATTCAGGGTTTAAGCTGCCCACATTTTTCGCAAAATGTGAAGAAAAATTTATTGACCATCGCGAAAATGCGACAGGCATTTTTAACCACAGTTTATTCTCTGAAAACAGGATTCCCCGATTCCAGAATATCCGTTTTGCACTTCAGCGATCTTTTCTTGTTCCTTTTTGTTTCCTCTTCAAAATTCTTAACAGCACCTGTTAAGCATCGTTGATATAAATAATTTCATTGATACGGTTCTTGGAACAACGAAAGCAACTAATATTTTTTAGCATTTTGCTACAACTTTTTTCCCATTTTAGCATTTTTGCGACAGCATGTTTTGAGCCAGCTTAAACCCTGTTTGGATTCATTGGAGAATGGAAGCCCTGGTGCAACATGACCTTACCAGTCTTTCTATCATAAAACACAAATATATATATATGTGATGACCCACAATATCATTAAAAAATACACTGTATTTTGTTCCAGCATTTTCCCGGAAATATGAATATTTGTTTTGTGTATGCTTTCTTTAAGATACAAGTAGTTGAGATTGTTCTGTATACAACCTTTTGAAATAATGGTATTCTTATATTGTTTTTTAGAATGGCCTTCGTTAGTCCTACGGGAAAGCTAAGACAAGATGTAGAAGAGCTATCCTCAGGATTAAGGGAGCTGCATACCGTTGCTCGTGCACTACATAAGCGAAGCCCAAATCACAAATGATCTGCAGCATTGCTCATACATTTAATGGCAGCTAGGCATATCATCTCACTTTCATCTCTGCACTGTCTTTCGTGTTTGTATAGCTGGCATAGAGTTTAGGACCTCATCTTTCAAAAGTAGTGTGAATCGAAAAAGTTAACTTCCGTCGGAAATTGAAGCATGTATTTAAAATGAATCAACGTTAAAATTAAAAGAATTTCAATCGGCTCTGTATGCTAAGCACCCACGTACATTAAAAACTAGATGTTGCATATATTAGTAAGTGATCATATATGTGATATATGCACATTGAATAAAAAATTTAACCTCAATATCACAAGAGCCCTCTGCATCCGTAAGATTTAGACTGAGTCGGGAATGATTTATAAGCTGTGTATTTCTTGCTTGTGTACTTTTATACTTTGCATATATTATATGCAACATGGCAGCTTTTAGATAATAAATACTGTATAAAAAGGATTTCAGAGTGAATACTTTCCGTTGTAAACATTATCCAAGCAATATGAATAGTCAGCTTAATAATTTGTGTTACCAATTATAGGTGACACCAATAATATCATATGCTCATAGATAATATACCTTTTAATTGTTGTTTTTAGCGGGTTTCAATAGATATTGAACCCACTTTTGGTTTTTATGTCTATACGCAATAAAAGAGTAAGGTAACGGTCTTCCGTAAATGCAATAATGATGGCTATTGTTAACGTTGAAAACCTACAGAGTTGTTCGAGAATTAATGTTAATTGAAACCCGCTAAATTTAAATATCGACTTTATTTTGATTTTCTTTCACTTGCTTGTTTCACATCAATTTAATTTCCATAATTCCGACCAGCTAAAATAGAAGCAATCACCTTATACAGTGAACTCTATAATGATACTCCAAGGACCAGTAACAGATATCGCTGTAGATAAGACTAAATCTAATATGTTCTGTATCTGTCTGGACTAGGGGAAAAATATCGTTATATACATGTTTCACTATATTTACTTTTTTGGATTAGAGAAATACTGTCCATCAGGGCCAGAAAAATCTATTACC
>QLNU02014802.1:99873658-99940990 GCA_006491805.2 Dysdera silvatica
ATGTTCTAAATACCTTGCACAAACAAGTATTATATTGTTGTCCGTTAAGGCAAAGAGTGAAATGATTAGCTGCAACTATTTACCTTCATTGTAATTTTGCATTTCGTTTATTTTCATGTGTTAAGTGATAGCACTAGTATATGCACACATTGATGTATGCATGGGGGGGGGGTGTGTTGATGGGTGTTGTAACACCCCAGTACAACGAAATTTTGTATATTTAACATAGGAACATGTGAGTTGTAGCTCTGTAACCCCCCCTTTATGAACTTTCTGCATACACCTATGAGTGATAATGAAATCAAATGAATTCACATCACCAAGTCTATTAGGTGTCAAAACAAGATGAGCGGTAAGTTGCCCCGTGTTCGGAAAGCCATCGGAATTAAGTGACATTATGCTGCCAACTTCTGAACAAGTTATGAAAATTTATGCATGGACAAGGTTCAATTAGAAGAAAAGCCGAGAGGAGCCAACGTTTGCTGAAATAGCCAAGTAAGTGGCAGGTAAGTTACAACAAATTTGGCATAAAGCATCCATTCCTACAGCTTCCCATAACAGAATTTTACAACTCTTGCAAGCATACAAAATATATGAAGCTTATGAAACCACTTAAAGGCAAACAAAACAATAAAACATACTACGCCAAGATTCAGAGCTTTGGAGAAGGTAGGACTACACTTTTCGATATTGCATCATGCAAATGTGATTCATCTTTTAGTTCATGCATTTGACTAAATCTGTATTATTCGTATTATCAAATTATTAAACTTAGTAATTACATTACTAAAATTAGTAATTAAGTCATTAGAGTTAAAATATGGTTAATTACATATTAACATATAAAATTATTTCAACTACAACAAAAGTCTATTGTGAAATTTCCTACTCGAAAAAAAAAAGAAAAAGGATCATTCAAGTTTGTTGGGGAGGCAGAAGATATCAACCAAATTTTACCACAATACTATGCAGCGTATAAGACAACTTTTCCGCGGTATTGGATTTTAAAATAAAAAAAATAAATTAAAAATTCACTTGTTTCACTCCACCCTGATGTACATATTGCTCCCTTCGAAAAGTGTTGTCAGTTATTTTGGGTCTTCATATCTCTGGTTCTTTTATCCACTAGAATGCTGAAATTTTGTATATTGACCTATTGGATTATGGGGCACATTTCACTTATTGGAAATTTTTGTGTACAGGGACTGTATAAAAATTTAAATTTTGTATTTCTTTGAAAAATAATTCTCTGCGATTTTAATCGATTTCATAAAATTCTGCACCCCTTTTCTTATGCCACTTTGCAATTTAACACATATGTCTAGGATCAATATTTAAGGAATTAGAGGGGCGGTCAGGGTTTTTTGGACACACTGTACAGCTCAACAAAGCTGGTTGCAAAGTAGCCATTAGTCAACTACATTTTTGTGGTTAGTGAATTGGAAATTGGGGCTGTTATTTAAACTATCGCAAAATCCTGTATTTGTACTGGTATGTGTTTAAAATACACAGTGTAGTTCATTTATTTTTTTTCATTTTGAAGCAGGTGAGTACAAGGGCATAGCAATTCATTCAAAAAATAATGAGGGTGGGATTTAAGCAGCTTAAAAAAAACGATTGACTGGGTGTTAGGAGAATAAAATACTTTGTTATTCAATGGCTTGAGCCCCCCCCCCCCCCTTATCTTCTTATGACAAGGGGGAAGTATTGTTCTTGTCTGCTGGCGAGTACGATTCAGCTGCAATTTGTCGAATCCTGTATGCATACACTTTTAGTTTTTTTTTTTTCCCCATTTAAGAGATTTTCAATCACAAGTTTCCTCATCCTTGTATTTTGTGATATAAGGGAAGCTAAAAGGAGAGAGAGAGAGAGAGAGAGAGAAAAAGGAAGTTATGGTGTACTAAATAATAATTATTTATTATCAAGTAGCACTGTGTTAGGTCTTCCACATTTCTTCGGGTATTGGGAAGCACTGGGTGGCTGTAACATAATTAGTGACACAGGGGCTTGAATTCAGAAGAATGTATCTATTGAACACAGCATTATTTGTAACTTATCAGCCATATTCAACAGCGTATGCAGAAAGTTTATAAGGGTGGGGGTTATATGACAACAACTCTCTCCATTTATATATATACACCAGTAGTATAGTGTGACTTCAAAAATAAGCTATCTCCTTAGTATTCTCCCCCTGCCCAATTAAAAGTCTACAAATTCAATACATATCATCATTATTATGCTAATACACACACACACAGGGTGTCTCAACACCAGGGTTGCAAACATCTAGGAGGGGTAGGGTACACCTAGACGAACAATATTTGTCATAGAACCTAGGGTCGCAAACCACTCACAGTTCTAAAACCGTCCAGCATGCACAAATAGTGACAACCAGTGCATGAGAAGCGCAAAATGCGATGTCCTAATCATCTATGCCAGGGATCTTCACTTTTTTTTCAGTCCAAGGGACAATTTTGGTTATTCTTGTTGGCTTATGGGCCTCACGGATCTTATTTTCCTATGTTCGCCAATGTTAGTTTTCGCTTACCGAGCATGCCTGGCCAGCTGTTGGCCCGCGGGCCATAGTTTGGAGATCCTTCATCTATACATTTGAGAAGCTGACCTTAGATTTATCTGACGCTTTTTATGCACTGGTTGTCACTATTTGTGCATGCTGGACGGTTTTAGAACTAGCGCTGTGAGTGGTTTGCGACCCTAGGTTCTATGACAAATATTGTTCGTCTAGGTGTACCCTACCCCTCCTAAAAGTTTGTAACCCTATTGCTGAGACACCCTGTATATGAATCGTGGCTCTTTTGTTCAAGGTGAGGGAAAGGTAAATATTTGGGAATGGCCCACTTTTGAAGTTATACTACGCAGCTGATATCAGTACCAGTTACAGTCCAACACAGTATGGGTAAGACGAATAATTTACGCGTGTTTGAGCATGGGCAAATTGTTGGGGTCCGATGAATGGGTTACTCCACCTTAGAAGTCGAATAGGCACTAGGATTTTCATGAGCCCCTGTGTCAGGGGTGCACCGTGAATACGTTGATTCTAGAAAAACCATTCCTGCCATGACCAACTACCATAGACAACGGTGTGTGGAGCAGCGGTGTTGCCATTGACTGGCTTGCATTATAACAACAGATAAACGAGTCAGAACAACAGCTAACAGCTCACTCAGAATTTTAACGCTGGTGCAGAATAACATGTAAGCAACTACACCATCCAGAACCATCTTCATACTATGGGGTACAGAAACCATCGTCCCATGAGGGCACCTCAGCTGACCACCAGGAACAAAGACTAGCAGGGGCATGGAAACATTGCTACTGGATCCTAGAAATGCGGAAAAATGTCTGGACTAATGAGTCAAAATTCACTTTAACATATGCACATGGTAGGGTAAGAGTATGGCACAAACCACATGAAGTGATAGATCCTTCTTGCGAGCAGGGCATTTTTTAAGCTGGTAGAGGTGGCGGTCTTGTCTGGGGATAGTTTACGTGGACTGAAATGGGACCTTTGCTACATGTGACATCATTGCTCACAGATGAATGTTAATGGGAGATCCTCGATGATCATGTACTCCCCTTTGTTCATCTTCAATATACCAATGCACTCTGCCATTGTTCCCGAATTGTATCTGAATGGCTGGATAAACACCCCATAAGACATGAACTTGCCTTCCTTGCAAGCAAGGTCATTTAACCCCAATCCCATCTGGGCTGTCATCGAGAGATGTTCAAGTCTCTGGCAGTCCCTTTATCAAATCTTCATGAAATGTGAGAAATTCTCCAGGGGTTGTGGATCTGTATGACTTTCCAACACTTCCATTCTCTTGTCAAGTTCATTGAGATGAATTGCCACCGTTATCATGGCGAAAGAGGTGCTGCATGATACTAGACAGGTATCTCTAATTCAATTGCTCTTCAGTGTACATGCAATATTGTAGTTTGCAATAATCAAAACTTAATGGGGGTCATAACCCACCCCCCTATCAACATCCCTCCTGCAAACACCATTGGTCATACTTATTCCTGTCTCAAGGAGTCTCCAAGTAAACTAAAGAAAATCACTACTGTAAAAACATGAAATAAAAATGAGCAAATTAAATCGCTTAAAGAGTTCTTGGCCTTACCGGTAATACTAGTGAAAACTTCACTTATCCCCATGAACATGTATTGAGGTATCTGCCAAAACACAGGCATTTCCGAAGCCATAAAGGTGGTGCGATCAATGACTTGACAAACACTATTTGACCTAAAGAAAAGGACTATTAGTTTTTGTTTTAGCACTTTGATGATTGTGCTTTAATACAGAGTGTGGCAGCGAAAACGCAACCTGAAATTTGCATGAAACTGGTAGCAGATATATGCAAAGTGAGATGATTTTAATGGTTGTAACAGCATGATGGGATTGTAGAGAACTGGTTTTGAGTGATTGCAGCATATATGCCAAAGTCGTTTGGAATTGAGATGACAATGTGCAAAAGTGAGCCATTACGCCATACAGCACAAAACAACAAGCGTTCGTCATTGGACGTTGTTTTGCTTCGATATACTATGTGGTAGTTCATGAACGATTTCGCAGTTTCTTTTCTGGATTCTGCGATACCCAACAAGAGTATCATTAAATGTATTGTCGATAAGTTTTGAGACTGTTATCATTAGAGGACTTGGAATGGCAGATAATGCCAGAAATCAATACTATTACACCAGAAACATTATGAAATGTATTCTTAACTGTATGAAATGAGTGACAATTTGTACAAACGAAAAGTGGGGAGATATCCAGCATTTATTGTAAATATTTACTACTAAAAATTTGTTGACTGCTTTTTTGTAACAGTTCTCTTTTTATGCGAGTGGGGTGGGGGGGGTTGCATTTTTGCTACCACACTTTGTATAATCAGAGTTTCCTTGTATTTCTGTGAGTATTTTGTAATAAGTATGTATGCACATGTAAAGATATACATAAACTCATGTTTGTAAAAATTGCAACACCATGAAGGAATCACTTGATTGAGCTGAAACTTTCAGGAAATGCAAATTAGGGTATGCTATTCAAATGATTAGAATTTCAGAGTCATCGCGCATGCGTGGGCTGAGCAGCGCCCTCTGAACTGCTGATGGATCCGTATAAATAGAGGGCTGTAGCGGGGCGTGTATGGCTATCTACTAGTGGTAAACGTTACATGAGACGTCACTATGCCTCTACGATGAAAGAGGGCGACATTTCAGCAAGTTACGGAGTTTGAACGGGGACGAATGATCGGCTTTCGTGAAGGAGGGTTTTCTTATCGTGCAATAGCAGCTCGTATGGGGCGTAACAGCAGCACAGTGATGCGAGTGTGGAAGCAGTGGGTTCAAGAGAACCAGACAACTCGGAAATCCGGGAGTGGACGCCGAAAGGTGACGTCAGCACGGGATGATAGACACCTGGTCCGCATGGCGGTGACGGACCGTTTTGCTTCATCTGGACAGTTGGCAGAACGTTGGTGCACTGCTACAGGTGTATCATTGTGTGCTTCATCAATTCGTCGGCGTCTACTGCACCGTGGACTGCGTGCAAGAGTTCCTTTATACAGGATCCTCCTGACGCAAAACCATCGGCGCCTGCGGCTACAATGGGCTCATGGACATAGAGACTGGCGTGCTGATTGGCAACAAGTGGTGTTTTCTGATGAATCCCGCTTTAATTTGGGGTACAGTGATGGCCGCATCCGTGTTAGACGCTATACCGGTGAACGCCACCTTCCGGAGTGCATTATCCAACGTCATAGTGGACGAACCCCCAGCGTTATGGTCTGGGGTGCGATTGCGTATCATGGACGATCTCAGCTGCTACGAATTGTGGGTAATCTTAACAGCAACCGGTACATCAATGAAGTTCTGGAGCCCGAAGTTGTTCCCTTCCTTCAAGGCATTCCCGGAGCTGTATTTCAACAGGACAATGCCCGCCCACATATTGCCAGGAATGTTCAAGACTTCTTTTCATCACAACAGATACAGCTTCTTCCTTGGCCTGCCTATTCGCCGGATATGTCGCCGATTGAACATGTGTGGGATTTCGTTGGTCGGCGTCTCGCTCATGATCCTCGTCCCATAGCTACTACAGATGAACTTTGGGGTCGCATACAAGCAATCTGGAATGCTCTTCCTCAGGCACACATTCAACATCTGTTTGATTCCATGCCACGTCGTATAGCATCACTTATTGCAGCGCGTGGTGGCTTCACCAAATACTGATTTTCGACATGTAATATTGTTTTTTTTGCTTTGTAATTTTAATCGTTTATTTGTATCAACACAGGTCGTTTGTACATTAAATTTCATTCAATTCGGACGAGTCCTTCATGGTGTTGCAATTTTTACAGACGTGTGCATATATATTTTTTATATGCCTTACAGTTGCAGCATGGTAACATGCCTCTTTGCCATGTGGAAACACAGGTTTAGATGCTCATAGTATCAAAGAATTCGTCCCCCCTACATTTTTCCTGATTTATGTTCCTAGGTTGGATTCCCAAGTCCAAAGATTTGGATTCCTTAGAGAATTGTATAACAACTCACCTGGCAATTGTGGTGGCTTTACGGCCAACTCCTTCAAGATGCTATATGTATAAAGAGCATATAAGGAAAGTACAATTGTGCAGACAATCAACACTTGATGATGATATTCACACTGCCTAAGAACTCTTCTTACTGCTGTCTGCCACCATGGAAATGGGCCCTATCTCATTTTCAAGAGGGAAGGCTTGAGGAAATTAATCCACATTCTAGCATCTCTCAAGTGAAAACAGGCCAATGTTTAACCAACAGTTATTTCGACAATGGTGTACGGTTTAAAAACACATTTTGTGAGCCAACTGCTCCCTTTGTCAAGTGAAGGCATAAATTCTGTCTTCACTTAACAAAGGGAGCAGTTGGCTTCCGAAATGTTGTGTTTTTAAACCTTATGCCCGTGTCAAAATAACTGTTTGTTATGGAATCTCCTGGTGAAACTGTGTTGTTTTGTCAGGTCAATGTTTGTTTCCACGGCAACAGATAGAGGCAGACTTGGTAGAGGGAAGAGTTCACATGGTAGACAGACTATGGCACACTTAACTTTATATATTTAAAAATAATATCTATATAAAAAATATCAATGGTTCAATTGGAACTTTGGAGTTACAAGGAAAAAAAAAAAAGGAATCGTTAATTACGTACTGAGCACTTTCACGGCGAAACATTTCTAATATTCCAGCAGAAAGCATGGAGAGAGAAGCAATGAACATTCCAATGTGCATTTGACTTAACAAAGGTATATGCCAACCCTTTCTATCAAACCAGGGATAAATGACCCAGTCCATTAACGGGATAAAGAGGAACAGAAAGAGAATGTCAAAGATGGTGAGCCATGATGCAGGAATCTGAAAGAAAAATAAAAATTATAAAGTACGTGCCTAATGAGCATATGCGGTCCCGTGGTCCCACCTAATCATTGTGGAAGGGCGTCGAAGGCCCTCCTCGAAGATGGTCATCAGAAATCACGCTTTCGCAATTTTTCACATTTGCAAAAAAAAAATTGAACTGTGTACACTGTAAAAGTGCAATAAAGTAAATATTTACTCGTTAACATTATAAAACGTTATTTGTTACCTTATAAAACTCATATTTAGTAGAAAGAGATGCCAAAATTACTTGGGCCTCGTCTAATCTGAGAGACTGCGAAAGCTTCTAGTAATGAGCACTATTCACACAGGATAGTCATCACAAACTTGAAAAAAAAACCCAAAAAACTTTCAAGTTTTAATCCTTTGGTGAAACTTTGTATTGTTCTGTTCTAAAATAGCAAGTTGGAAAAAGGTCCTGTATAGCTTTTATTTAACTGAAGTTGCAACGCCGTCCGGCAAAGGCCTCAATATAAACACCTTGGTCAAAACAGAAGTTGTTTTTGATGGTAAAAACTTTATTTTAATATTAGGATGGGCTGAAGTTGAAGAGAGGGAGGATACCCAGATTTGAAATAACTATCCTATCTAGTCCAGACAGATCTCTTGACACACCATTTCAACATTGTAAAGTTGAGAATTCATACAGTGAGAACTACTTGTATACCAAATTTAAAAAGACTTACTACATGATCTAAGTCCTTTTAAATCCTATTTAAAAAAAAAAAAAAAAGGACTTGGGTCACATCACTAAACATCAATACTACAAGGTTAGTTTTAATCATTTTAAAAAACATTCTAAAAATATATTTGACGTTTTTACATATTTATATACAGTCAATACTGCTTATTTGGTCTGTTTATTTTAAAGTCAAGTCAAACTCAAAAGGAGATTCTGTGTTCAGCAATCCCACCTATATAGTAATTTTATTTTTCTCAGTATCTGATATACGGTCGGTTTTTTTAGAAGTTAAATTTTCAATCGATCCAAAAAGCACTCCTTAACTTATCTGCTATCTTATCTCCCAACCGGCAGCAGGCGTGATGATTATAATTGGGCATTAATTTAATGGGAAGGGTGGCCGCCTAAAAAACAGCACTGTAATCCCGGACAGGTATAAACATCAAAAGATCTTAACAGTCAATGGACTAAAGGGAGATTGTCAATCCATACTGGCATTCAGAGATACTCTGCTCACACTGGTGTCGTCATTTAACGTCTACTGGGAACCAAACCACGATCAATCCATCCAGGAGAGCAAATGAAATAGATGGATTGCACAGAAGAACACCCCGGGCCTGCTACAGGAGCCCACCGGATACTATTGGACAGGTGACAGAACGGGCATGGGTCGTCCCTGAAACTACAGAGCATGAAATGCCATCCATCCCATCCAAACATCCAGGCTGATGTCCCGTACACTCACAGGCATAACGATTGACGCCATACACATGCGGGGACAGCCTGGAACAGAACAAAGGATGCCCACACGACCCCAGAGCCGAAGACCGGATCACGAGGAAAGGTGGAGCTAAGTCACAGAATAGCAGGCACAAACATCAGTCCACTCCAATCTAGAGGCATAATGTTCCATCCACTCCGACAAAGTTAAGCCCCTCGGAAGGTGACACAGTTGTACAAGCAGGAACCAAAGAGAAAAGACGTCCACATGCAACTAGAGCTGAAGCCGGCGGAAACAGGTGTGAAAATAATAAAATGCTAGAATGCGACAAATAGCAGGCATTACATAAATGTTGTCAGTTTTTTTTGCTAATTCCAAAGCAGAAGGTAAACATTTCAAGACTGTTCGGGACTTAGAAAAAGTTGTGTTAACACTTGATACAAAAAGGCGGCAATCCTGTATATTGGATTATTTTAAATAAGTGCACGGAATATGGATTTACTGGTGAGCTAAAAGATTTTAATAAAAAGTTTTGTACTTAACTTCGTTAAAAATATAATTTCTTGGTGAAATTCGTATTTTCGCACATATATATGGTCATATTTTCACAGACCGCTGGGCTAACCATATAACAGATACAGACTGTACATATAAATTCATGATATTTTTATTAAATTAAGATTTAATGAAATTTTGATATTTTTTTTTTAATTTGGCTTGCCATATATCTTTAGCCTTCATATGGTTGACTTCACTAAATCGAATTTTAACAAAGCTGTAAATAACATGCTCTAACAAGTTCAAAACTTAACAAAGCAACTAGTCAATTTAAATTTAAAAAAAAAATCCAATTTGAATAAATACAATTCAATTTAAATCAATAAAATCTGATTTAAATAAAAAAAAAAAAATCATGATTTTTTTATTTAAAAAAAAAAAATCATGATTTTTTCATACCCTGCTAAATACTGATGCCAAACATAATTATTAAACAAATACTGTTTGTGAATTTTAACTTTTAGCTTATAAGGCTGGAACACAAATTTGTTGTTTCATATGGGGAAGTATTATTTCTTCCCTTCGCCCCATACAAATCAATTTCAGTAGCACCTGAAAGCATTGTTACATGGGGTCAGGAGGAAGGTGTAGCTGCACTTACATACAAGCAAACAATATAAAATAACTTTAGTGGATATGTACTGTACGTTAGTGAAAGGTAAGAAATCCATTCATAATCAATCATTAAATTTACAAAAGCAGTGAAGAGGAGGAAGTGTGTGGGGGAGGTCCTGTTTGTACAATAGGCCTTTATTTCATCCCCCCCCTTTTCGTTACCACCCAGGATCAAGCCATTTTTGCTATTAAACTGACCACTGACTTGGGAAGAACACAAAAGGGGGGGGAAGGGGGAAGGGGGAATCTCTAGGACAGGGCTTATCCAAGCCCTGTTCGTTTTGAAGGTAAATCTGCTGGGATATACGTCGTCCCACCCATAAGCTAAAGGTTAAAGTGTAAATAGGACAAAGGTCATGGTGGACTGGGACCTACAGTTTTCCCAGGAATTCGATTTATTGCCACTAATTGGCCCAAACTCTGGAGATACATTACACAAATGATAAAAAAGTTAACTTTTACTCTTTTTAGCTTTATTTTGATATTATTTATTGTACATGTATACCATGATACCAATAATAAGTACTTGCCTAATTTGGATTGAAGGGAAAAAGAGCAAGGCCACGATTTATGGGTCCTAATGCAGGTTATCAGACTAAGCCCCTTAATCCAACTCCTACCCCCCTTTCTCACCCCCTAACCATTTTTTAAGCCCTAAAAGCTAATAGATTAAATACTTGTACAGTTTTTAAATATCCCCCTTTACACATACACACACATATATATATATAACACTTCAAAGTTTTGATTGAATTTTTAAAATATTCACTTTTACATGTCAGAACTTCATTAGTACAAAACAGTTGATATACAAATGCAGTCAGACAATGGATTTATCCGGAACTGTGAGTTATCCAGGTGACAACATATCAAGGTTTTACTGTATATAGAACGTTGTCTACATATTGTATTTTTTTTTTTATGGTTTTAAAATAGCAACACGACAATGGACATGAAAATTACTGCATTTATATATAAAAAAAATTTCAGAACTTAATCAAGAAAAATATTTATTTTTCCTTTTTGTATGAAATGCATATCTTACGACAAATTTCTGTTCTTCTGAATTGCATGACGAATTGAACATGTTCAAACCAAGTCGCATGTGTAGGCCTTGATTTAGGAATGTGGTTTGCATCTGAAAGTACAAACCAAATAATAATGAACATTAGACAATGGAAAATTAATTTTTACATTTTATTTTTTTATACGCAAATGCAATAACCCCTCTGTACATTACATTTTGTTTTAAAGTGCATGCATTGTTTATTCATTAAGGTGCATACCTGGAAATACAAAATCCAGTATGGAATTAAAAAAATAAAGACGACAATGATTGTTCCCAAAGATTTTACATCCTCAACAGCAGCTTCATGAAATTTTCCGCCATACTGCACTTTAGCCATATCAAGCCATGAGGGAGAAATACGAGGGGCTTGATCAGAACTGGAAAAAAATAATCTTCATTAGGAAAAACGAACTTTAAACTTAATGAATTTTCCATTAAGCATCATATTTTAATCAAAATATCTGATTATAGTATAATCTGGGTAATCCAAAACTTTTCAGCAGTTCCTAGCATCTAAAATTAATCATCCATAAAACTATTTTTAATCATACATGAAACTTCTTTCTAATCATACATAAAACTACTTTAACTTGAATAATTCAAATTAAGCATGTGGTCCCTTTAGTTCCGAATTAACCACGTTCGATTGTACATATAAACAAAACAATGTATTTACAAACCCGAGATGATCCTGATTAGCTTGGAATCTTCTATTTGACTTGCATGCTTCTTTTATGATGCGGAAAATCCTCATATAAGCATTACCGGTATTTTGAGGTATATTATAAAGGGGGCGTCCACATATGAATAAAAAGGAAGCAAATGCAATTACTGCAGCAGGAGCTAAATAACCAGAGAAGAAATTAACGTTTTGCTGAACATAGCCTATAGCCAAGACAGCAACAAGTCCCCCGAGATTCACACACCAATAAAACCAGTTTAAATACACTCTCATATAGTCAGGTCCTCTATAATGTACCTGAAAAAAGAAATTCTTATAATACAATGATTTACTAACAGCTGTTACATATTTGTACGATCATACATGGATATTACATTAGTTGTTTTTCAATAACAGTCATGGCATTACATGTTCAATATGCTGTCTACCATTTTCTTAAACCAGGTTGAAGTGCAAAACCATGCTTTTTGCAGTGGCTTGAAGCGTATCACTATGCAGCAAGCAAGCATTATACAGGGGGGGGGAGTGGCGTTCATCTTTCTTTCTCCCTCCCACATGTACAACTTGAAATGCCTGAAGACTACAAGCTACTTCCATCCTCCTTTCGTTATCTCTGCTTTTCGTCAGGGGCGGACTGTGCCGCCCTATGCCATTGAACCAATATATGGTGAAAATCGGTTATAACGACCTTCAAGGGACTGTGCAAATTCAGTTGTTATAAACGATATCTTTTTAAAATCATAGTAGCCTATAGTATAATACACTCTAGAGTTTTATAAATTATTTTGATAGTAAAAAATTATTAAACTTTTTGGTTTCAAAATTAAATAAAAATGTATTTAATTATAATCAATTTCATTTCCCTTAACGTTAAATTATATTTATAGCCACAGTAAATACGTAACACTTTTTATTTTTTTAAATTGAAAAAATTCTAGAAAATACTAAAGTATATAATGTAGAAAACAAATCTAATGAATAATATTTATTATATTATACTAATGACTTCCGAACAGTGCTGGTTTAAGAGTTTTATGGGCCCTATACTTAAAAAATAAAATAGGCCCCTAAAGAATATGTCCTCGTGATATTTAATTAATGAACCATGTGGTTTTTTTTTAAGTCCATTATCTTCAGGTTTAGAACGAATAAAAATTCCTATTAATAATTTCTCTGACATTCGTGAAAAAAAAAACAAGATTAAAATAACGCTTAAATTTTGATAACTAACCCACATTGTTCCGACTTATGACTGTCAAGTCACGTCGTTATATCCGATACGAATTTCCCTAGTTAGAATCTACATAGACTACAAAATCGCCTTCGTTATATACGATGTCGTTATAACCGATATATTTAGTATGGAGTAGAATAGCAAACCAAATTTCTTGTAAAAATTCCATCGTTATAAACGATTTTCACTGTATATATGTAATATAGCCATACGCTATGCCACTGAACATAATCTACTACTTTCTAATTATTTAAGTATCTTGCATTATAGAATTATTAGTAATTCAATAATGATAAAAGTACACAAAAAAAACCCATAACTAATATGGCATCTGACCACTTTTTAGCACCAAAAATTGCTTCCACCACTGGCTCCCCCCTCCCTTACGAATATTCTGGGTGCACTACTGGACCAAATACTCTGTCGAAAGTATACAAGGGCTGCTAAAAATTGATTTTTTGGCACTTGCACTACACCGTTTGAGCAACCCTGGGCAACTGCTCACCTACCCTCCCCCCATGTCATGGCACACTCTACACACATATCAACAAAACAGATGCCATAAGATTTCAGAAAATTATATTAAAAACGAAGTGAATAAGGAGAAGTTTTGATATGTTTGGGGATCTCACGTGATATGTTTATAGGAAAGTTAGCGCATTTTGTTAGAAAAGTAGCAACCACATCTTAATAAAATAACTAAATTGCTCTTACTTGTTTAATTCCAAATGGTACCAGATTTGAACTTGCTGAGCCTGCTCCAAATGCCGCAACCATCATGATAGGTAATAACCAGGAACTACACGGTTCAGAGAACAGAGGCACTTTCTTGGCAGCTGCATCTGCAGTTTTGGAGTAGTTTAACGATTTATGAGTGACATTAGAGCAAAAGTTTTCGGGAAAGATATACAGGAATGGTAAAATAAGATACGATCCTGCAAAAAGCACCAGTCCCAATGCTATGGTATTAAACCTGCCTAAAGCAGAATCAGCAATCAAACCTCCAACTAGACACGATATATAGGTAATGCCCATAAACAATAACAAAGCATTCATGGAATTATAAGCCGTCCAATCGAACAAGCTTTGGTTCAGGAAGAGATAAAAATTGGAAGTCAACGAATAGAAAGCTAAACGTTCCAAAAAGACCAAAAATAACACAATCGCACCCGGGAAGTAGTGACATCTTCCCAAAGGAACTAAATATGTTCGCGAACGAAGAAGAGGCTGTCGTTCGGAATCTGACATTTTCGTTCATAAAAACGAAGATCTAACGGAATATATTGAAAAAATGCTTATAAAAATCAAAGTAATATATTGCATTACAACATACGAACTGCATTTCGTAAAAAGACAATTACATAACTTTTAATATACAAAGTATACAAACGTATGAAACCGGATTTGTTAAGCCCAA
Organism: Dysdera silvatica; assembly: GCA_006491805.2. Classification (NCBI taxonomy): domain Eukaryota; kingdom Metazoa; phylum Arthropoda; class Arachnida; order Araneae; family Dysderidae; genus Dysdera; species Dysdera silvatica. Next base: position 99,888,076 of record QLNU02014802.1, read on the forward strand.
GAAAGTGACAACAGATGTTTGACTATGATTAATGCTACACGTGACCTTTTTGTTTTCTTTTGAAAGGTTAGCGTAGGGTTATAGATAAGGAAATCACTTTCTCCAAGGGTTCAATGATTTGTATTTTGATATTTTTCTTTTAAGATTGGTCATTCTTATCTTGTTCTTATCTTTCTTTTAAGATTTATTGCAGATTTTGGAAACCCAATAAAATTCTCATAAGAATATTATGAAACAAAATATCAGCTCATCACGCCTTTAATTCATCCCTTAGTTTTTTTTTCAAAACTGGATTCAGACACTGGGAAGACAGCTCCACGTACACAAAACACACTTCTCAATGTCTCTTGGTTTGTGTGTGTAGGGGGAGGTGGGGTTTCATCCACTGTTGTTTATCAGATATTGGGAATGATGGCCACTTATTGGAAGCTCCGTATTCACACTAAGGCAGCATATGGGTTCATAAGTCGTGAACGGTATAGGTTGATTTGCTAACGTTCAATAAAAAAAAAGCCAACCGTACAGAAAAACGCAAATTTCGATAATTTAACGGTAAACTCATTATCAAATCGAGCACGCAGATTCTTAGCCGCATCACCTACGGCAAAACGTTTACCTTCAATATAGATATACTTCTAACAGAAAATTTGAATTTCCTTTATAAAAACCGCTTTGAGTTTAATTGAGACATACTTAAAGAATTATATTAGCTTCTTATAAATAAGTTTTTATCAATGATTTTTATACAGTTTTAAAATGATGTCGGAATGTTACCCCGTCAGCCAAATCATAAACTTGTCGATTAAAAGTTTCACTAGGTCTACAAGTCCAACAATAGTAATGGACCGTAGTCCTTATTTACGCAGAAATCTCAGCGAAGAAGAAGAACAATACTCCCGTTTCAAAAATACATGTGAATGTGTAAGCATGTTTATTTATTGCCTTTATAGTTACCTTTTCAACCTCTATCTACAGAGGTGTTTTCCAAAGTGGGGCACATGCCCCCCCCCAGGGGGAAAATTTGAAAAAAGTGTGGCGACAAAAGTGTTACAACTCAAAAAATCCCAATTTTCAGAAAATGAAAAAAACTGTTTCTGGTTGAATTGAGGGACGTTGTGTTCATCTAATGACATGTGCCAACTAGCAGAAACCCAAATAACTTATGACCTAACATTTTGCATGGCAAAATGCAGCACTGTTTTCTACATCTAGTTGTAACATTAAGTCATTTTCACCGAATTTTGAGTTGTAACACTTTCGTCGCAAGGGTGCGATATAAGTAATATAATGTAATTTTATATTTAGTATGTGTTCTTTTATCTGTTAAGAATGCTTTTATTATGCAAATGGTGCGACGGACGGACGTGGGGTCGCAAACCTTTGGTTACTATAAAAAGGGGTCGCGGATTATTTGGATACTGCAAAAGTGGGTCGTGGCTTGAAAAAGGTTGAGGTGGTAGTACAGATACTGTCCCACAAGATCAATTTTCCCCTAGAAATGAGAAGGAAAATCGCTGTAATCGGAGTTTTGACATCAGTGATTTTAATATGTGATGTGTGATGTCACACAGGGTGGGGCATCATACGGTGTTTCTCTGTGGCGGTGGTAAGACGTTTTGAAGCTGCTTCGTTATTCTTTTGAGCGTCATGGAAGTGTTGCAGCGATTGGAAAGATGTCGGAACATTTCAATATGGATTTTTTTCTTCAATTGCGGTTGAAAGGGAAGAGGAATGTTGTTGGATTGGTTTGTGGGAGAAGATTTGTTTGGTTTGGAGTAGAAGGGCCCGGTTTGCAAGGTGCGCTGGTATGCTAGGCCTAACGTGGATGACGGAATAGTTGAAGAGGTGAAGTTATCTGACAGATAAAAAGGAATAAAAGTTAGTATGCCGTTTTTATTTTGTTCGCTGCACTGAGAAAAAGGAGCAGGGGGAGGGGAAGAGATGGAGGAAAAGAGAGGAAAGCCAACAGCGGGAAAGGTTAAGAGGCGAAGGGGGTGGAGGCTGGGAGTAGAAAGGGATTCCAAGGGTAAGGGGGAGTAGGAAAAGACTGCCAAGAAAACAGGGATTGGGAGGTGGAGAGGGGAAGGGGGAGGAGAAAGAACATGAAGAGGTTAGAAGGATAGGGATGAAGGAGAGAGAGATGTTAGAAGGGGAGAGGGTAGAGGTGAAGGCTGGGAGTAGGATGGAAAGGGGCGGAGTCTGTAATGTGACGTAAGCAACATGGCGGCAAGCCAGGACAAAGTTGCCAAGTGGGCTGGAAACACTTCCCACTAAAAACGAAATGGGACAGTATCTGTACTAGTGCCAAGATGGGGAACCACTGATTTACGGCTTCCGCTGGGAGCAACATATGATATACGCCTTACCTGAGAACACAGCGGCGACTACGGTGGTCACCCATCTCAAAACCTTATCTGCAAAACTGACTACGATAGGGTCTGTCCAAGTATTTCATTACTTTATATTCTATTATGAAATATAAAATAATAATTTAGGGAAAAAAGCAAGACCTCGTTTAGTAGCACATATCCCCCCCCCCCTTATCACAGAAATATATCTGTTTGTAATTGTTCCTTTACACGTTAAGAGTGATTAATTAATTACTAGCAATAACAAACGGGCAGGGTTGATTTTGTTCCGGGAATTTCAATTCTCTTCTTTCGGGATTTCTTTTTAAAAAATACAAAAATTTTGTTTTGTTTCCTATCATTTCCTTTGAAAATCATTGTTTTTATCAAAAATATTACGTAACTTTTCAGGGAATTTTCTGGTACGTTCAGGGAATCTGGTTTGAACTTGAATCACCTCTGAGAGGGTAGGTGGGGCACCCATTTTCCACCACTTTTTTACTCATAAATTAAAAACTCATAAATTAAAAAACCTTATTTTTCTGTGAATTGGTTTAGAATTAAATGCTGAATATAATATGATATAATAGTTTTGCAATGATAAATCATGTAACATAAAGAAATATGTTGGCGTCAGAACAGATCATGTCTTTGCTTTGTCGCCAATCATGTCAACCACTTCCTTCTTGGATTACGTCATCACGACTTGCCGTTTTGCACTTATTTCCGGTCGCCATGATGGAATACCATTTGTAAATGGAGATATTTTTGTCCTTTTGGACTTTTTATATTTCTTACATTCCATTTTTTCTTAAAAATTACTTATGTACATAAACTCTGAGAAATTCCAATCAGAATGATGGTCTCCGACATTCCGCATCATGCATTTATACAATCGCAAAAAATATTTTCTCCATCCTCTTTGCACTCCTCCAAAAACCCCTTTCCCTATCTACTTTTATATTTCTTTTTACCAAACATACTTTCGTCTATATAAAACATTTTCTCCCCCCCCCCACCCACACTCCTCCAAACACCCATTCATCCATCTGCTTCCTTTATACTTCCTTTTACCAAACATACCTTCTTCGATGTAAAACATTTTCTCGACCCTCCACTCCCCACTCCTCCAAAAATCCATTCCCTATTCACCTGTCTACCTTTTTTTACCTCCTTTTACCAAACATACCTTCATCTATATAAAACATTTTCTAAAACTTCCAAAAACCCATTCGCCCATCTACATTTCTTGTACTTCTTTTTCCAAACATACCTTCGTCTATTTCCACAATTTCATTCTCAATCGACCAGTCGCCTTCTTATTTTCAGTCCGTGGAAGAAAAAATAATTAAGCCTTTTGCTCATTTTTTTGTTACATTGCAGCACACAAGAAAAGCAAGGTCCACATCCAAAAAATATGCAACGAGGGATGCTATACTGATGCTTTTTAATGTATGCTTTGTAATGAATGCACACATGCAAAGGAGGAGCTATGCCCCAAAAATTACTACATCTCATTTTAAGAGTATACGATGAGTTTTGGCAATGAGAACATCATTTGCCCTGTTCCCAATGTTTTTTCATGACGATTACTGTTTTTAGTTATTTGGAAATGTTGTGGAGGGGACAACGTCTGATATGATTGTTTTGAGAAAAGTTACTAGACTTCTAGCATTAATCATTAGTATTGCAATTTTTTTACAATTTCATCCACTGAAATGCATGAAATACCACCATCCCAGTAAATGTAAGTCATCGGCCCAGATCTCAGAAAAGCATTCCAATAAATTCCAATCACATGCTGGTAACTTGAGCTACATAGGTTAAGCTTTTCTTCTTTCTTTCTAGAAACTTTCATCAGTAAGGAATCCCCAAGTTTAACAGGGCTTTCATGTTCAAGATTTTTATCAGATTTATTGCAACAATCCAATGGATCGATGCCTTCTTTAAATGGAAAGAGAGTTATATCAGACATTCCTGATACATGTGAATATTTTATCGCATAGGGCTTTTCAACTTGAAATGGGTGCACTCTGTGAATCCTAGGTATGAGAAGGACGCCTTCTAACCTGTTATCCAAGATTGTAATGTACCACTTGAATTGGTCCTGGGGGGGTCAGTAAAGCACTTGAATTGGAGAAGTTAAACTTCGAGCATATTTGGCAAAATCTGCTGCTATCTTTGGAGCAGAGGCCCATTTGTTCACCTTCACATCTTCAAAAAGTAACCTCTTAATGTTACCTCCAACTCCATATACTCTGACTGCATTGATTTTCGTAAGCATGGTTATCAAATACAGGAAGTAGTTATTTGATTTCCTCCAGCACTTCTGACAATTCACATTTTTTGATTACCTTCTCAAATATCCCGTATCTCAGACATCCTGCACTCTCAGAGTTTTTGATGTACTGACCATATGAAACATCTTCACAAATATCAACTCCAGCCTGTGAAATATTTACAGTTACATATTGTTCAAATAATGTCCCATGTTTACATGTGTTGCACTTGCTAGTCATGCAGGTCAAATTAAAACCAGGTAAACTTACCAACAAAGGTACTTACATTCAGAAGTTTCTTGTGGGTTTTTAACAAGTTTGCATGACTTTCCAGCAAGAAATTGATATATGCATGTTGCGCACAGATGCATTCAGCGCATGACATTTCACCACCGACTGGTAAGATGTGCTTGTGTCGAAATTCAGGGAACTTGGATTTCCTGATACTAGTATTGGAGTGGATTGCTTTGGAATGAGAGCATATGCTTCTTGTGTATTACACAGCACATACTTTTTTTGTTTCACAACTTTTCTTCAATAGAATCTTCCAAAACAATGCTATCCTTTCTTCCAGGTGTTTGATAAAGTAGTCTATCGCACCAGATTCATAAAATTCAACCACTGTAATTTTTATCCCCATTGTTTAATTAATAATTTTTTGCAGGAGTGGTTCATTTTATCTTTCCTTTATCGAAAGATTGAAAGTTTTTCAATAACACACTTCCTTTTTCTGGGCAAAACTGTCAGTGCTTTTTTTTTAAAACAAGCACGTTTAGTGCCTTTTCTGGACTTCGTGGGCTGTTATATGGTGAATTACAAGTAGTGGATTTGGCTGGTTCTTGTTGCAATTTTTATAAGATTGCTGCCTTTTTCCTTGCACTTTGCTTTTGTTTTTTCAATCTTCCCTTTACCTTGTTCCCTTCCTTTTTACTTGTGCTTGTGTTCTGATACTTCTTTTTCTTGTATTCTTTGTCTTTCTGTTTGTAACAGTTTTGTTTCTCTTCTGAAGATTTGCTCCCCATTTTTTCAGCTTCAGAAACTTTTGGTTTTTCCATTTTTGTTTTTAAGCCTAACATAGTAAAAGCAAAATAATGATGGTAAAAATAAATAGTTAAATAAATTACAGTAAAGCAATACACAAATGGAAGGATGCAAAAAACTGGCACTTGTTTATAATCTAAAGAAAAAAAAAGTTTATGAACTGCAATTTTGTAATGAAACAAAAATTTGGATGTGCTTAAAATTTCAGTGATTTTTCCTATTCTATACATTTTCTTGCAAATGTTTTATTACTGATTATTTGTTATAAAAATATTTATGAATTAGTAGCAGTTGAAATTAATATGCATGTAGTAAAAAATATATTAATCTTTTACTTGAGACAATGAATATGTTAAATAATTTTATTATGTTAATATTAAATAATTTTATTATGTTAATATTAAATAATTATATTATCATTAAGCAATTTAATTAAAATATTAGTAAATAATTATGATTTACATAATGACATTTGCCAAGCCTAAAGCGCATATACTTATTCTTTGTTTTTGAGTGCCCTTAAATATAAGTACAGTGCCTTTTTTTGTATTCTGATGTACCCTTGAAAATTCAAAATGCCCTTTTTTTAGACTAGCGCCCTGCCCCTTTTTAATCCTAGGATGATCTCTGTGTTTATGTTAATGAGATTCCACTGTATCTAAAAATGTTTCAGGAAATTAAATGCGCAGGCGTGTGTGTCTGTCATGAAATTAAACATGTGCATATTTGTTTATTCATATTTGTAAGTTGATAGATTACTTGTATGTATTGGCATAAGGTTAAATGTAGTAATCTGGAAATCACTTTTTCTAATCTAAGAAAGGACTCTGTGTGTGTGTGTGTGTGTGTGTGTGTGTGTGTGTGTACTTTCTACAGCGACTTTTTTGTATGGGTCAAATCAACTAGTTCTAGTTTTAAAATAAAATTGTTAGATGTGCGAACATGAATCACATTTTGGTTTTTGAAATCTTCATTGCAACCCATTGTTTTTTAAAACTTTAATAATTATTTTCTTATTTTGCCTTATGTCTTAGTTTCTCTCTCCCCCCCCCCGCTTTTTTTTCCAATTTGCGTTTTGTCATAGTTCATATTTTATTTACAGTTCATATCAAATGATGTCTGCAATGAATAAATTGGAATCAATATCTGCCTTGCTGCTGCCTTTAGTTAGAAGAAAATGCTCGCTTTCTTCAAGCTACAGAAATATAAATGGAAACCTGCCTTTAGTTCGTGAGTGTTTAAAAGCATAAATATCATCTTTACTTTTTAACGTTAACCATAGCAGCCTTATTTTTGACACCCAATAATATCTGGTAGCCCAATTAATAGTCAAATTTGGTTAATTAGACAGAGGTGATTATGTCCTAAGATTTCCGGAAATTTCAACCTGCCTTTTCCAGGATTTTTTTTTTTAATCACAAAAATTTCATTTTGTGTCCTATAATTTCTTATATTCATTTGGAAATCAGCACGTTTACCAAAAATATTACGCAACTTTTTAGGGAATTTTCTGGTATGTTCAGGGAATCTGGTTTGGACTTACAACTACCCCGATTAGACCATAAACCAAGTTTGAATTTTTTTGTCCAAGAATTTGAATTAGAGAAGTTTTAATATGGGCTCTAAAAATAACTCTATTATAGACTTGCCCGCACTCTTACTTTTAACTCTTCATCACTGTCTGACATTTTAAATGACCATGCTGACCATACGCACGTTTTAAAATTTTTAAAAAGTACTGGCTTTTACTACAGTCTTTGATTTTACCATGTTTGGCGCAGTATAGCCCAGATGCTCTTGCGCCATAAAAAAGCCAAACAATCAATCAGAGCGTTACAACTCGAATAAAAAAAAATTTATTAAAAGATATATGTGTACTCATGTATAATGTTACATTAGATGATAAATTGCTTATAAAGAAAAGAATAATTTCACAGTTACTTGTGGGAACCAAACCCACGATTTCGCAGTTGGGAAGATAATTGGTCATCTGTAGCTCAGTTAGAAGAGCACTTGGCCGGATACCAATAGAGTGTGGGTTTAGTTCTCACCAGACAGCATGAAATCAATTTTTTTTATTTTTTTTTTTGTGTGCAATTTATCCTCTAATATAACCACATCATCGGCTATGAGGAGAAAATTTTCTCAATGTTTACAGTGTTACATATTTACAGTTTTTAAAAAATCTAAAAAATTGTAATCGTTTTGTAGAGTTAATCCTTTAAGTACTTGTAAAATCTTCTATTTTGTTGAGCATGTGCAAAATACAAATGCATTCAGCTGGTCTTTAACATACTTTCTGAACTCTTGTATGTTTTCTATGGCCTGTATACATTTGGGCATTGTTTTTACTGGGAGTTTTAATCTTCATTCATTAGACCAGAGGTTCTCAAACTGGGGTACGTATGAGAAAATCAAGAGCTCCTGCAATGACACAGTGTGGTAACGTGTTCACCTAGTGCGCCGTTAATCCAGGTTTGACTCCCAACTGTGCAAAGAACACTTATTCAGAGATCTCATAAAAGATCGCACTGCTCACTGTAGTCCGGGGTTTGGTTCCCTAGGCCATAAGAGGTTCGGATTCCTCGGAAAACAGTAGGTCCCGGCGCAGCATGACCATTGTAGTCTTTGAGCCGTAAAACCACAAATAAGGAAATCAAGAAGTACACGAATGAGTTGGTGCTTTGCCCCTTTTTACGATTTGAAGTTCATAACCCTTCTTCCCTTTTTCCAAAATAGAAAGAGGCAATTTGCTTTCTAAATTCATCTCCACCCCCACCTCCCACACTGTCTTTTGCTGTTCTCATCAACTTATTGTTGCGAACAAATTTTTTCAGCACTGTGTATGATTGAAACCAAATACTGCACAAAACTGTCAATTGAAAATGACATGTCTGTGTATCTCTCTGAAAGGGTTCCCAAAATTGATTTACTTATTGGAAAGAGCCAAGCTCATCATTCTCATTGAATGTGTAACCATGTATTGACTAAAATTATAAAGAAATGCTATTTATCTGTTATCTATTCCATGGCATCCACACGTTTTATGCCATACTTTTTTCACGGAGATTAACTTGTTCGAGAATTTTCACTTGTGGAAAATTTGACTAGGGAAAAACCTGCAAAGGGGAATCAGTTTCTTTTGTATCTTCCGAGAAAGGAGAACTTTGAATTAACTAAAAAAAACCCCTTTGAATTACAATTTTTTTTTGCATTATTTTAATAGACGAATCATAGGACCATGGGAAAAGTGTGAATGATCCATGAATTTGAATTAAACATATCCAAATTATTCATGTTCGACTGCATTTTAATATAATTTTTATATAACATTTATGTGTAGTAGTATGATGTAGGTTCAACAGCACTGTATCAGCTACAGTCCACTGGTGTTCTCCGTCATGCACTTGAGTATTGCTGTGTGTACAGCATGGTTCTTGTTGTCTCTGCAGCATCATATTCAACTGTTTCAGGATCAAGCTACACCATTTATTGAAGCCCTCATGATTGACTAACGTACTCCATTTATTGTTGTGAATCTTTCAATGATGTGTTCATATTCAATGTTGATCCTGTACCATTTGTGGACATGAGTCAGTGCTTAGGTCTATCATGTAAGGTTAAGCATATATCTAATGTTTAGCCTATAGCAGGGGTGGGCAAATGCGGCTCTTCATTGAGTTAAGTGAGGCTCTCGTCGAAAATTTAAGTCTTTTCTGGATTTTTTTTTTTACGAATCTTGTTAATTGACTAACAAAGAAAGTGAATTGGTTAATTAGGAGTAGAAGTTGTATGTAATCGCTTTGAAAGTTGATCTGCGGTTGCATTGATAGGTCCTTTAGGAGTTATTATTAAATTTTGAAATAATTATTTTGTATTTTCTCCTTGTAATTAGATTTTCTTATATGTATAATTTACGTAACATTTAAGTCTTGTGTACAATATGTAACCATATTAATTAAATTTGTGTCTTTAATATTATGTAACCATGGTATGGCTTTTTATAATATATGATAAATTGGCATGTGGCTCTCATTGACTTCATGCATTGACCTGGCCTATAGTATCGATTCTCATGACTGGGTCATTTTCTGTTATGCCAATATCATTCATTCGTTCTTAAACATTCATCATTAATTGCTAAGTCAGTGTAATTTAATTTTAAGATATTGGGAATTAATGACAACTTTCATCAATTTTTATTTCAATTCTTTTTTTTTTTTAATCAATTTAGTCTTTTTTATCAAATAAGTTGTTTTTGTTCGATCAATATATTATGCATGTAAAGCTTATTAATAAAGTAAGTTAATCACAATTGAACAGTTAGAAAACATTAAAAATTTAATTGGTTTAAAAACAAATTACACACAAACGCAGTTTAATTTGATCAGAAGAAACATTTTACAATTGTTTCGGTGGAAAATCAAGCGTCCACCATTTTCCACCGAAACAATTGTAAAATGTTTCTCCTGCTCAAATTAAACTGCGTTTGTGTGTAATTTGTTTTAAATATTAATTTTGCGCAGTGTATCGCTCATATTTCTCTCATAAATTTAATTGGTGTTTGAGAAACGTTGTTTTCTCCCCATTAGCATTGAAACAATGTGTAGAAAAGTAATCTATAAATTCTATAACTGCTTGTTTTTGATATAAGGTATTTGTTTTTCCCTTAGGAACAGTCCTTACCAGGACACATTCTTCGTTAGTCGATAAGAGCTTCCTTGCATTTACGTACCTGAGGACTTCTCGTGTAAAATTATGCCAGAAATTTAACTTGTCTCAATATTCTTCTGTTGCATCTTCTAATAAAACTGGAATTCAAAAGAACGTGCCAACACTTCAAGCCAAAAAACGAGTTCCCAGGAAAAAAGGCGTCAGTGGTCCGAAAGATGATGATAAGGTAATGAAAGTACGACAGGTTAGATTTCTGACGATACTCTTCCCATAGCCAAAATGATAAATCTATAACCGTATTTTACCACGATCCCGACAGATACATATCAGCTTCAACTTGGTCTATAGTAACATCTTTTGTTAGTCCTTAGAATATCATTGTAGACAGATTTCACTGTATTATAAATAATAACAAGCAAGTGAAAGAAAATCCGCACTACTAAGAGATACCGCTCTGAACTTCAACTCTAATCCACAACTCTTTGACCTGCAACTCTAATCCACAACTTTATAGTCCATAACTCTCTAATCCGCAACTCTCTAGCCTGTATCTCTCTAATTCACAACTCTCTAATTCTCAAGTAACTCGGTAGGTTTTCAACGTTAACAATAGCTATCATTATTGCATTTACGGAAGACCTTTACCTTACCATTTTTATTGCGTACAAACAGAAAAAGCAATAGCGGGTTCAATATCGAAATCCGCTAATAATGATAAGTAATTATATATAATATAGTAATTGTAATAATTATACATGTAATAACAGTTTCTTTTGGTTTTTAGGGTAAGTTTGTGGTTGTGGCGTACAGTTCCAGTGAAGAATATGACATTCCATCCATTGCTCGCACACTCGAGAAACAGGGTGTTTACAAGAATTTAGCATTACCTGATGATGTGGAAGGTGCTCTTCACGTGACCGCAAACTACCAAGTTGATAAAGAGCCCCGTCACGTTTATTTTTTTAGGTGCAGTTACAGTGACTATTAATTTTATATTGCGGGCAAGCATATTTATGAAGATTTTGAAAAATTAAACGTCGTCTTATATTGCTTTTACTCTTATGTTCATAAGAGATATTATAACATGAAGATGTGTGGTAGAAACACTGTTAAAATAACGTTAGATATACAAGGAACTGATATTTTTATTCGGCGTTTTCTTTATCAATTGGATATTTGCTGAACTTTTCAATTTGGCATTGTGCAAGCTAAAGCCATGGTCAGGATTTAATTTCGAGGAGGGGGTAAAAAATTTTTTGCATACAAAGTGACGTTAAATAAAGATGTCACATCTATCATAAAGGAGAACTATAAATATGGAGAGTGTTTACATGTATTTATAACGACTTTACTTTCAAATTAAAAAAAACAAACAAAACTAACAGCAATCTGAAAAAAAACCCTGGCAACATGCTATTACCTGAAAAGTGAAAAATCGTTTGCGACTAAAAATTTAGTTTGCGCTGTGAAATGGCATATCGAAGGAACGTGTGGCTTGAAGGCCATATATTTGCCCTTTCCGAAGAGAAATATTCATATTCAATAATTAAAAAACAACGTGAGAAGCATGGTTTTCAAGTTTCAAAGCATAAAATAAGTGATATTATTAATGCAAACAGAAAAATCAACAGACTTTAATGTCAAGAGGAAAAACAAACCAAAAGAAATATCCCAAAATGGTTCATATTTCTTCTAACATTTCTAAAGTGCAGTCTATGGTTTTACAAGAAATCCAAAACCTCAAAGAACAGTTACAAAAGCTGTGCACACATCAGCATCAACTATAAATAAAATAATTAATAAAGATTTGAATTTAATTAAAACAAAAAAAGTGCAGTTTATCGTCTGCTACCTCGGCATGTTGCTGAGCGGAAGACTAGATGCAGATTGGATTTAAGAACAACATTTTAGGCATAGGAGAAAAAATTTTAACATGTTATTTGACGTACGTTTCGGACGGATAATGGCCTTTCCTTTTCAGGAATTCGAGTAAAAATCCGTTAATCCAAGTTTCGATAGAAAACTAAACAGAACTAAAGCATTGCCATATGAGAACTGAAGTGTTGCCGTATCGGAGCTGAAGTGTTGCCATGTTAACCAATCTATTTGCACGAAGCTAGTGCTATCTGTTAGTGACAAAAGGAATCTAGTAGAAATTAAAGAGAGATTTGATGTTTGGAGGACCGAAATTAAGTTTTCCACACCCGGCTGAAACTCGGAGTCATCTTGTGATCATTAACGTTATTTGCAGAGTTGAGATTTATAAAGAAGGCTTCCAAAAAATCCACTTCGGCTGGCGATCTCGGTTAACGGATGATTGATGCGTTTTGGAAATTGAATTTGTGTTTTTTATCCCAGCAGTGAACTGCGATAGAGGATTTATTAAAATTAGCCTTTGATACATATAACATTGATGTTCTTTAATTCTGTGCAGTAAAACTCGTTTGGTGTAGATGTAGGATAAATTACTTTAGCAAAGTATTTGGTACCCTCCCCAGCATTGTAGTATAGAAAGTTCACCTTTAAGTTTAGACGGTTGAATTTTATTAAAAGGGGAGAAAATAACCTTAAAGTTTGCATGTCTAAGAATTTTTGGAATGGAGCAGCTAATTTTTGGAAAAAATGGAAGTATGACGGTACCAAAGTCTTCAACGTCTTAGAAAGTGTGGTTTTTAGCGATGGTTTGGTGAATTTAGCAATGACCAAATCGATGACATTGAGGCTATAACCTCTGTCGATTGTGACTGATTTTAAAAATTAAGTTCTTCAGAAAGTGTGGAGGAAGATGAACAAATTTTTAAGACGCGGTTAACATAAGTACAGAAAGTCGCCACTTTTTTGTTTAAGAGGATGACAAGATTTGGCATGAGGAGGGAGTAATACTGAAAATGGTTTTCTGTACACCGATATGATAAAATGGCACCCTGCTTTCTTAACAAAAACATCAAGGAAATTTAGGACGCTGTTCTTCTCAATATCAAGTGTAAACTCTATGTTTTTGTCAATCGAGTTGAAAGTAGGAAGAATCAACAAAATGTGGTTCAGTGGACCCTCCCAAATGATGAATACATCGTCCATGTACCGGGTCCGCTATCTGAAAGTGATATTTTTAAAAAATTTAACTTAAAAAAGTGCATGTAAATGTCAAACAAAATGGGTGATAACGGTTCACTCATTGCCAGACCCTCCGTTTGTTGGTAATGCTGCCCCATAAATACAAACTGTGTTAATACAAATATTATACATATATTTGTATTAACTCAACACAGTTTGTGTAAATGTAATTTCTCCTACATTGGCCAGATCAAACAAGCTTTACTACACAGTATTAAAGAATATCAACGTTACGTATCAAAGGCTGATTTTAATAAATTCTCCATCGCAGTTCATTGCTGGGAGAAAAAACACAAATTCAATTTCCAAGTGGCGTCAATTATCCGTCAATCGAAATCGCAACACGAACTGAATTTTTTGAAAGCCTTCTTTATAAATCTCAACTCTATAGATATCGTTAATGATCACAAGACAACTATGAGTTTCAGCCAAGGATGAAAAAACTTAATTTCGGTCCTGCAAACATCAAATCTCTCCAATTTCCACTAGATTCCTTTTGTCACCAACAGATAGCTCTAGCCTCACGTAAATAGACTGGTAAACACGGCAACACTTCAGTTCTGATATGGCAGCACTTCATTTCTGTTTAATTTTAGATCACTCGAATTCCTGACGAGGGACGGCCATTGCCCGTCCGAAACGTACGTCGAATAATGTGTTAAAATTTTTTCTCTTACACCTAAAACGTTGTTCTTCTTAAATCCATTTATACTGAGTAGTGTTACGTCACCAATCAACCTTAGATGTAGATTGTTATATGAAAGTCATTTAGCTGGAAATAGATGGAAAATTTTTTTTACAATCGATAGAGCATGGATTTATTTAAATGATTGCATTAAAAAAAGGTTGCTTTATTATCCAAAAGGGGGCCTGAGAGATTTAGTAGTTTGGTTCAAAGAGAGCAAAGAAATTTTCAGCAAAGGATTTATGGTTAGCGCTGGCATCTCTTATAACGGAAAACTAAAAATAAGAAAAGTTGAAAAAATCCAAAACTCAACTCTATATATTATCAAAATAATGTTCTGACTCCTATTTTTAAAGAAAATATTCCAAAACTGTATTCTACTGATTTTTAAAATGTGGAACTCCATCAGGACAAAGCGAGCAGCCACACCTCCAAAAGTACAACCGCATTTCTAGAAAAAATGAGACAAGAAACTGGCATGAAGTCAATACTAGTTAGCCATATTCCTACCCAGTCTCCAGATGTAGCACCGATGGCTTATTGTGCATTTGGACTTTTAAAACAATCTCTTTCAAAACGCCAACCCACTACCTTGGATGGACTGTGGAAAGATGTGGAGGAGGAATTGGAGAAAATCCCGTTTGTGACTTTACGAAAAGTCCTATTATCGTAGAAATCTAGATGTAATATGATAGTTCAAAAACAGGGCTATCAGATAGAATACATTAGAAAATAATTTTTTAAGCATAAATTTTTTTAACGTAGATAAAATACATACAATAGTATGCTTTTTATTTATGCTGTCAAAGTCATAAATATGTGTAAACACCCTCTATACATTATACGAAAATATCAATTTTACTTTCAGACATTGTGAATTTTTGCTTGTGGTTTTGCCATCAATTTTTTATTTTAAATTCCGCCTTTTAAAGAAAATGGGTTCTATGTTGTGTTTTTTCTTCTTTAAAGTATTCTCAAATTAGCAGTCTACAAAATGTGATCTTGTGGTGAGAATTCTGCTAATTATTCAAGGTTTTTTTCTCCTCACTTTTGCAAGTAAATACATATATGTATTTTTGCAGTCCGATTACAAATTTAGTTTTGTGGGGAAGGGGGAACAGTCCATAAGATCCCTTCGCCCCAAGATATGGGCTAGATATATGCAAGCCTTCTGAAAGTTTCAATCAAAACCGTTGTTGAATCAGTAATGATAAAAGAAGAAAGGAATCCTTTGGGTGCAGTACTCTGCATTCAAATTACAATGTTTCGAGGAGACACACCAAATACTAAGTGGGAGCTTAAGGAAAATCAATGTTTTCATAACAACCATATCTGAAGAGAGCTTCAATCAAAAATTATGTTTTATCATAAAATCTTTTTGTCAAATTGCATTTTTTTTTTGGTGCCTATCCATATTCTCATATCATTTTCCAAGGTATCTATTTAATTTTGGAGATTTAATAACACTCTGCTACTTTTGTGTTCAATGGGTACTACCTTCAAAGGACATTTTGAAATACTCATTCAACACGGAAAATGCTTTAGAAGTTTGGTTATCAGAACTGTTGATATTAATTACTGCATATAAGCCTGTTAATGGTATTTAATTAATTTTTTTTTCCTACAGTGAGGGGTCTGTAGTTTTCTGGAATGTACCGGAGCTTGAGGTATTTATTTCATTTTAATTATATGTATTTTTTAGCACAAGGTTGTCCAACATAGGGCGTGTGGGCCACAATCTGGCCTGACAACAACTGTTTAAAAAAAAAAAAAGCCTCCAAAATGGAAATTTTAGATTTTTTTTCCAGAAAGAAAAACTGCGGGGACAGCATGGGTGATCCCTTTCTGTGTCGCAAGGGAACAAACTCTGAAGGGAGTCTTTTAGTAAGTTTAAAAAAAAAAACAACAACACGTTGGCCTGCGAGATTCATGAAAATGTTTTAAGTGGCCCACTGCACAAAAAGGTTGGACAACCCTGTTTTTACAGATATATTCTGCTTTTTGTTTTTTTACTGCTCTCTATTCTCGCCCATAATTTAAGTGACATTTTTGGTGATCTTGCGATTATAAATGCTGCCTTTGTGTGTAGACCAACAGGGCTGAATTTTGCTCACAGTAAGTGTGATTGTGTGTAAATGTATCGTGGTTTGAAGATCGTATTAAGCCATTGGTTCCAACTCAGATGGCTCATAGCACAGTTTTTCAATGTAAAATACGCAAATTCATTCAACATTTCAGGCTTAAAATTCACACAACATTTCAGGCTTAAATGTGCATATTTTGCATCCCAAAGTTTTGCTGTGGGCCACCTGAGACGGAACTGATGGCTAATATGACCTCCCAACTCTAATCCATTTACATGTAACCAATGATGTTCTCATGGATTTGCGCATATCCTGGTTGTGTTGAACTGGCACCATAGAAGCACATGTTACTTATTCCTCAGAGTGAAAAATAAAGGATTCGTAAAACAGGTGTGCGAAATCACTCATTCAATGAGTGGTTTTTCCCACCTGTCATGAATGAGCTGACCTAGTTAGTGATTTGGTCATGCATCTTGCAGTGGCATGGAGGTTAATGCAGTCATTTATCATATAAAAAAAATCTAAATTTTTGAAGTTCATATTGAAGTTCATGAGGGGTAGTTATAGAGCTACAACTCATATATTCCTATGTTAAATATACAAAATTTCATTGCAATGGGAGGGTTACAACCCCCACCCCCTGGCTACGCCTATGATTCCAACGCAATCTGGAATTGTCAGGGAATTAGCAATTGGAAAATGAAATTGTCAGGATTGGAAAATGTTTGTCAAATATAAACTAAAGCTTGAAAAAAAGTGTTTTTAGCTAAATTATAATTATTAATTATCTGTAAGGCATTTTGATCACACAAATCTTTCCCTTACGTATAATCGTACACACTTTAAATGAAATAGAAGATGAAGTTTCAGCTTTGCGATTATATAGTTAAACTCTTAAAGCTAAAACTCTTTTATAGCAAATTAAAAAGGGCTGAATCAAAATGCTATTGTAAATATTTAATGAATGTAATTTAGTGTAAGTAAATGCATTTTTGTAATACAGTTTTTGTACTTCTAAATTCGCTGTAATTGAATTATAAATGGTTTCAGGGTTTGTGTTAGTGGATTTTATGGTCTTAGAAACTTATTTTTATTACGCAAATTTTAATGCGTTGTGTGTTGTTTACTGTAATTAGCGACTGGAAATCGATTAAGATTTGGTCTGAAAAACCTTGAAGAAAGTCAGGAATGTTTGAAACAGAATTTGGGTAGATACCCCGTTTAATTGCATTCGTGATTCCTTGTCAAGATGCGGTTTTATAATGAACCAGAAATGGTCAGTGTGTAGAAATATGGTAAGACCACCATATACTGAAGTCGGTGCTATATATTTTTTTAATATATATATATATATATATTATTAATATATAAATATGTTATATTAATATAATATATTGTTTTTCTTGTAATGAATGTGGGCTTCAAATCATTGGGTTCACCAAAACTTCATATGGAGAATTGCAATATATTGAACTTCTACCATAAATCAGTGTCATGAAGTTTTATTGCTGAATTCAATGATCAAAGCTCTGCATATTTATTTTTTTTTGACATAGTAGAATTTCTCTTTCTTTAGCAAAGATCGGTTTTGAACTTTCTGAAGCCTTACCAAATCCACTCCTATGATGAGGACTTGGTTTTAGAAGAAAAAGAAGATTTGGAGTACATATATTCAGAGTATGAATTCTATATTTTATAGCTACAGTATTTGATATTTTTCATCAGAAAATTTAGTACACAAAATTAAGTTCATGGACAAAAATGGGAATGTGTTTGGTCAGACCTGGAAAAGCCAGGAAAAATCCCCTTAATTTTTACTTTGAATAGAGAAATCTCCCATGAATGTGAAGCCATTTTCCCCTCAAATGAAGTTTAGTTTAAAGTTTTGTTTGTTATTGAATAGGAAATTTTGCCCAAAACGTTGGGGCGTAAAAACCAGGAAAACTCGCAATTTTTTTTTCTCCAATATGTTGGAACCCTAATAACAGGATCTTAGCTGCTCTTGTACCAAAGCACAAATATGATTGATGGATATGTATGTGTGTGTGTGTGAGAGTGAGTGAGTGAGTGAGTGTTAAAAAAATGTTTTGGAAGCCCTCACTAAGCTTAATTGTATTTAAATTAAGCCTGTGCTCCTCAGGGATTAAATATAACTGCTACTTAACAGGGAGGGAATTTTTTAAAATGGAGGAGGCATTATCCCCCTTTTCATTAAAAAAAAAATCTGACGTATACCAATATAAAACGGCTGTCGAAAGCTATCAGTTTTTATTATCTTCCCCCACTACTTTTGAAACCTTTGCACAGTCCGATGTAAACATATCGTGATTTGGAGGTTTTGTTAAGCCAACTGTTCTATCGTGCAAGCCCTATCAATGCAGCCTTGTGATATATGAACATACAATTAAAAAAAATGTATATTATTACGTAATAATTTTTTGCCATTTTATTTTATAATTTGTATGTATTGTGATTGGTTAGGAATGGAACAAAATTCTCAAGAGGACAAATATTTTTAGGGCAAGATGAAGATTCTCAGTTAGATACTTATACGTTTTCAAATGCATTGGCTTTATCAGGTTAGTGTCATTGTACAGATTTTTTATTCTTATTGATTCAGACAGTTTATGTATATACAGTAGAACGTGTTTATCTCCAGAACCTTTATATCTCGAAACTTGTGTGTATTCCTTTGCACATTTTAATGTACAGTAAAACCTCTCTACAACAATATTATACGGACCGAGAAAAATTATCCTTATAGAGAGAGTTATTGTTATAGGGAGGGTTCATTATACAGTAAAACCTCTCTACAACACTATTATACGGACCGAGAAAAATTATCGTTGTAGAGGGATTTATCGTTATATCGTATATCGTTGTTGGGAGGTTTTACTGTAAATTGTGGTGTATGCACTCTACATATATTTAGTAACCTCTGTACGTTGAAACCTCTCTTTGATTTTTCGATCCCACAGACAAATTTTGCTGTAATTAATAAGAACAGTCGAAGAGAAACGAAAGCATTAAACCTAAAAATATAAACACTATGCATATATATATATATATTAAATATTGCTAATATGTACAAAAGTGCAGCTTAATATCACAATATTTTAATATGGTTTATTCAGAAATAAATGCAAAGTAATAAGATGGAGAAATTCGAGAGTTTTAATCTGCTACTATACCAATGCGCAAAATTCTTTGTGTTCATTTGGCTGGGTTTGACCACCAGTAAGCTTAATTGCACGTTTGTGTTAACATATCGTGATCCCTAGATCACATTAAGCCATTGGTCTGGTCCCAGATCACCCACAGTACAATCGTAAGACATAGAATATACAGACAAATGACCATGTATAAAATTATTTCCACAGACAATTTAATTTCAATAAACTATTACATATAGAGCTGTCGTCAGAGGTCTTCTCTACAATGGTATACTTGTGGAATCCTTGGGAAACTGTAGGTCTCGGCATGACCCTTACCGTCCTTGTGTCGTAAAACTCACAAACAAACAAAGACAGTTTTTGAGCCCACCAGACTTTGGCTTGGTCACATATAAATAGATTATGAGGGTTGTTATGGACTAAGCCAACAGACCACATCATAGCAGATCTGGCAACAGCTAGACTAGTTCCGAGTAAAATGAACGCAGTAGCCAAATAGGATGCAGCTGATATGCAGCAGCAACATGCTAGCTCAGTTTTTAGAACATGAAGAAATTCGCATGGATTAAGTACGCAGCAGAACATTGTTCCCACAAGTGTGAGGTAGTGGAACGTAGTTCCCAACACACTGTTATGGCTATATTCTAGGGATAATATGTCGTTGTGTTTTAAGTATCAATTGTGTGTTATTAAGAAGCAATTATCCCTGGAACACTGACACGTTAGTACATCTTCAAGAAGTGTGAAACTGTATAGCCCAGATATCCAACAAGGCTCACCTCAAGTTAACAATTCTATCTCATATGACTTTTTGTGCAGCTATGGAGTGTGGAAATATGATTAAGTAATTGGATTTGGTTGGATTTCAATGGCACAAGAGCAACAAGGGTCATGCTGCACCAAGCGAGATGAAGCTATATATACAGTTTTCAAAGTAATCGATTTTAAAAAAGTTCTTCCTGATAGGGAATGAAACTCCAGTTCCTTGCATGACAGACAGTAGATTGGCGTTAAATAATGAGAGAGATAGTGGGGAATTTGTATCCTTTGTATGTGCTCAGTGTGGACTTTTCACACCTTTCGTCAATTATGTCAATTTTTTGCCATGTTTTGCTAATTAGGTCAATTTTATGCAATATTTCATCTATTTTATGTCATATTACGTCAATTATCTTAATTGTAATAATAAAAATATATTCCAATAAAAAAGAAATGGTATTTGCATTCAGGTAGTTATTATATTTTTTTTTCTTTTTCTCCTTCCTTCTATAAATACATTAATTTTTTTTTTCACGTATTTCCACAAGTGGCAATCTTTACAATTCAGAAGGCTGCCAATTTTTTATCGATTTTCCAATCTTTAAGTCGTCAGAAAACTATTTCCTCTGATTTTTGGAGATTTTGTCGAAAATAAATTTGTTTTCGTGGTGCATATTCATTCAACTTTTTGTGCATATGTGCATAGTTAAACAATCAAATACAAACTGTAAAGAAGAGGTAAAAAATCATCTGCCATTAACAGCTCATGCATGACTATTAACCGTAGATTTTTCACTTCTAGAAGTTAACACTTAAGTAAATATAGGGAAAAAAAATCATTGAAAATCATAACCCTTTGTTGAACAAAAATACATGCATAAATTATCAACAACAAGTGATTTATTTACCCCTGAAACACGAAAAAACAAAAAATGTTCATGGATTTTTATAATGACAATTTATATTTCGGAAAGTTGTAAGTTTGGCAAATGTTTACTGCATGTGAAGTGTGATTTTGTGACGTGCTGCGTCTGTAAAGTGATGCATAATTGCAAAAGTATAAATAAAATAACAATAATGGCAAAAGGTTTTGTATCTTCGATTAATGACTGATTATATTACCCTGCTGTATGTGACTTGCATTGGTGAAAAATTATATTCCTGCCATGTAAATTATGGCCCTGCTATAATGCAGTAGTAACATGGTCACCTAGTGTGCCATTAATTTGGGCTCAACTTCCAGTGGTGCCAAAAAAAATGCTTACTAACTGTTCACTGTAGTATAGGGATTGGTTCTGTAGGTCTAAAGAGGTGTGAATTCCTCGGAAAAATGTAGGTACACTGTCCTATACTGCCATAGTGGTAATGCATTTGTTTGTCGTGCCATTGATTCAGACTCAACTCCCAGTGGTGCCAAAAAACAAAAAGACAAACCACTTATCTACTGTTCACTGTAGTACATGGATTGGTTCTTTAGGTCTTAAGAGGTTTAAATTCCTTGGAAAAATGTAGGTCCATTGCCCTATAGTGCCATAGTGGTAATGCATGTGTTTGTCATTCCATTCTTTCAGACTCTACTCCCAATGGTGCCAAAAAAGATAAACTTACTAACTGTTCACTGTAGAAGAGGGGTTGGTTCTCTAGGTCCTAAGAGGTTTGAATTTCTCGGGAAAATGTAGGTCCACTACCCTGTAGTGCCATAGTGGTAATGCATTTGTCTATTGTGCCATTGACCTGAGTTCGACTCCCAATGGTGTCATGGTATTCATGCCATTTTTCTGCCCGCTATAGTTTGAGTTTTCATTTACTTAGCAGCAAAAGTTCATATTCCTCGGAAAACCGTGGGGCTTGGTGGTGCTGTCCTTGTACTGTAAAAATACAAACTGTTGTGAATTATGTAATTCTGGTTTATAAAAGTGTTATTGTTTTTAGTTATTATTGTGAACGTTATTTATTTTGCTTTAATTTTTCCCTTGTGCTTGATAGTGAAATTAGCTTTGTGGGAAGCCTCTTTGGAGAGTTTTGTCGACAGCATTGAATGGGTCACAGAAGTAAGTTGTCTTATGTGCATTATTGATATCATGTATTGTAAACATATTGTCGATATTGTGTATTGCGAACGCATTGTTGTAGAACAAAGTTTTTACTTATTGACTCCAAACAAAACCTTCTAAAAGTGCAACATACTTAAAATGATAAGAGCTGTAAAACAGTTGCAGAGCGAATCAATTTCTTTTCTAAAATAAATAAATAAAAAAAAAAGTCTGTAAATTCTTTGTCAATGCCCTGATTTTAATAACAAGATTTACCCTTAAATAATGTAAGATTTGTTTGTATTTTACCAAAAGCTTTTTTTAATTTCTATTAGAAAAGGAATCTATACTTTATAAAATTTGTAAATGTTTAAGAAATATATGTATATATAACGTAAATCATGATATACATTTATCTCCAGCAAAACATTTTCGATCAAGTGAAGGCTTGTTGCTGAACGCTGCAAAACATTTTGTGTTGGGGCTTATCGAAATACTTATCAAAGTGCAGCCCTGCGGTGGCGCAGTGTGGTAACGCGTTTGCCTAGTGTGCCGTTAATCCGGGTTTGACTCCCAACAGTGCAAAGAACGCTTACTCAGAGATCTCATAAAGATCGCACCGTTATCAGTATGTCACTGCCTCTATATCCATTGGGACTAAGGTAAAAATATCATTATAGACTGATTTCACTGTACTACTTGGGATGTATGATCACTGGCATATGCAAGGGGTGTTGATAGGGTTGTAACTCCCCCATTGCAATGAAATTTTGTATATATTTTACATAGGAATATAAGAGCTGTAGCTCTGTAACTCCCCGATTGAGCCTATAACCATCCCCCCCCCCCTTGTGAATCTTCTGTGTACGCCTATATGTATGATACAGTTGGGATTGGGAACCTACAGTCTTTTTCGTCTGTTAAGTGCTGCCTATCAAATTAATCTAAATGTTATAGAATAAGTCTTTTTATTTTTATTAATATGTTTTTACGCTTGTCTTTACTTTTATTATAATCACACCAATTTCATAACATACTAAAGTTAGCTGATAAGGTACTCAGTGTGAATTTGCCAGGTCATCTCAAAATACATTGGTTATCACCAGGGCAGGCATTAGCAAAAAAAAAGCATCATAACAAGAACAGATAATTAAATTTTATGAAGTACAGAATGTAAATTAATAGAAGATTTTTATAAAAATACTGCATTTCTGTGGGATATTGCATCAAAGTAAAATGCTTTAACATTTCTTTGGAAAGATAAAATTGTTTATATGCAGTATGTGAAAAAAAATGTGTAAGCATTTAGAAAAAAATTATCGTTTTTCAAAACTTTTCTTCTTTAAACGGAGATTTTGGATGAATATTTTGCCTACTTTATAAAATTATGTACATTTTTAGATACATCTAATCAAAGTTTTTTTGTGTGAATGAGACCTTCTTAACCCCTTGGGTACATTTGACTGAGACTCGTCAATCACCTGTTTTGCCTAAGTTACAAATTACTAAGTTAATATTAACAAATAATATCTACTTCTTTTATGTGCTATTCCATGCCTCAGCAAATTAAATCCATTCCATACGCAAGAATTTTTCAAATAAATCTGTACCCAAGAGGTTAAATTGCATCTAATTTAATGCAGCCTTCCAACGTGAGAAAGTTTTCCATCTCTGATGCATGGTGTCCATGAAAGGACATCTCCACTTAGGGAGAAAGAATATTGCGAAAGCAGTTGCTGACAGAAGATGGAAATTACTTACCTTTGTTATGAACAGCTAGTAAAATTAAAACACGGCTTTCTAATTAATGGTTAAATAATTAAGATAATAAATATTTGCCACTACTTCAACTCTGTTGGAACCGGAATAGATTGACCCCCTCCCCTCCACATTTAATTAAATTTAAATCTGTGAGATTTTGTCCTGTGGGGTCACTTGAAGGACAATGTGTACAGCAGAAATTTAAAAATACGAAGTCGAACAATATATCATTGATGCATATGTGTCCATTTCACTTGACACATTGGAAAAAGTGGCAGCAAATGTTATTAGTCAACTGCAACATAGCATTACTGCCGATGGCGGATATTTCAAAATTCGTGTGTTTTAATTTTATTGACTGTCCAATGGCCATACATATAATTTCTTTTTTTTTTTTGTCATCAATAATTGTTTTTGGAATATTGCTCCTCAAAGTTGGGGTGTCCTTTTCCGGATATGCTGTATGTGTGTGACAATCACATATACAATGATCACATTTGATGATCGTGCATTACATCTTGTGACGATTGTATGTAATTGACGTGTAATGGAATATTTTGTTAATTTTTATAGAATATGAGGGATGGAAAGAAAGTGATTATGACCAGGGAAGAAGTGTTTCGTAAGAGAGGGGAACTCTTTGCTCTCCGGTATTTATTTTTTATAAAAAAAATTCTGTTATCTTTTATATTAAATTCCGCGTAATACAGTTTTGTCGATTTTCCGATACCTATAAGCTTATGTTGTTTTTATTATTATTGGCCCTGTGGTGCAGTGTTAATGTATTTATCTCTAGCCCTCCATTATCCCAGATTCAACACCCAACAGTGCCAAAAAAAATAAAAAAAAGACTCAAAACGGCTGACTAACTGATCGCTGTAGTCTGGGGGTTGGTTCTGTAGGCCAGAAGCGATTCAGATGACTCGAAAAACTGTAGGTCTTGGCTTATCATGACCCTTGCTCTATAAAGCTTGTGAACAAAAAAATTTTATTGTTGCCATGGGATTTGCCTTGCGAAAGAAGTCTGGTTAAATTTTGCAAAGAATTTTCTATGAATTGTTTTTAATTTACATTTTGGTATGCATAAGATGATAACAAGATGTAATGATGAATGCATGATATGTGATATTGAAACGGGGAATAAATATTCAAAATCCAGTTTGACGTTTCGGTTTTTGAACTTGGGTGGTGGGGGGGGGAGGAGAATTGGAAAGAGTTCTTCAGAAGTGAGTTGGAGATATAGTAGTAGGACTTTCTTGAAAGAAAAGTTTGTGGCCAAATAAAAGAGCAGTTCTTTGAGAGAAAGCTCTGCAGAAGTGAAAGATAACGAATTTGACATGGAGAATTAATTGAAATTTTTTTAGAATAGTGAGAGTTTGGACCTGAACAGAGCAGGTCAAATGTTTGTAGAAATAATAAGTAGAAATTGTGTTGAAATGATGCCTAGTAAAGAAAACGTACTTTAAAGAAAGATGCTGATTTTCTGTAGACCACTGGTATTGAATTTTGGCAGGCTTGTTACACGTTGGTTTTAGTGACATATTGAAAGACTGCCCGTGCCATATTGTCAGAAAGGTTGGTTTTCTTGCTGGTAGTGATAAAACGGGAGAGAATGCTTGTAAAGCACACAACGTGTCATCACATATTTATACATCTCACATATTGTCACATCAACATATTTATTGACGATTGGTAGTATGTAGCGCTACACTTTTTTATACATAATTATACATTATACATAAACGCATTAAGCAAAGTTAAGCTACCCAGGCTTGAATTTAAGAGACAAATGTAAATGATAGTAGGGATCTATTTATAATCCAATGAAAAACATCGATGTAATGAACAATTTTTATGCAGGACGTGTGTTTTTGATATGTGCTGTTGGTTAACTATTCTACGGAAATTTCAGGCATGTCATCAATCTCAGTTCTGACTTACTGGACACGCCCGATTTTTACTGGGATCGCCAAGATTTAGAAAAATTGTATCAGCAAACATACAATCATTTGAATATTTCAAAGAGAACTAAGGTAAGAATTGTTAAATGTAGCAAACATGTTCATGACTCTTTAAATGTTATTATGTATATAATTTTTTTTGTTATTGTCTATGCGGTTTTAATAACTGCATTTTTTGTATAATTTGTAATTGATATTTTGCTTTTTACTTGCGTGTAAGTTGAACCTCCTTAACACAAACTGCTTCCTGAATCCCTATAAATTCATGTAAGAATTCCTGTGCTTTTAGTTTTTTTTTTTTAACACAAAATATCATTTGACGTGGAATGTAATTTTTCAAGTCTCTCAGTATATTTTTTTTCTATACTCTTTCTTTGAAATACAGAACTTCAAGGGAGGCCAAAATAATATATTTTAGAGGGGATATATTTTTTTTTTCTGTTCACATTAAAGGGTTGAGGTGAACTTGGTGAATTTGACCAGGATACGATGATTTTGTTTCATTTTCATCACACCTCTAAATTCACACTCTGAGGTAATCGGAAGTTGATTTTAGTATGTATTTTCTGCAAAACAGGGTAGAGTGATTTTGTTTCATTTCCATCACATCACTAAATTCACACTATGATCGGAAGTTGTTTAATTTTAGTTTGTATTTTATGTCAGATACTTTCAGTATTTAAGTGTAAAAATACATCACAAAGTGTAGATGTCATCGAGAATGGGAAAAAGCTTAATATTCCAAATGATACAGATTATAAAACACATGTGGTAATAGCAAAATATGAATATGTTAACTAGAGATGACGTAAATAACTCGAATGTGATCCTGTCATTTTTGGATAACCCAAATTACTGTTAATCAGAGAACCTGTTCACGAACCTGTTACTTTAGGCCTGAAGTCTGAAAGTCTAGTATGGATGTAGACATTTTCGGGACAGCCCTGCATAGGCCCGAACTCCAAACCATGGGTCCTCATGGGCCTGTTTTTTCAGGCCCGTCATAACCCAAACTCTGAATGTCAGTCCATAGGCCTGGCCCGTGAAAGACTACTGTGAATGCATATCTTTTTGTTTTCCCTCGCGGTTTGTGTTAACGAGACTTCATTGTATATGAAAAGTTTAAATTTTTAATATATTAGATTAAGTTGTGAATTTTAGTTTCGGGGTTATTTATGAATTTCAGATTATTTTGTGAACGTTTGCTTAAAGATAGTTCTATAAATATTTAAGGGTAATTTTTTCTGATTTTACTTTTAAGTCATTTTTGTAAATTTTATTGTAAAATTATTTTCGTGAGTTTTAGTGTATAAAAATACTTTTAAATTGAAGTTTTCAAAATCGCGTTTTAGTTGAAAGTCATAGAAGAATCAATTAAATTGAAATGTAGAATAAAGAGGTATTTTTAAAACTTTTGATTCAAAGGCATTTTCACTTGTGCTGGCCCTGCGGTGATGTGGGAATGTGTTCACCTAGCTTACAGTTACTCCGGATTCTATTCCCAACTATGTCAAAAAGAAGAATACTTACAACCTAACTGCTCACCATAGTCTGGGGGTTGGTTCCCTAGGCCTGAGAGGTTCGGATTCATTGGAATACTGTATATCCTTGCCCAACATGACCCTTACTGGTCCTTGCGCCATACAAAAACCGAAAGTTTATGCGCTCTGTGTCATTTAAAAATATATATATTTATGCAAATTTCATTTTTAATCTATTTTTGTAAATTTCAGTTTAGTATATTCCCATGCGTATTTTTCTATCATTTAAAAAAAATCATAACATTGTGTTAATCATTAATAAGCGATAATATGCGTTACTTGAGTTTTATTCATTAGAATGAATTATAAGTTTACTCTAATAATTCTTATATAGTATTTGTTTATTAATAGTATTCGTTTTTTCTCCCCACGAATATTCTTATTAATTTATACTTTTCATTCTTTTTTTCTTATATCTATTACTCTCTTCTCGCATGGGGCAAAACTACTCTGGGTGTCTGCCAGATCATGAAAGTCAAGGAAAGGTTAAGGAATAGGAAAAAGGTTATGGAAGTCAAGAAAAGGTCACTAAATTGATGTTATAGGTCACGGTTACGCCAGTTTTTTTTTTAATTTCAGGCCTGCTTTGAATTGTAATTTTCATACGATTTTTTACTAATTTGGTTACATTCAGCTATTTTTGTCAATACTTAAAAATTTGTAGTGATTTCCAGATATTTTTTTGTTATACTTTGGCAATAGTTAGATTTTCAGCTATTTTTTATATAGCCACTTTATTAATCGTAAAAAAAGGTCCAGAAACTTTTGTAAGGTCAAAGAATATGCAAAAATTGTCAAGAAAAAGTCAAAGGAAATGGGTTTATTATTTTTGGTAGACACCCTGCTGCTGCATATAATCTTCATTGCTTACTTTTACTTTAGAACAAATTTGTTAGATTGCTTTATACATGTAACAACTCTTCTGCTGATACGTTTCCAGAATACTAACAATCGACAAACTTGTAGATTTTAAAATTGCATTATTTTTGTATAACTTCGTTAGCAATAATACTAATATTGACATTATGCTGCTGTATTGGCCGGGACACGGATATGAATCTTTTAGTGAACTTTATTATCAACCCATTTGGGCAAGAACAAATATCGGTTTAGTCCGTTTGGCCTCA
This sequence comes from Dysdera silvatica, assembly GCA_006491805.2. Classification (NCBI taxonomy): domain Eukaryota; kingdom Metazoa; phylum Arthropoda; class Arachnida; order Araneae; family Dysderidae; genus Dysdera; species Dysdera silvatica. Next base: position 99,916,656 of record QLNU02014802.1, read on the forward strand.
CAGGGTCCTCGGATGTGGAATTCCCTTCTTAATTAAGTAAAACATATACATTCATTTTCTTTATTTGAAAAGCTTTTGCATTTATATTTGATTAATTTATGATTATTATATTTATTACTTTCTTAATTTTGTCAAAACAATAGACTTTTTTTTAATATATAACCATTGTTATGTGTACATTATGGATAGCTGGGCATATATTTATCTATTTGTGTTTTATTAATTATTATTTGTAATTTGTGGGATGCTATGTGCTGGAGGCGGTGGGGATGATGCAGATGAAATGTGTCTAATATTCGAGTTGAGGAAAACCTGGGCTGCTTGGGCTTCGTCAGATGTAAAAGTCTTTCCCCAAAGCTTCCTGAGCAGAATGTATACATGGTGGTGATTTTTTTTCTTACATTTTCTCTTTCATTTTGTATATCTCGCCTTGCATAATTTTATTTTATATAGTATCCTTTGTATTTTCATTTTGTATATACTCTGCCTAAAATAAAGTTTATCTTTAATAATTATTCATTAAAATTAATTATTGAGATAAATTGTAATTTATATGAGATAATAGATTAGCATTAGAATCTATTATAAGCAGTTGCTGCATATTCTTTATTTTTTGTGTTATTAATGCAACACGCACTTAACTGTCCTAGTTGAAATAACGCTCAATCGATGTCTTTTTATATTAATTTAGGTTATGAACGAAAGGCTAAGTTACTGTTCTGAACTGATTGATTTGTTAAGCAATCACATGAATGATAAACATCATGTGAGGTTGGAATTAATGATTATTGCACTCATTATGGTCGAAGTATGTATAAGTTAATTTGATTTATTTTTATTTTTGAAGTTGCCGGAAGATTGAACGAAGGCTGCATTTTAAGTGAAACGATATTATGGTTAATGTTGAATTTCTCTATTTCTTTTAGGTGATGTTTGAGTGTATCCATTTTGTGGAAAGGGTTTTATAACATATTGCTCTGTCATTTTTTTTGTAAATTTGTAATTTCATTTGGACCAAATTATAAAGGTACTTACAAAATCAGTGTCGTTGAGTTTTAATATTTAGTTTGAAATATAGAGTTGTATGTTAACTAGCACATGTTTGATATACTGGCGTATGTAGGGGGTGTTGATGGGGGTTGTAACCCCCCATTGCAATGCAATTTTGTATATTTAACATAGGAATATGTGAGTTGAAGCTCTGTGACTTCCTTCGTTGAGCCTATAACCTCCCCTTGTGAACTTTCTGCATACACTTATAGCTTGATAACTGTTAGTATTAAATAACTGATATCCAGGGAAATTTACACTCACAGCACATTCCAAATCACAAAATTAGAAAAATAATTATGTAAAAATTAGTACAGTCGACAATTGCTCAACTTCAATTTTCATTTAGTGCTAATTAGGTTATTTTGCATTTTTAACCCCCCCCCCACTGTGTACCAGATAACTTTGTTTAGGATTTCTTGGTGGAAGATCCTGTCAGTCCGTTTTTTCAATATTTTCCAAAGAGTTCCTATTTCAAAAGTTTGATTTTGTTTACATCGTCTCTTTTTATATTATCTATGTCACATATCCATATAACAGAATGGGCCATATATACCGGGAAATCGTATGTACAATCTCACCTTGATTGGCACAGAATGACCATTGCTGTCCTTACGTCATAAAATTGCAACCAACCAACCAAAATACTGTGAAATCTGTGTATAACAATACTTTAGGGGTTGAATAAAGATGTAATCATGTACGAGGTTGGACCTGATGCACTTTATATCTGCCGAGACTGTGGAAAATACCCATATAAACAGGTTTATTGCCATAAACAGTATCATTATATATAGATTCTAGTGTGAAGATTCTAAATTGCAGAATTAATTTTGGGCTCTGCAGAGGTAGAATGTTTGCTTCAGATTCAGCTCTCAATTGCACCAAAATCATAGGCATAGAGTTGAGAGCAGAAATGTATGGGGCCTGTTAATCTGAAATAAATTGTGATTTTACATATACTGTAATGTATAAACGTACATAAAATGTGCTCCCCTCCCCTCCATAATTTTGAGAACTCTATGTTGATGACCAAAATAGAATGCTTATCGCCATTACGTGGGTTGGTTTCCTTAAAAGATTAAGATTTTTCAGAAAACTGTAGATTTCTGTATAGCATGACCATTGCTGCCCTTCCACCGTAAAACAAATACTTCCAATGGACAAATGTATGTATAAACGTACATACAATGTGCTTGGGCCTCCTCAATAATTTTGAGGACTCTACATTGATGACCAAAATAGAATGCTTATCGACAGCCTGCTCACTGTAGTCCGTGGGTTGATTTCCTGGGGCTTAAAAGGTTAAGATTTTCAGAAAACTGTAGATTTCTATGCAGCATGACCATTGCTGTCCTTCTACCATAAACCAAACACTTCCGACGGATAAATATATGTGTGTTCTTTCTTTGACTACAAAGTTATGCTTTATTTTGTCGAGTAGGAATGTATGCATGTTTTGTTTTAGATGAATTTATGCATATTTTTATGTCTTTTTGAGTTCTTAATTAACCAGATTTTGCTGGATGATAATATGTTCATAATCTAATTTTAATAGAGGTTATAGGTATAACTAGGGAGCTGCGAGTGAAGTTCTCCTAGAAAAATGTTAACACCTCCCAGAAAAATGAAAATAATAAATAGATGCTGTGTGTAGCATTGGTTTTGGGGCTATATCATCCCCACCACAGGCCCTGAAGTTACTGATGCCCACAATAAAAACATTTATGCCCACATAATTTATGTTCGTTGAAATTAATTTTTACTCTGAACCCTCCCTTCTTAATTTAAAAATGTGTGAGAAATCTATTTTTATATCCTGTCAACGTATTCTTTAAGGACACAAGTTAACATCGAAACACGGTGAATACTCATTTTATAGTAAAGTTTCTTTCTATGTCTTTTTGTAAATTTATACAGCGAAACCTGTTCGGTTGGCTACCAAATGGTTTCACACTTTCTTCGTCAATTTAGACAAGTGGTCAACTTAATAGGTACACATGTAAAATAACCGTATTTGTTATTATATATGTTCAGTGTTTCATTTTTGTGGATCCATATATTTGTATAATTTTATTTGGATCAAACTAAAGAGGGTCACGTAAAATATTTGTGCCACTTCTTTCATTAATTGTCAGCTTGAGATATTGAAATGCTAACTAATACATATTTCAACTACTAAAACTTAATAATGCGTTTCCAAACATTTTTTAACCAAGTTACATTTGCTTTTGTTATGAATTAAAACAAATTAACACATATTTGTAAAATTTATTTACATGACATAAATTTTTTTTTATGAGTACATACTTCCATAACTATTTTTTGCTGTGATAAAAATAGTTTACAAAGTGACTAATAATGAATTTAAAATCACACAACTGGGTTTCATGATTTGAATAAGATTTTGCCATCATATCGTACTGACTACATTATACCAAACCGAGTTCTGCTTCATGCTTTCATAACTACTGTAACCACTATCAATAACATTGTTCTAATTAATTAACCATTTCTGTTTAACGATGGCATTTTGTGGTCTTGGCAAATGCTTCAAACAGGGTGTCTACTCAAATTCCATTTCAAACTTCCCTGACTTTTCCTGGTTTCCAGACCAAATCTTAATCGATTTCCAGTCGCTAATTACAGTAAACAACACACAATGCACTAAAATATGCGCAATCAAAATAAGTTTCAAGGCCATGAAATCGATTAACGCAAACCCCAACGCCATTTGTAACTCAATTATAGTGAATTTACAAGCAAACGGGAAAAAAAAAAAATTCACACTAAAAACTTGCATTAATTAAATATTTATAACACTTTCATTCGGCCCTTTTTGTATTTATTATAAAAGCATTTAACTATATAATTGCAAAGCTGATGCTTCATCTTCTATTCCATTTAAAGTGTGTATGACTATATATAAGGCAAAGGAGATTGGTATGATCGCATGGTTCCCATGGTCCTTGAAAGTTCTTAGTACTTTTAAGTCAGGATCCTTGAAAAGTACTTGAAAACTGGCAAAAATGTGGTTGGTCCTTGGAAAGTCCTTGAATGTCTTCCAATACCCTTTTTTCAAGTTTTGGCAAAAGAAAAAAGGGGGTGGTGGTGGTATTTCCCCTTACTTACAACGCAAGGTCCTTGAATTTCATCTGGACAAAAGAGTGAGAACCATGGATCGAAATCCCTTACCGATTAAATAATTTAGCTAAAAACACTTTTTGTTTTTCAAGTTTTAGTTATATATTTGGCAAACATTTTCTTCTGAAAAATATATAGGCTTAATAATTTTATATAAATTATATTAGTTTTGGTGCAAAATGGTAACTTTTGGAAGAAGTTTAGTCAAAAGTACAAGTTTTTCAAATTTTTCAGTAGGTAATGTGGTATGAAAAGCACAGTTCAGGAAAATTATTTTAATAAGTTATTTATTATAACAATGAATTTCCAATTTTCCTGACTTTGGCCTTTGTATTTCAAATTTCCCTGACTTTGGCCTTTGTATTTCAAATTTCCCTGACTTTTCCATGTTTTCCAGATGAGTAGACACCTTGTTCAAATAACATTATAACTTAAAATTAATTAATTAATAATAATAACTTAAATAATTTATTTCTTAATGTGCTTTAATTTGTACATGACGATAAAACATTGACTCACATTTAGAATACTAATTTCTTTATAAGTAACATTGGCTTTGATGCTCTGAAAATTAAATAGAGTAGAATGGGAAAAAGGAAGGAATTTATACACAGATTACTTTAGAACAAAACATATCATTTCAGCATAAGGTGTTATGTAGAAACTTAATTAATTTAACTTCTTTTATATATCCGTGCAATTCAAATATCTTCAGCTTTTATAATTTTTCATTTTTTATAGATTTTTTTCAATACTTACTGTTGTTACAAAATACTGTTGGACTACCACTTTATAATGCGGCATTGCAATAGTATTCTATAATATAGAATTGGGTAGAGTATTATTGCCACAATATTACTTATTTCTTTCCATATATTTACTTTCTGGAAACGTTAACATTGTCAGATGTGATCTGAATAGAAGATTCTTTCGAAATGGGAAAAAATAAATGAGCTGGTATAATATATAACAAGATCGGCCAGTTCTTTATTGTTGGTACAAACTTTCTGCATAAAAATTAGTCATGAACTACCTATCAAATTCACGAAACAAGGGGGTAAATATAAATTATAAAACATTAAATCATATTAATAATAAAATTGAGCTTATGCTGTTGCAATATGTATATTATTACGAAAGAGGTTTTAGAAACATGGATAAAGAGATAGTTTAGTTGTAAAAATAGAAAAGACCTTTGCGAATATAGGCACCTTAGGACTTCAGCCCTATTACCTCAGTGGTATACATGATCCTGCATACATATTGAAAGCGTACATTTGAAGAACGCATACTTAAAAGAAAGTTAATTAATAACTGAAAAATTATTAATGAGTATGAGTGGAATCTACTTTGGTAAAGAAGTTACCAATTAAAAAGAAAACTAAAAATTTATTAAGAAAATATATTTGCAGTAACAAATCGACATCTTGAAAAAAGGATAACTAACAGCTAAAAGTTTACTAATGAGAAGACAGTGCCTTCATATCTCTGCCAAGCTTTCATGGTATGTCTGTTAACAAGGCTATGAATTACAAAGGCTAAATTATGAATGTAGCCTCAGTAGACCAAAAATTGCTTCATGATTGACCTGTTGGCCATACCTGATGTATAGTAATATTTTTCATTAGTGCTTTCAAAAGACAAAACGTCCTTATAAACAGAAAAAGACTTTAATCGGAATATATGTAATTCTATAAAGCATTTATTTATTGGCACCGGACAGTGCCATCGTTAAAGAGAAATAGTCTTTATTTAGAACTATGTAATTAACAGAGATTACTGTGTAAAGTTTGGCAAATAAAATTGTTAAACTCTATATAAATGTGTTCTAAGGTTTTGTATCTCAAACCTAATAAGCCCAATCAGTAATGTGTGGAAGGAAGGAGCATACAGGTTTATGTAGGATTAAAACCTCAGTCACTCAGGAAATCAAATCACAGACTGCAGATCGGCAATTTAAAAATTGTTGTTAAATTTAAAGTATCCAGGGTCGTAAAGTACACAGTGTTGTTAAAATTAAAGTATTCCTATGTAGAGAGCTCTGAAGTGAGTTCTAAGGCTTGCAATAATAAAAAGTTTTAACAACAGAACTTCAAAGTCTGTTCTCTTCATTTATTATTATTAAAAAAAAAAAAAAGATTAGTTGCAAAATCTGCCGATAGGGGAAAATATAGCACTGTATAAAAGGAAATATATGGACAAAAAAAAGCATGAAAAAGTAAATAGTTCATACAAATGCAAAATAGAACATTGTGTAAGATATTACCCTTCACAGGGATAACACAATTGCCAAATAATGGTCAACACAAGAAAGCCTCCGGGGCGAGAATTTTGTGAGTTTTCGTGGGGGAATTTATTATACAATAATTTTTGCCACCCACGTATTAATTAGCTCAAACTAGAGCTTTTTTTGTTTTTGGAGAAAAAGAGGCACCGTCCTCATCCTGGATTCGAACCAGGGTCCCTCCGTCAACAGAGTAAAAAAATTATTTTTTAGTGCCTCTATATACATATTTCTTATTGTACAGTGCCATATTTCTTCCTAGTGGTGAACTCTTAACTATTTTTTAATAAATAGCAAGCTTATTCGTTGAAATACTTATTTTTCAAATTTCTCTTCATTCCGAGATTTAGATCATGCTCCAAAGTTTTCTAAGTACTTTTAATTTTAAAGATACTGTATACAGAAATATAAAAAACCTTATTGCAAACACGTGCCCATTTAGACATGCAGTAAGATTATCAATAAAATTTTGTTCGCATTTTATTTATTTTTTTCTTTGCAATAAAATTTTACATATTTTTCAAACTATTTTCTCCTTTGTGAATCGACTTTTTGCGTATTTAAGGGATCCTGTTTAGATATATGCCTTCTCTAAAAATAGCGAGAGTTACTTAGGTTCATACTTTAGTTTTTTGTTTTTTTTAATTGACCAGCGTTATTGGTGAGTGATTTGTAAGGCAAACGGCTTTTGAGAACATTATACAAAACCTTAAAGCCTATTCATCTTTATCTACATTGTTACTAAAATGAAATCTTGAGTCTGTTCAAATGCAGACTCATGTTTTTCACCCTCAAATGACTATATTTTATTAAAAGTGTTTTGATGCTTCTGCACTTTTCTTTAAAAAAAACAAAAAAACAAAAAAAACATAAAAATAATTTTATTTTCTAAGATATGCAAGCTTTTTATTTTGGAACTTGTTTTTATGTGAAAAGTTTACTTAATTTTGACCCCCTTCTCGTCTAAATCTGCACTTAAATGTAATTTCAGTAGAACCCTGATTATCTACACATCGCTTAACCAAAATGGCTTGCTGCACATTTTTTTAATAAATGTGAAAAAGGAAAACAGGCCACCCATGGGCAATTAATAGTCATTGTGCAGTTCATATACGTCTAGCTTTTGAAAATGGAGAGTAGAGTGCAGCCTTATAAGGCTGGTTTACATTTAGATAGTAAATGGAAACAATATATCTAGTTTATAGTTACAAATGTGTCTGTTCTCCTATGTTAACTCTTGGAACAGTACTAGTTCCAGTATTTGAGGTAGAATTGTTGTTTTTAAGGCTGGCTATTTGCTAGCCCAGCACACTGCCTCCACCACGATATTTTTCACTGAGCAGCTACTGTGAGACTTGACTAGGCTATTCAAATAGGGAGTGGGCTAGGAGTGATCAAAACGCATTGCTTTATCTTCCACATTCTAAATTATTTTGCTTACGAAATGACAGTGCCATTTTGCATGTAAACACCACTTATCTTGGTTGCAGGATAAAAGAGTGAATAGGCTAGCTTTTTGGTCGAGTGGCTACCCAAATGTAAACCAACCTTTACTCAAAAGCAACTTAAAGCTTAAATTAAACCAGGAATGAATGAAGCAGTGTTTTCATTCAAGAGTGGGAACGATGAAATAATTATTTTCTTCTCTAATACAAATAGATGCTGTGAAATCTTTTGTGAAAATACTTAACAATGACTAGTTTTCAGATCACGATGTTCAGCATGCTCAGTGTCATACTTGTGCTAAGCTCGTCTATTTACATATATGGGTGCTATATTTTAATACTTCGTATTGGGGTTTTTCAACTGAGCATTCCGGGAGAAGTTACAAAAAAATGTTTCGCGGGATATTTAATTGAAAAAACTTTTACTGGCCGTGCAAACGTATCTTTAGCTGTAAATATAATACCTTTTGTAACAGGTGTTTCCTGTGACCTAAACCATAGGTGTAATTTGGGGTTAACTATAGTGAAAACGGGGGTGGGGGCAAAAAAAAACAAAATAAAATTGCATGGAAAAAATATGATTTTGCCTCATTTTTAAAAAAAAAAATGGGAAGCAAGTGCCCCCTACCCTTGCCCCTGCCAGGTTACGCCTATGGTTCAAATTGTATTTGGAGTCCTTCCAAGGTAAAATGGTTGAGAAAGGTGATTAGTTGTGAAATACTCAAAATGCACACACATAGAAAAATAATAATTCAAAAACGACTATAAAGATAAAAATAAATTATCGGAGGATATTCATCAAGTAATTACTCTTGCCTAAATTGTTAAAAGAACAATGTATGTACATAGCAGTTTTCAGAAATAGTAAAGTTGTGGGCTAACACTGATTATCACACAAATTACTATATATATATAACACTAAGTACGAACCTGAAGAACACAAAACATTGATTTACTCACAATAAAAGACATAAAACAAGTTATAAATGTACAAAATGTGAATATTTCGATTCTGCAACAAAGCTTCTTTGTTAGTAAAATGGGGAATTCTACTATCACTGAATTATACATATCATAGCTAAAATTTGTTCAATTCGCCCAGCCATAAAATTGTTCGACTTCCAAAGTTTGTGATGTCATAAAGAGGATGCCTTTTTATAAGTTCACCTCTGTTTCTCAAGTTCCTTGTAGTGTTGAAGTTGAAACTTTCTAAAACACCAACATTTTTCGGAAAGTTTTCGAATTGTGAGCAACTGTTTCTTCAAATAATGTTTGACTCCAACAATATGGCCGTTACCAGGAAAGTGAAGTAACAGCCCAAGAGGAAGAACCCAAAATATCTTTTGGCATTGAATTCCATAATTGTCATGGTCACGATCGTTGATACCAAGATGAACGTTAGAGACCCATATAAAAGGCAGATTAGCTTGTTCAGTTGTAGCTGCAAAGAGTCAAGAATACAAACCATAAATGTATGTGTTTCTATGAACATGTTTAACATGAACAAGTTGACACTGAGCATTTTTTTTTTACGAAACTACTTTTCAATTCTCTTTATACTATGCAGGTACATAAAATCATACATACTGATATGCTTTCTCCTGATTTAACAATAGCGACTGTATATGGAATGCCAATGCCTAAGAGTAAATCTGAAAGATTGTTAAAGTTTATTTTGAACAGGTTTATTCATTATTTTTTCGTAGTTATCACCAAAATTACTGTCATTAGGTGGTAAATACTCTCGCAAAGAATGATTTCTCGACACCTGGTGGGAGCAGAATTCGTAACCTTTTAATAACCAATCAAGTGCCTTTACCCATTGAACTATAGGCGATGATCAAACTCCCTTCTGTGAATGAGTAAAAAACTATACCATGGACAAGTTCATGATCAATGGTGCTGTGTTTGGACTGCTTTTTAAACTAAAGCGACAAGTCGAAGAAGCCAAACTTGCTGATACTAACATTTATATTTTTTTTGAAGTTAACCATTCTCATAGTAGCCAGTGATGTGGTAATATTAGATAATATATTACTCTCAAAGAAAATAATGATTTCTTGGTGCCTGGTGGGAGCTGAACCCACAACCTCTTATGGCAGTGATTCTTAATAGGCGGTTCCTTGAAGGAAAGATGACATTAAACGAATATGAATAAAAGCTAAAGCGATGGCAAATCCTTTTGAATCTGTACATTTGCATTTATGTAAGAAACAATATTTACAGAATTAATTGATATTGTGTTTTCATTAAGTAGTCCTCATTTAAAAAGTCTGCAATTTAGGAATTATTTTTTCCCTTACTGAGATTACAGGAACAAACCAGCAAATCTAGATACTTGTTCCACCACACATGGTTACGAGATGTATGGAGTCAGGTTTAAAAACCATTGTGGGGTTTCAAAATATTCAATTAATCGAGACAATCGGCGAAAGCATCTCAAAATCGCGCATCACTAGTCCAGCTACAAAAGATAAGAAACTGATTTTTCCAGGGGGGGGGTTAAATTTTTCTGGAGGGGCTATAACTCCTCATGCTTTTTATGATCAGAAATTTCTGGGTGGGGGTGGGATAAGCCTCGCATAGCCCCCAATGTCTATATAGTGTGTATGATAATTTCATTTTCATATCTTATGGCCCACCCACCGAAAAAAAAGATCCAATGTGGCCCATGATGAAAACTGAGAACTACTGTCTTACAGGTTATTAAGTGGTTGTGGGTTCGGCTCCTACCAGGCACTGATAAGTCATTCTTTTCTGTGCAAGTAATTTATCATCTAATAATATCAGCTATGATAACAATTGTTGACTTAAAAAAAAAAGGCTCATCATCCTCATCAAAGAAAAAAAAAAAACACCATCATCATCATATAGCTAACCACTTTTCAATCACTACTAGATAAAACCCAGCTTTAAGTTCTTTTCTAGTATCTCATTATCTGAGCTTAGAGCATGGAGGGATCATTATTGCCCCATAAAAAATTCATGCATTTGATATCATATAATTTTAACAATTTCTGAAATTTATATGTTTATGCCCTGTCCCCTAGAATCTTATATACATGGCCTGCAAAAAGATTGCTGGTATCTAACTGGAAGGAGACCCACACTCTGAACATATGTGATGATGTGTGGAACTGGCCGGACCAGTAACCTAGTGTCCTACTCCGCCTTCAAGTGGTGCGGGCCGGGCTTTCTATTTATGAAGCAAATTATTATTTGCTGCACGAATAGAAAGGGGGAAGGTGAAGGCTAATTCACCAATCCGTCTAACCAGCGTGGTGAAATGATGGCTAATTCCTCCACTATGCTCACACACCAGAAACCATGGCCCCTAGTCTCCAGGTGCTGGAGTGATCCTGATCAAGGCAGCGGACAGTGTGGCATGAAAGCGGGGGGTGCTAAGAATCACTTGAATGGCCCAGGTTGCCATTTGTTATTGATCTTGGCTACGTATAATGGACGATCCTTTGCTCCTGGAACAAGACTTCAGGAATTACAAGAAAAACTTGAAAAGATCAAATGGGACATTATAGGACTCAGTGAAGTTAGAAAAAAAGGTGAAGAGTTGGTGGAACTTAAAAGTGGACATTTGTTTTACAATACAGGAAAGGAAACTTGAAGAACAAGTGGTGTTGACTTCTTAATCAACGAAGGGATTAAAGACTACCTTCTTGCAATGGTTGAATAGTTTGGAATAAATCTGCGAAAATACCTGGTGAGTTCAAGAAAACTATAGACATTCTTTGCGCTTCTAGGTTGTGGATATCGGGTGACAGCATCTGTCTTTGAAGGGGATGGGTAAAGCTTTCCATTTTGGATAACATGCCCCAAGAATTCAATTCTTTCGTGCAAAAATTGGCACTTTTTAATGCTGAGTTCTAGTCCATAGTCTTGAGCTGTTTGCAGAACCTGTTTTAAACGTTCAATACCTTCGCTTCTATCCTTTGCCATGATAATAACATCGTCCATGTATGCTAAAATTTTCTTCTGTTGTAACGTTATATTTTATTATACCACACACACACAACACATATATATATATATATGCGGGCACTCGTATTTCATGTCCAATTGGAATTTTTTGTCTTAAAACGAAATACATTTGTATTTTTCCAACGAATTTTTTATATTACTTTTTTTTTTAAGTTCTATCATTTTATTATGTTAGTGAATTTTCTACAACATTTTCTAAAAATAATCAAGCATATTTTACAAACGTATTTCAACAATTATGTTATGTTACTAAGTTTGGAATTACTGTAAACTTATGCAAGCATTATTTATTATTAAAAAGAACTTACAAAGTACTTTATTTTATTTATGAGTGATAAAGATATAAGTGATTTTTGTACTATTTATTACATTATTAATTCTTACATATAGGCCTATTTATTTTACTACATATGCATACTTTTGTTATATTCAGGAGCCGGCAAAGACTTTCATTTTGGGGGTCAAGGACAGAATTTGCCATGGTCTTGGAATAACACCCTTCATTTATCATGAAAGTTGGAATTTTTTACAGTGAAAAAATATATTTGGGGGTCATGACCCCTGTGACCTCCCTCTTGTGTCCGCCTTTGGTTATATTGTAACTATTTTAAATGAAAGGATACTAAGTAGAGGTCCGCCATAACAGGCTGATATGCCCATTCGAGGATAACCTTGTCGTGCCACTGATAAGTTGGAGATAAAATCTGAAATGTAAAAGAAATAATTTACATAATTTATTAAATTATATACTTATTTATAAATATTAATTATTATACTTAATTTATTTAATTAATTCAAATAAAAAAATTGTACCAATTTTTAAAGCTATTTGAAGTTTATTGTTGCAAAAGATATTTATTGATTCAATTGGACAGCAAGAAATATGAAGAAACTAAAAATTAAAATTCTAATTTGATTTTTAAATTTGTAAGTTCTATCATTATTTCATAATTCATAAAGTAATGAATATTAAGGAATCTTGCATAAATTGTTGTTTATAATACGTATACAGAGCAAATTAGATTTTTTAGATCAATGGGTCTCAACGTGTGGTTTGTAAAACTCGTGGGAGATTGTGAAGCTAAAGTTATCTTTTTAATAATAATGATACCATTATTACGAAGTAATATTCGTTTTATCTAAGTGATCCTTTTGCCTTTTTATCATGTTATTTTTCAAAAATCAAGTCTTTGGGGTTTCCTGTAACTTTTGAGAAGATAAGGGTTTTAAATTATACAGAAATGTTGAGAAGGAAACTTCAATCTACGTTGACTGCCAAGTCAAAGAAGGCACTTGAGAGGGATTTTTTTTTTTTCAGCAAAAAAAAAAAGTTTAAGGAAATCGCTGTACCAGATATTAACACATCAGCTGAAAAGTCCAGTTTTAGCCAAAAGACATGTTTTTCCATTTCCCAGATTTGTTGACTACTAAATGTATATTTATATAAATCTTAACTAATGTATATTTATATAGATCTACATTAATTAAGTATTTTGGTACGGATCACTATCCATTAATACTAAATGTAAGAAAAAAAGTACGTGGGCACAAATATTTCAGGGACAGCACATAAGAAGGAAGTAAAAATCAAATTTGATTTTGTAAGATTTGAATCCTTTTTAAGTGAAAACACTGAACAGATTTTTTATAGGAAACATTTAAACGTAAATGAAAATTATAGGTGTTTTATGGACACTATATCAAGGTATAAACATCTGTGCACGAGAAAATATCAGAGTAATAGGATAAAGAGTAAGAGGTTTTATAATCCTTGGATAAGCGATGATCTTCTTCGATTAACAAAGAAAAAACAAAAATTATATTTTCTATATAAGCGATATCCTTTTAACTTGGAACATAGGTGTAGTGATGATGAGGTTAAATTTGTTAGAAAAAGGGTAGAAATTGCAAACAGAGATGGCATATTTCTTAAATGTAGAGATGATAAGAGAAGACAATGGGAATTTGTGAATAAACTTACTGGATTACCCTCAGATAAGGAAATATGTGTTGAACAGGCAAATTTACCGACTGTTGTTAATAATGTTAATGATTTTTTTATAAATGTGCATACAACCGTTGTGTGATTATAATTCTGTTGATTTACCAAACGTACCGTTTACTCGGGATTAATTTTTTTTAACTCCAATAGATGAAGTGGAATCACTTGATGTGATTCAGGATCTCGATAGTAGAAAATCAAGTGGTGCTGATAGACTTACTGTATATGAATTAATAATGATTTATGGTTTTTTATAGGAATTTTTTGTGCTGTTTGATCAATAGGTCTTTTGAAACAGGTTATTCTCCGGATGATCTGAAACTGGCAAAGGTGATTCTTATACATAAATCTGGTTCCAAATAGGAGGCTTCTAATTATAGGCCGATTTCTTTGCTTTCGATTTTTTGTAAGGTGATTGAGTTGGTTATGAAAAAGAGATTAATGAACTATTTGAATAAAATTGCTTTTTTTTTCAAGAAATCAGTTTGGATTTCGAGAGGGAATGAGGACTGAGGATGTACTGCGGAGATTTTCTGATATAGTTTATGGGGGTATAGACCGAAGTAAAATTACTTTGGCTATTTTTTTAGTTATAAGGAAAGCTTTTGATACTGTCGATCGCTCAGTTTTATTGCAAAAATTGCATAGGATTGGGATCCGGGTAAGCAGTTGTAATTGGTTTAGATTTTACCTTGAGCACAGAAAACAGTTTACAGTAATAAATGGCATAGAGAGTAGATGCCTAACTGTTAAATCTGGAGTACCTCAAGGATCAATTCTTGGTCCTATTTTATTTTTAATTTACATTAATGATCTGTGTGACTTGAAGTTGAAGGGAGACCTGGTGTCTTACGCTGATGATACTGCTATTGTTTATGTTGAGGAGGATTACGATATTCATATGAGTAACATTGATTCTGATATAAAACTGTTCGGGAATTGGTTTAGAATCAATTTATTGGAAATAAACATTAAAAAATTTTTTTTTCTTTTTTTTAATTTAAAACTCACCAGACAAACTTCGAAATTAAATTTCATACTTGTTGTAGTGCGGGAGTTGTTACTTGTTCATGCGGATCAATAGTTCAAGTACACACTGTGAGATACCTTGGTCACTGGATTGACAATAATTTAAAATGGAAATTGCAAGTTAAAATGGTTTTGCAATGGCTTAGATAATGTGCATTCGCGCTCAGTTGGCGCGTGATACCGTTAGCAGACTGGTTAGTCCATTGCAGTATAGGGAAGGCCGTCTTGGAGGAACTGGTTTTCCCGAGCGAAAAACCAGTTTCGGCAAGACGTCCTTCCCCAAAACTGCAATAGACGAACCCGTCTGCTAACGGTATCAGGCATCAGGTTTGTGCGAATGCACATTACATCATGCTGAAAATGTTTTATTTAAAGAAATTTGTTAACCATGGCTTTTTGAAGATTTTATATTATTCTTGGGTACAATCCACTTTACAGTATGGAATAGGGATTTGGGGTGGTAATTATATAACGAACATTGCTAAGATAATTAACGCGTAAAATAAGATTATACGTTTGGATTTTGTATGTAAAAAATAAGAATTTGGAAGAAATATATCGAGAAATTGGTATTTTAACGTTAAGAAGATTATATTGTTTGGTATTTTGAAATGTATTTTTCGCCATACCGACTGTGTCCCTATTGATAAAAGAAGAAATGATTGGTACTATTTTGTACCCATAATGAAAAAAGAAATAGCTAGAAAGCATTTTACTTACCTTGGTTCTAGGGCTTTTAACCTCTTACCAAATAGAATCAAAAATTAAAAGTGTGTTTTTAAAGCCTTGGGTTTATTGAAGAAATATTTGATAGATTTGGGCGATATTTTTTTCTTTTTTTTGTGATGTCTATTATGTTAGTGAATTGATGTTTGAATATGGCTCGGTTTTTAGGCAATAGTCACACGGCAAATTTTAATGTTTTTTGCGTATTTGTTTTGGTCGTCGAAAACTGATTTTGTTATAGATATTCAAAGTATATGTTGCCCACTAATATATATTTGATAGCTAGCAAAAGCCTTAGGGCTTCTTGTCTATATACTGTATGGAAGAATAATTGATTGTATTGTTTGTTATTGTGCCTTGTATATTGCCTTTGTACAGTGTGTTGTGTTATTTTTTGCATGTGTATTATTTGTATTAAACTATTAAATTTATTGATTGTGGGTTGGATGTTATGTTCCAAGACTAAATAGCGGGATGAAACATGTTGGTTTTGGAAGATGTAAGTGTTGATTTGGTGTTGCTGAACAGTTATTAAGCTCAGGCAAATTTAAAAGTAAACAGTTTTCATAATTTCATGCATATAATTACTAGATGTATTAATTACTTTATGCGAATTATAGTAGTAATAATAAAATCTTGCAATTATGAATATTATAGTTTATTTCAAAAGTGTTAAAATAATTAATCGAAATTTAATTCGATGTAACAAAACATTCAAATAGGTATCGATCTTACCTCCGATACTGTTACCCCAGGCTAAGACAGTTAAGCCTAATATAGCATCACTGAGCTTGAAAACAATACCAAGAGCCTTAAAAAAAATATATATATATATGTTATTTTTATTGTCATTGTAGTTTCACAGAATATGAGAAAGCATATAAGCGCTGATATAGTGTTTTGCTTTCTGATCGAAAAGTATCTACCGTTTTTTCCATCGTTATCAAAATTGATATTTTTATTTTTTTTAGCCAGTATATTAATGACCGTGTCGTATTCTTTTGATGTCATAATATTTAGGCAGCATGACCATTGTAGTCTTTGAGCCGTAAAACCACAAAACAAACAAACAAATATAATATTTAGCATCCTCTTTCAGTTTTATCAAAAGTTTTAATACATTTAGATGACTTTTTAAAATGGATTCATTTAATCGACTGTGCCATGCGTCAATAGAATTCATGGTCTTATGTTGATCCTTACGATTTCATGTTTGGTCGATGACAGCGTTGTCTATCCACTGATCAACTGTAATCATTAAAATTTTGTGTGAATAACATCGCTTGAACACTCCATTATACAAGTAATTAGAAATCCGTCATCGACAAAGCTTGGAGGAATAAAATTTTGTTATTAACTTACACCAGCAGTTCTCAAGCTGGGCTCCATGGAGCATTTGGTGCTCTGTGAAACTTTTTCAAGTGCTCCACCTACTTCAGTGCTCAAAAGTTACAAAAAATTGCCGGATTTTCTGCTAAAAAAAGCTGAAAAAAGCCAGATAAAACATTTCCACTAATCGCTGAATCAAAAATTTATATTTGTGCTGATAAGTAAGTTCCGCCATTGCTTTGAAATTTGTGAGAAATGTAGCATTTCGAATAAAATAAAACTTGACGTTTTACGCGCCCAAATGCTTCAAAAATACCTTCCATCGTTAATACTGCTGTCATTGGGTTTAGGACCTATGTTGGTGAAAATATTTTCGGCCGTATGAGAAAAGAAAAGTATAAAAAAAGTAATAAAAGCATCGATGTTTTCAGAAAATGATATTTAAATTCCAATTTTTAATGATTTTAATTGGGGAAAATTAAGCTCAGATTCAAATTTAAGCAATTCAAAATCCGAAAACAAATGCATGCTTTTACTATTATACAATAAAATGTCGATTAACAACTTAAAAAGTATGGTTAGGTAAAAGCAGTTAAAAATGCATATCCTATATTTGGTACAAGGGCGATGATAGCGTTCCGCGAATAATTTTTTTCTTAAAAAGTGCTCCATGACGCAAAAAAGCTGAGAACCGCTGATTTACACAAATAAAATTATTTATATAATAAATAATTTATAATATTAATAATAATTTGTAATATTATAAATTATATTGGGGATGAGATGACACTTTTTTTTTCATGGAGGATGAGACATGGAGAAGACTGAATTGAGACATCTCCACAAGAAATGAACCTTCGTTAGTCTCTAAGAGTTATGAATGAAGACGTAATTACCTGTAATAGAGAGACAATCTCCGAAGCGACGAGATAAACCCATATAACTGAGGCTGCAAACCCAGCATAGCCGAAAACACCGTGGTAACATGGAGGTTCATCTGGAGATGACGTCAAGAAAATGATGACACTCAGCATAAAGAAAATTATCAGTATTACTGCCCATAATGGAACTACCTCTCCAATCATAATGTTATATTCTGTAAATCCCATCAAAACATCAAGTAAATTAGTATATAAATGAAGTTAGACATTTTATGAAACAAGTATTTATGATTGATATGTAGTATTTATGAAACAAGTGCTTCTGTTTGTGTTTGTGCAGATAAGTTCATTATTTATGCACGTATATACACAAGTATGTTGCTCGTATGCATATAGATAAGAATATAATCTGTATAAATATATATCAAGTAAGAACTACTTCTATTTAAAAAACGAACTGCATGTAACAAAAATCGTTTAATTTATTTACACGCCATCTTTCCGATCTGTTTAATTTAAAAGGTTTGAATGGATTTACTTTTTATCACCAGCATCACCTTTATTATTTTATGGACACTGTACATAGAAAGGACACGCTCAAGGGGGGAGGGGGGGGGCTTTGGGGCTCAAACCCCCTACTAAAAAAAATCTGAAGCATACATTAGCTTTTAAAAACGTTTAATAATGAACAAATTTTTAATCCTCTAGTTTTATCAACCCCCTACCTTTTTAAATTCTCTGTACGGGTTTGGTATATAAGTGTGTACTTGGTCAATGATGTGTGTACAGAAATATCTGTAGTACTTTTTTTTTAAGTATTTAGGAACAGAATATGCGTTTTAAGTCATAATACTCATATTCACCATCTAATCCGGAATATAAATAACTTATTACCTTTATTTATGAATACGATATGTAAATCGTACGTCTATAACTCCATTATCTTTACTTATGAATAATTCATTATCTTTCTTATGAATAATTCATTATCTTTCTTATGGATAACTCATTAGGTTCACTCATGGCCATCACTTACTTCCCGTAGCTATTAGGATAAACATTGGCGAAGTGATACAATGCAGACTGTTTAACAACCAGCACCAATTATTATTTTCGTTTTCATAATCTACAACGGGCACTGTGAGGACTAGCAGAAGGCAAATCGGAGCCTAAAAATTTAAGAAATAATTAGCTTTTCAGTAAGTTTTTACAATAGTATATTTTTTTAATGGAAATCATATTCATTCATTATAATCCTATTTCAAAACGTGTAAAGATAAAGGAAAATGTACCGCCATAAATAAATAAGCCAAAAGGTATTGAACATGTGAACAAAAAAAAACCCCAAACATAAATGTAAAATTGGAATGGGGTCATACTACAAAAATATTTATATATATTGTACACACATTTTTATACATGATTATATATTTATTATCTGCTTGCCTTTCCTTCCCCAAATGCGCAGAGGAGTACTTTTATTGCAATATAATATACAATATTATACAATATAACACTGCAATAAATATTAAAAATTTATATACATATACGTTAATTCGTATTGCATTATCATTATGTGAACATTTTTTAATGGGCGGACTTGTATTTTTTTTTATATATGCTCGTACAAAATATCTTTCTGGATGAGTTAAAAAAAATTAAAAAGTATTTTTTATCAAGATACTTGCAGAGGCGGATTTGCGATTTTGCCGACCACAGGCTAATATATTATTTTGCCATCATAAGTTAATATATTATTGTGTCATCATAGACTAGTATACTATTTTGCCATCATAAGCTAATATACTATTTTGCCGCTTGTAAGCTGTTATACTATTTTGCCGCCTGTAAGCTATTATACTATTTTGTCGCCTGTAAACTATTATATTATTTTGCCATCATAGGCTAATATACTATTTTGCCATCATAAGCTAATATATTATTTTGCCGCCTATAGGCTGATATACTGTTTTGCCGCCTAATCTTACGAAACATAACTAGAGGCTTATTTGTGATTTTGGTGCCTTTGTTAAAACTTAATTTGACGTCGCTGGCGGTTATTTCAAATTCGTCTTTTTGCAAGCATTTGAGAATCTGGCGCCTTTTTAGCCTCCGCCATGGACGCTGGGCCGGCGCCCATAGCAGCTTTCCCTTTCCAATCTCTAATTAAACCTCTCAACATAACATCGTAAAGTGGATATAAAACGTAGGTAAATAGAAAAAGGTTAATTTTTTATATAAAAAGGACTTAGCAATAATACTCCTTAATAATTAATATACAGAACTTTATAATATAACAAAATAACACCCATTATACTATAATAATGTAATCTAAATGCCACACACAAAACAAAACTAATAATTCCAATCGATAAAAATATAATCTTTTTATTGTATTACAAAGATCTTTTAAAACGTTAACTGAAGTATCACTATTAACGCCAACACATTTGGCGCCAACACATTTGGCGAGAAATTGACCCTGGGGCATTCCCCTCCAAATCGTTACTTTTAAGTTGTCTTGCTTGAGCTTTCGAAGGACCCCACTGCAACGATAGAGCTGTCCAAGACATTATCGAATTAATGTCATGGTTGACGTGACGTCCGATATCTCATAGGTACAAGGTTTGTAAAATATGTAAATAAATCTATTATACAGACCACAGCAAAGTTTTGAAGTTTCAACAACGAACCCAAACCCAGCGGATGCGCGACGATTCCCCATCAGCATCATTGTAGTGACTAAACATTGGTCCTAACCCAACCAAAGTGAAAAAGGACCACAACGACCAAACAATCACAATTATGTATATTCGTTGGTAAACTATAGACTTAGAAATATTGGCGCATACTTTTCTTTTCTACAAAATATTTAGCAACAATGCTAAAGGACATTGATTTCAATATACCCGATTCTCAATTAGTAAAATCGCTAACTCATTTTTCCGACATAGTAGATCTCAAATGATTTTTTACTCATTTAAAAAAAGACGAAGAATTGCATATTTTTAAAAATTCTTAAAGCTATATTTGGCGACTGAAGGACGTTCAGACGATTCGTGGTATGCAGGGCCAGAGTATGGCAAGGACTCGCGGGGCCTAATGGGGCCCTCAAAAAATGTCATTTGACAATTGTATTTAATGTGATAAAATAGTAAATTAATACAAAAAAACGTTTTTTCTTCAGATTTACAATCCGAAACAAATTCAGAGAAATCATAGCTGGCATCTAATTACAACTATTACAACCACAGCTTTGAGAATTGGATAATAAAAGAGCAGAGTTTTCAAAAACACAAAATTGTTTGTAGTGCGCCAATGCCACATATTATTTGCAAATTTTACCAAAATCTTTACAACTTCAACTCTGCAAGTGCATCGTTTGACATCCGACGCTGACGTGAAAGTGGGAACGAAAAGCATATTCTTGCCTACATTGTAAAATGGGAGTAAGGGTGCGTGCATTTTTTCAGATATATATCCAATACGTGTGTCAGGGGGCCCCAAAATGTAAATTGGGCCGGGCCCTCCCCAATATTCAGAGTCGGGCCCCTGGCTGTGTGATTAATATCCTCTTAATCCCTCCCTCACTCTCTCTTGGTTTTCAACTTGGTTAGCAGTCGCGATATTTTCGTGGATGAACAGACGAGTCCATTCGCTGCTTATATTCATTTAAACAGATAGTCATGCGGAATCGAGCCGTATTTCCATAGGTAGAAGCAGGGTCGTGCGTAGGGGGGGGTGGGGGTGCGAGCTGGGCG
This sequence comes from Dysdera silvatica, assembly GCA_006491805.2. Lineage (NCBI taxonomy): Eukaryota > Metazoa > Arthropoda > Arachnida > Araneae > Dysderidae > Dysdera > Dysdera silvatica. The sequence continues at coordinate 99,938,303 of QLNU02014802.1, forward strand.
GCAGAGGCGTAGAATTTTTAAAATTATTATTTGGATTATTCGTCATAGCGGGGGAATTTAACATTAATCTTATGGGAATAAATTTGGTTATAAAAATATTTATTCGTCTACATAAGAGTAAGCGAGGTGTTCAATTATCTACGACTGGATTGAATCAATGTCCGTTGATTGTTGTTGCATTTGTATTAAAAATAATTTGCGTTTAAATGATTCAATTGTACACTTTACGACATTATTTTGTGTGTACGCAATCAATATTTTGATTTAGTAATATGTAATGAAGCATATTTTTGAATCAATGCGATGTACAGGTGCAAATCATCACATTGATTTGCATCTGTACACTATTTTTAGTGTACAGGTGCAAATCAATGTGATGATTTCTTTGCACCTGTACACTAAAAATAGAATTTCAGGATTACTTAAAAGCGGGACTGCTTCTTTATTTCGGATGAGAGGGGATTCAATTAACATATATATGAGGAATCTAACGAATATTTGGCAGAGATGCCAAATATTTAATTAAATCGAATGCTAATTTTATAATCGCCCAATCATAAACCGAATAGCTACAATTGGACCAGGATATAAAAACTCTAGTTAAATTAGAATAATAAGTTTTTGTGAAATATATAATTTTGTTTAATTAAAAACTTCACAAAATTTTTTAACTTTTAATAAGTGATTAAAATGCCTTAAAAATTGTAACGTTTTTAAAAATTGTAAAATGTCCTAAAACTTTCAAAATACCTTAAACTTTGATTTTAGTAACATTTATAGTCATTTAAAAATAGATAAAAATGTTATTTTAATCAATGATATGCGCAAGTGTAAGATTATTATTGCTTTCCAAATAGCGCAATTATCAAATAGATAGTTCGCATCGAAAATCATCCAGGATGTTATTTCTTTAAAAAATATATATTTTTGCTTGAATAATGGAGTAATGAGTAGGCATTGATGAATGATTAATAGTAGGAAGGAAGGGGGATGAAGAGGAAAGGGTATCATTGGATTAAAAGTGAAAAATAATATTATTATTCTAATTGAAAATACGCGTAACATAAACACTATTTATAACAAAAATCAATATGCTAATCTATGTGAAAGATTATAAGCGTAGAATATTTAATTTTATGCACTTTACATTATGTTTAATGCAAACAATTTTAGAGAGATTCTATTTAAATGTATATTCAACAATGGTAGTTTGCTGTTCCTTATTTGGACAATTCTAAGAAGAATTAATACAACAATAAGGGGGAAAAAAACCAGCGTAGAACTGTATTATTCATTGATCTACAGTCATCTGACATATTGTAATTGCGTAAGGGGGGAACAAGCACGGTAAATAAAAATGTGTTGAAAAATATTTAGAAAAAACGTTGAAATGTATTAATAGGGATAAAAGATTAAACTGGAAAAACTTATTTTTCAAGTATAATATATTACCAATAGAACATTTACACGAATACAGTGTCTTGGTAAAAATGTATGAAATAATAAGGGAAGGAAAGCACACTGAACTTATAAGAATAAAATTAAATGAAAAAGATAGAAATACAATGATCTATTACTCCCAAAAATAAGGACCGAAGTAGGAAGGAATAATGTAAATTAAAAAGGTGCAAAACTTTGGAATGAACTACCAGAGGAATTCAAAAAATTGAAAAGTAAAGAAACATTTAAAAAAGTCTAAGAAAATATTTGATACAGGGTAATGGAAACTAAAGTCCCAGGTATGTTATATCCTTGCTGATATTTTCTTGAGACCTTTCATTGTAGAGTCTAATATGATGTACTTTTAGTATATATTGTCGGTATTATCACTGTAGTTACACAGTATATTGTTATTATGACTTTAGAAATGAAGAATAAATAAAGATATGGTCTTCCGCTAAGAATGATCAGTGACAGTGGAACACAATTTATTTCTGCTGTCATGTAACAATTACATTTCCTACTGGAAATCAAACAAACTTTGGATCCTGTTTATCACCCTCAAGCCAATTCCGTATAAAGGAAGAATAGAGATCTTAAACCACGTTTGGCTATCTTAGTATAAGAGAAACAAGGTTCTTTTGTTGAAAAATTGCCTGTTTTGCATTAAATACTGCAAAATCCCAATCTACAGGACAAACAGCTGCTTTCTTAAATTTTGCAAAAAAGCTACGAATCACTGACGACATCGAAAATGACTTTGAAAATGATGTGAAATCATAAACAATGATAATTTCATTCCAGAAATTACTCCTTGCCTAAAGAAATTTGCTGACATTAGTGTCCAAGTTAAGGAAGTCATGATGCAACAATAAGATCAACGAAAGCGATATGCTGATCAACGTCGCCAGCCTACCCCTATCTTCTAACCGGGAGGTCAAGTGTATGTGACCCAGCACAATCTCAGCAATGCTACCAAAGGTCATAGTCCAAATTTATGCCGAGGCTTGATGGACCATATGTGATATTGACCCAGCGATCACCAACAACTCATGAAATTGCTAATGTAGAAAGACTACAAATACCAGTCGGAGTGCGCTATTCTTCCGACTTAAAAGCTTACACCCAAAGTGATGCTGTAGTCCCAAACAAACCATCGAGGAAACGTGGACGACCTCCAAAGAAATTTTAGTGCCTTTATCCTGATTACTTGTCGGGACGCCAGCCGTAACCAGAGGGGGAGTATGT
>QLNU02014802.1:99941990-99956435 GCA_006491805.2 Dysdera silvatica
CAATGAAACAAACCGTCTGTGACGTCATCTCTCTTGAATTCTGACGATACTACCCACCGATTTTCCGCGAACGAACTATAGTCGCGAAACCGTAGATTTTTAAGCATTTCATCTTTTTATTTGACTCGCCACTAGTTCCTGATTTTCGCGCAAGAGAAAGTTAGGAAAGTTAGAAAAGCTTCCAGTGGCAAATCTGATAAAAGTTTTTTGATTCACTTGGTGTCAGAATTTGCGAATTTCGCAATTAGCCTGTTTCACCGTTTCATACCGGTTCGTAGTCAGGGGATTTAATATCACATCGGATATTCGGGCCAATACATCGTCATTCAAAGATGCGTCGAAGGCATGAAATTTAGTCTTCTCCCAGGAAATTTTCAAGAATTGGAACGACGATTCGATTTGGCTAAAATACAGCCGGGCATTGCTTGGTCAAAATTCCGGAATTCGTAAACCTACGGAATGCAACTTGCTGTGTGCCAACGGGTGCTATTTGCGATGCGCCAACTGCTTCGATTGGATCAGGTATATTATCAATTTTAACACACAATTATCAAATACAGTCGAACCTCGTTAAGACGAACACCAAAGGGAACAAAAAATCTGTTCCTATTAACAGCAATTCGTCTTATCCGGAAAGGGTAGTATGTTATACACTCTGACGGAACTTCAGAAAACGGTTCGTATTAAAAGTAATTCGCAGTAAGTGTGTTCGTCTTAACGAGGTTCGCCCACATTATTCGCTACTTTTACCAAAACTTTTACAGCTTCAGCTCTGCAAATGCATCCTTTGACATCCGACATCGAAGTGAAAGTGGGAATAAAAAGCATAGTCTTGCCTACATTTTTAAATGGGGAATAAGGGTGTGCGCATTTTTCAAATGTATATCCAATGCGTGCGTCAAGGGGCCCCAAAATGAAAGTTCGACCGGTGCCCTCAATATTCATAGTCGGCCCCTGCATATGAGCTTACCCTCTGAGATGGAAAGTATGAATAATGTCAAGATCTGGCGCTGATCCTGGCCAAGCGAACTGTTGTAGCGATAACCCTCTTGTATGCTCCATATATATATATATAAAAAGTTTTCCTCGCCCATTCTTGGCGGAAACAGGCTTTGGGACGGGCAGAGCGCCATGTTCCCAAGCCTCTTTTTACATCACTTCTTAATGTGCCATGTCTAGAAACTTCCTGACAATGTGACACGTGTTTAGGATTGTGGCTTTTTGTATTTCAATGTAGGTGTTTGGGTCAATGTTGAGTATCTCCAAATTCGTCGCAAGCGTTTTTGGTACTATCCCTGTTGCTGAGATGACTAACGGGATGATGAGGATCTTTTCCATACCCCATATATCTCGTACTTCATGTCTGAGATCTTGGTACTTGGTGATTTTCGTTGTGTAGGTTGTCTGTATGTTATTGGTGTTGGGTACTGCTATGTCGATTAAGTACGTGGTCTTATTCGATTTATCGACGAGGGTTATGTCAGGACGGTTATGTGGGACTGTCTTGTCTGTTATGATTGCTCTATCCCAGTAAAGCTTGTGTGTTTCGTTCTCATGCACGGTCTCTGGCTCATATTTGTAGTACGGGCATTTTTCTGTCAGAAAGCCAGCATTCGCTGCCAATTTCTGGTGGACTATTTTCGCTACTTGATCGTGTCTATGTTTGTAGTCTGACTGCGCAAGGATCTTGCATCCTGCCATCACGTGTTGGATTGTCTCCGATGCCGCATGACAGTGTCTGCATTTGTCGCTTTCTATGTCTTTTCTCTGGATGAATTTCTGATTGTTCCTTGTTGCGATCACTTGGTCTTGGATGGCTAGCATGAATCCTTCTGTCTCTGGCTGGAGAGTGCCTTTGGCCAGCCAAGAATTTGATGCCTTTTTGTCAACGTGTGGTTGTTGCAGGTCATATATGTATATATATCCGTTGGTCATCTCAGCAACAGGAATAGTACCAAAAACGCTTGCGACGAATTTGGGAATACTCAACATTGACCCAAACACCTACATTGAAATACAAAAAGCCACAATCCTAAACACGTGTCACATTGTCAGGAAGTTTCTAGACATGGCACATTAAGAAGTGATGTAAAAAGAGGCTTAGGAACATAGCGCTCTGCCGATAAAACCTGTTTCCATCGATGGGCGGCTTTTGTATATGGCAAGAACCGATACTTGAGGCTGGCGAGCTGGGCGGCCACCCAGAAACGCTAAAAATGTGTGGTACAAACACCTAAAAATCAGTTTTTAGCAGCCCTTATATACTTTCTACGGAGTATTTGGTCAATAGACCTTTTGCGTGTGACGTTGTACATTTTATAATGTTCATGAAGCTTCTAAATAGTGATCAAAATAAATACACATGTTATCATTCAAATGCATTAGTATCAGTAGAACATGCACGTTATCGCGTTTATTGTGGTAGTCATACAGCTACCACAGAAGCTACCGGTTTCCTACAAAAAAAAAAGAATTTACGACAAAATTCTGAGAAGCAGAAATTTATAATTACGTTGTACTGGTATTTCTTTGTGTTTATAATGCGGCAAAAAACCTAAATTTAACCCTTTCATTTATCAACAACATCGAAGTGAAGCAAGAAGTGTCAATTGATATATCTTTAGCTAACTTTGTTTTAAAATGCCTACTTTTAATTTAACTTTATTAACTCTTTACCTTTGACGCTTGGATCAGTGAAGAACTTCATTTTGCAATGGCAAACCCCGGTCAGTCTTTTTATCATTGTGTTATGTTAAAATAATTTTAAGGGCTGCTAAAATATGTTTCGCCCAGGGCCGCTAACGCCATAAACATGGTGCTGTATATACGTTACAATGTAATATTTGTTACACGTAGTTGTCGCTTTGAGGGAAATAAATTCATGCTTCTGCCGCCACATGAGGCATAGTTTCGTTAAATAATGTTCTTGTAGTGTTTCCAAGTTTGGATAACCAGCAAACTCCTTACTCCGTCCGCAAAATCCCTTCTTCTTGCTAAAAAATTACTATTTTTTTACTTTAAAAATTGTATAATCTATTTTTCAGCACATAAATTATACATCACACAAAATATTACTATTTTTTGCAATATGTAGTGAAGGATATGTTTGGATCAATGTTACGATTTTTTTGCACCTCTACATTGAAAACAAAATTTCAGGATGACCTAAAAGCGGGACTACTTCTTTATTTCGGATGAGAGGGGGTTCAACTAATATATATATATCATCATCATATTCAACCATTATCTATCCACTGCTGGATGAAGGTCTCTCCAAATGCTTTCCACACAAGTCTATCCTGAGCAATTCGCTTCCATGTCACCCCAACCTGTTTTCTTATTTCATCCACCCATCTAGTTTGAGGATGTTTAGTAGGTCTTCGGTGATCTCTTAGAATCCAGTTGAGAATGTGGCCTGCAAAAGGGTTGCTGGTATCTAACTGGAAGGAGACCCACACGCTGAACGTATGTGACGATGTGTGGAACCGGCCAGGCCAGTAACCTAGTGTCCTACCCCGCCTTCAAGTGGTGCAGGCTGGGCTTTCTATTTATGAGGCAAATTAATATTTGCTACACGGATAGAAAGGCGGAAGGGGAGGGCTAATTCACCAACCCGTCTAGCCAGCGTGGTGAAATGATGGCTAATTCCTCCATTATGTTGACACACCAGAAACCATGGGTCTCTAGTTCCAGGTGCTGGAGTGTTCTTGATACATATATATATATATAAATATATAGCAACGAATACTAATTTTATAATCAAATCATAAACTGAATAGCTACCATTGACCAGTAAAAATCTAGTTAAATTAGAATAAATATGCTTTTGTGAAATATATTATTTTGTTTTATTAAAAACTTAAAAATTTCAACTTTTAATAAGTGATTAAAATTCCTTAAAAATTTTAACTATCTTTAAATCAGCATATTTTAAAAATTGTAAAATGTTCTAAACAATCGCAAAGCATCTTAAACTTGATTTTAGTAACATTTATAGTCATTTAAAAATAGATAAAAATTTGATTTTAATCAATGATATGTACAAGTATAAGATTTATTATTATTTTCGAAATAGCTCAATTATCAAATAGATAGTTAACACCGAAAATCCTCCATGATGTTATTTCTTTAAAAAATATTTTTTGTTTGAATAATGGGGGAAGGGTTAGGCATTGATGAATGATTAATAGTGGGAAAGAAGGGGGATGGAGGGGAAAGGGTATCACTGAATTTAAAATGAAAAATAATATTATTATTCTAATTGAAAATATGTAATATCAACACTATTTATGTCAAAAGTTAATGTGCTAATCTATGTGAAAGGTGAAAAGAATAGAATATTTAATTTTATGAACTTACGTTTAATGCAAACGATTTTAGAGAGATTGAAATGTATATTCAACGATGGTAGTTTGTTGTTCCTTATTTAGACTAAAAATATATGAAGCATTACTAGTACATATAAATAAAATTATGCTATTGGTAATTTATTCGATTTTAAAATGTTATATGTTAAATCCGATTATCAGCATTGTGGCATTTGGCATTTTCAGAAAGCATGATTCCAAAAACAAAAGAGCGCTTCTGAAGTTTATTTTCGAGGCCCAAGCCCTAAGGCTCGCAATTTGATCCCGGCCGAGCCCGAAATATTTTATGAAGATTTAAGTCTGAGCCCGAAACTTCAAATGAGACTTAAACCCCTTGACATGCGATTTAAATTCAAAAAATAATTTTTACTACATTGCACTATTCAATTTCCTTCGAATTTTCATATACACGCGTTTCTACAATCCTCGAAAACAAATCACATAATTGTATTGTGTGGAGAATTTCGATATTGAAAAGTCAGTTTTCGGCTTCAGTTGCACCCGTCAGATGAGCCCGCCTCACCGACTCTTCTCACTGTAGTCCAGAAGTTGATTTCCTTGGCAAAAAGAGGCTTGAATTCCTCGGAAAACTGTAGGCTCCGGTGTAGCATTATCTTTGCTGTCTTTATACCGAAAAATTAACACTTTTTAACATTTGCAGTGAATTTTAAAGGAAGTTTAGGTTCGGCCTGAAAGCTAGACAGATATCTTACATTCGGCTAAATCACTATTCATTTTATAACCTTATATTATTATAATGTATTATATATATTAATATATTGCATATGAACATATATATTAAGGAAAATCTATACAAAAATATTGTACAATTGCACCTGATAATAGCTCCATAAGCAGATCTTCATTAGGTGAAACTTTTTATAAGTGATCACATCTATTTTTCACCGTCTGAATTTTAAATTCCGAGTAAATTCGTCTTTATGTAGCTTTTAAATCTTTCGATATTGGTTTTCCTGGTTTTCCAGAAAAACGAAAATGGAAACTTAAATTATCGAAACTCAGTGAATCAGTTTCTGCCCTGCGGTGGCGCAGTGTGGTAACGCGTTCTCCTAGTGCGCCGCTAATCCGGGTTCGACTCCCAGCAGTGCAAAAAGAACGCTTACTCAGAGATCTCATAAAGATCGCACTGCTCACTGTAGTCCGGGGTTTGGTTCCCTAGGCCTTAAGAGGTTCGGATTCCTCGGAAAACAGTAGGTCCCGGCGCAGCATGACCATTGTAGTCTTTGAGCCGTAAAACCAAAAAGAAAGAAAAGAATCAGTTTCAGTTGTAAATGGCGAGAAATTGGTCAATACTTGATTATTAATATCTATCAATGGTCAAATTTTTTATTACACTTATAAATTAAAATCTAATTAGTTAGCATAATAATGATTTTGAAATAATCAAAAAGTAAAACTATAAGCATGTTTACCGTTTACTGCTGGAGCTGCTACACATTAGAACCGCATCCTAACCATTCAAGTATTACAGTAAAAAAACCTCTCAGCCGTTTTAGGGGAAAGGGATCCACGTTGATCTGGGGCTCTAATTGTACCCCCACCCTCACTAAGCACTTCTTATCTCGGAAACCTAAAACAGATGCGCTGTATTTCGGGGTTTCTTCAAAAGAAACATTATCGAACGACTACAGAGAAGTACCATCCAAAACAAGATGTGTCATGCTCCTAATCCCTAGGAGAAGGAAAGGGACGAGAGCCGGACAATGGACAGGATGTTAAAACTGGTCCGCAACCTCACCCCCTCAAGCAACAAGTTTCATCCTATGACAGAAATATTCTCTCAGAGCTTCAATGAAAGCGAAATTAGTGATATTGCTAAAAAACAATTCCAAAGTAGAATAATAGTTCTCATGGCATAAAAGCAACAACTTATTAAAAAACATGTCAAAACAATGACGCAATTTCAATTTAAAAAATGTAGTGCCCAGATTCATTTATAACTTCTATTTGATTAAAATACATGCGTCAACTCAAGCCTCATCTTGCCCAATATCACAGTTACTCAAATTAGGCTATAATACACATTTTCTTTTTCATAGTCTAAAGAAATCGAAATCAATATTGTCTACGTTATTAAATTTGTAAAAATGCGAAATCAAAGAAATCAATTTGTAAAATACAATTTATGTAGCACATTTCCTATCTGGAGGAGAACCTCGTAACAAGCCATAGTTTTCTCCATTTCTACCCTGAATGGCGTAGAATGACTCTTGCTGTCCTTACGCCATTAAAATACAACCAACCAACCTCCATTTCTAACCTAATCATTAGTCATTATTGTCAGATTCGCTTGTAAAGGACTTCGGAGTTCGTTGAAGTTTAATCCTCTATCCATAGATGATTAACCATAGTCATACATTTTTTCATAAAATTACAGAGTTTATAATATTAGTATTTTTTGCATTTTCGGCGCACATGAAATAATTTTAACTGCCCATTAAAGAACGGTTTGCGGTCAAATTAAAATTTATAACGGATTTAAAAATTAGAATTCTTTATTAGCTGTAATAAAACCGTTTTCAATCCAGACTCTTCAACTGGATCGATTTTTGTGAAAAATTGAGGTTATTTGTCTATAAAAGGGTAGACATAAATGTATTTGCACATATCCCATGATATACGTTATGAGATTTTCTACTTTCAGTTTAACTTGTGGATAGAATTCTTGCCAGCCGCGTAATAAAAAAAAATTAAAACTTTTTTTCCCCGCCAAGTTTACAAAATATTAAGAATTTTACAAAATATTTTCGACTTCTCACACCACACGTATTTTTGAATATGTACTACATGTTTACGCCTACCTTAGTTAAGCATTCTGATTTGCTAGTCTCCTTTTTGGGGCCGTAGCCAGGGTAGGTCTAAGGGGGCTGAGCCTCCCTCGCACTGGAAAATATTTTTTCTCAAAATAAATTATTGTACATTTTGGTTTTCTATGAAATTATACACGATAAGGGAAATTATTCTTTGACGTTAAAAGTGTATTCAAAATGGATTTCTATGGTAGATCTTGTGTACACGATGCTTTCTACAAAGATCTGAGTCTTCGTCTACTCTATGGTAGGGATAAAAATATATATAAATTTTAGTATATCTAAGTTTTCAATGCAAAATTTATGTTAAGAAATTTATTCATTGATGTTAAATATATTAGTTTTAGATACCCAGTATCATGTATTATTAAATGTATTAAAGTATTGCTTCCTCCCTCCTGCTTTTTCTTTCTTTTTGTTTGCGAAGATCTTTGATCTGTCATGATTTTTTATTTTTCTATCATTAGTTTGTAACTGTTTATTTATGCTTACGTATTCCGATTGGATGATTGTAATTCTATGTTTTACTCCACGTAAGAGTATTTGTAACCTGTTGTGTTTTAAAAAAATTATTATTATTAACGAATGCTGAGCTTTCTGAGCGTCCCCATCTAACTTTTAAGCCCTCTTCTTTGTAAAAAGCATCTAGCTACGACCCTACCCCTCTTTTCCAGTCGAAAAACCTCTTCCATTGTAGGTGAGCAATGCTAAAGATACAACACAACCATAGATATCTGCATATGGTGTTTTTTTACTTCAGAGTGTTCAAAGTAGAGCTCACTAGTTCAATGCGATCTGTCCTTTGATGGAGACTCCCTCAGGCGTATGTTGGACGGGATGGGCCATTCATGATCACCCGTTTGAACCCCTCACAAGATACAGAAATAGCTTTTCTAATTGTTGGTCGTAATGTCAGCGTTTGAGTTTGGAGAAAAAAGCCCTATTTGTGTACAGTTAGCAAGGAAATGGGTGCGTTTAAAAAAACATTGCATTAAAATAAGCCGAATTAATTTTCGTAAATTAACTAAATTTTCATTTTTAAAATTATTGGTAAATTGATAGGAGGGGCTGAAAACTTTATCAAATTTATTGGGGGCTCGAGCTCACAGGCCCATATAACTCTACGCCTATGCTGGGCGGCCACCTTGGGCCTCTAAAAAAAATGTAATGCAAGCACTAAAAAGTAAGTTTTCAGCAGCTCTTATATACTTTCCCAGAGTATTTAATCAATTGACCTTTTGCGTGTGTGTAACGTTATATTTCCCATAACGCACAAGAAACTTTTAAATCGTGGTCGAAATAAATATACACGTTGTTGGTTAAATGCACTGGCATCAGTAGACCATACACATTATCATGTTTATTACTATCTTGTGGTGGCCTTATAGCCACTACAGAGATCCCTGGTTTCCAATATAAAAGAACTTAGAGCAAAGTTCTGAAAGGCAAAAATTTATAATTACTTCGTACGGGTTTTTTTGGTATGTTTATAATGCGATAGTAGACCTAAATAACCTTTCATTTATCCACAGCATCGAAGTTAAGCAATAAATGCCATATGATTGATATACCCCTAGCTAACTCTGTTTAGAAATGTCCATTTTTAATTTAACTTCATTATCTTCTTGTTACCTTTGGAGTTTAAACCCGTGAAGAACTTTATTTTGTAATGCTAAACCCTGGTCAGTTTTTCTTTGTCGCTGTATTACGTTAAAACATTTTTGAGGACCGCTAAAATCTGTTTCGCCCAGGGCCGCTAACGTCGTGAGAACGCTCCTGGGCCGAAAACGTTACTGAGACATTAATACAGTAGGACCTGCGTATAACAAGGAGCTCGGGACCAATGAAAATGCTCGCTATATATATATGCGGTTCTTTCTAAACCCGGTTTAGAATTTAAGATACCAAACTTCGACAATAAAATTTATATGGGTAATGGCTATGCATGTAATATGCGTACAATGATATTCAGCTTTGAATTCGCTTTAAATTTAATGAACGATGTATTATTATTGACGGGCTGTGTGTATTCACATGCTTCCTTGTAGTTCTCCAGCGGAAGTTGGTTAACATTTCGTGTTGAGGAAAGACTAATTGTTTATACACCGTAAAAGTTGTTCCGTATATGGGGCGTCTTTCTATTTTTAATGGCTTAAAAGAAATTCTCGCAAATTTTTGTGCGATATGCAGATCAATGTCTTCTCTTAGACATTGAGTCGATTGGCCGTATTTCTTTATCCAATCCGGGGAGGACAAGGACTCGCTCGCTCAATGTGAATGAATTGTATTGCAATTTAATATCGTACCAAATAAAGTATACATATTTCTCGTTCAATCTGGAAACTCGTTACATGCGGGCTCGTTATAAACGGGTCCGACTGTAATTCAATTAACCAGAAATTTCAGCCGCGCCATTGCAAAGTTTTTGTTATTGAAAATTTTTCGCCGTAGGTTTCGGCCTTCTCATCCTATTGAGAAATCTGCCACTGGATATCATCCCGCGGATATATGTGATGCAAAGAAAATGCAATACATGTGTTTGTGCACCTGTATATGTGTTCTTGTCAGAGCCGTAGCCAGGCTGGGCTATAGGGGATGAGCCTCCCCACGGAAAATGTTTTTTCTCAAAAATAAAATATTGTTGAATTATTTTGAATTTATTGTTGTTTTATTTAAAATTTTTTGTTTTGTACGAAATTGTACATGACAATGATTGTTCTTTAACGTTAAAAATGTATTCAAAATAGCTTTCTACAGATGTATAATGTGTATCTGTAGAATTTTGTGGCTTCATATATTTTATTATAAGGACAGGAAAAATTATAGAGAGGTATACTAAAATTTATAAGTTTTTAATGCAAAATTTACGTTAAGAAATTTATTTATTAATTTTAAATATATTAGTCTTATATATTTAGTATTATTAAATATATTAATAAAAACATTTACGAATTTTAAGCCCCTCTGTAGCTTTCTGAAACCCTCTGTAACTTTCAGAGCCCCCCCTGTAACAAGCGTCTAGCTACGAGCCTGGTTCCTGTACACGTGCTTGTACAAATATACATTTCAATCTTTCTACAATATAAATTGCATTATAGTATAATGCATAAATATTTAGTTACCATCACCACACAAACTAAAATAAAAAAAAATATTTATATGATGTTAATTCAACAGCAGTTTGCTGTTGAATCTATCTTGCTGACAAGTAATATTCAATAGTATGCTTCCCTGAATAAACCTTTACTTATAAGCTATAACTAAAAGCAAATCCAGAAAAATATTTTACTACTTCAATAGTTCAAATCAAACAACAATGTCAATCAATCAACGTTTATTGGCGTAGTGATACCAACGCCGATGGTATGGCGTGATTAGATGGTGAAACGTTCGAAAGAAAATAAATATTTCTGCCTTCGGTGGGACCTGAACCCACGACCTTCCACGAGGTCGTGGGCTCAGGTCCCATCCACGTGGGTTCTTTCGAACGTTTCACCATCTAATCACGCCATACCATCGGCGTTGGTATCACTACGCCAATAAACGTTGACTAATTGACATTGTTGTTTGATTTAATCTGCGTAGTGTTCGATTTATATAAAATAAATACTTCAATAGTACAAGTTGCATACCTTAATGATCTCTAAAATTCGGTGGTACCATTTCATTTCAGGCCAGATTTCAATATCAATAGGACAGATATGCAGAAAAAAATCTTTAATTCTTTCTCCTAGCCCGTTGTCACTAACCCTTGACAACAAACTGGATAAGCTCGTTTTCGATTCTTGGGTTTTAAATCGATGGTGTTTTTCGAAAGCTGGAAATATAGTTCAAACGATCTAATAAGAACCCAGTTGATTCTGAACGATATAGTAAGATGTATAGATCAATATAATCATTCCTGTCTCGTTAATTCATTATTACATTTTTGCTCAATGACATCATCGGGCAAATTTGAAGGAACACTTACTGTTTTTCGAAGTGGGATCTGGGCGTTGTTCGACGGCTTGTGTCAACGCTTTCAAAACGTGTTCGTGGTGAGCGTGACATGAAGAATGTCGCTTTCGTGCTCCAGGGATGCTACCTCGAAAGCTGAATCCTACAAGCATGACATAGAACATCATCTGCACAAATGGTAAATAAATAGGAATAACGTTGAAAAAAAAAAAAAAAGGCAAATTGCAAATATTTATGCCCTGCTGTAACCCTTTAACTAGATTTAAGGAAAACAGGCATGCGTTTCAATATGTCATTGTAATTGAAAAACAAACGGTATTGTGCGTTCGCGCTCAGTTAGCGTACGATACCGTTAGCAGACGGGTTAGTCCATTGCAGTTTAGGGAAGGGCGTCTTGCCGAAACTGGTTTTTCGCGCGGGAAAAACCAGTTCCTCCAAGACGGCCTTCCCTAAACTGCAATGGACTAACCCGTCTGCTAACGGTATCGTCCCCTAACTGAGCGCGAACGCACAGTAGGTATCTATGAATATCAGAATTTCAAATTAGTGTTTGATTATCAATGCTACACAATGTATTAAAATTTCATATTTAATGTATTTTCTTTACTCTGCTAAAAATAATTTTATTGTGCAAATATGGCAGCGGTGGACAGAAGGGGTCGTAGTCTATGTGGTTACTATAAAAGGAGTCGCGATTTGAAAAGGGTTGGGGAAACACCGCACTATAGATATAAAAAGTAATGTATTCAAATGTTAAATACATGAGTTACGATAGAATTAAAAGAAAATAGCAATATAGTAACATTCCAATTTCAAATCATATAGAAACATATTGTTAATAGGGTGGGTCGAAAATCAGCATTTTTCACTTTTTTCGAAATTGAAACTGAGCTAGCGCGCAAAAGTGGCCAAATGGTCTCAATAGTATGCATGTAAAATCTTGTACCGATCAGATAATATAGAGTTCTCCCGCCGGGGCCATTTCCGCTCATAATAAGGTATAGTCCTTTTATTCAGTTTTTTGTGCATTTTTATTAAATAGTCGTTTATTCAACAGGCTAAATTCGGACTAGGCTCATCTTTGGAGTCTTGGTGTCCTGTAGTAAATAAATGGCCCCGTCGGGAGACCATTTGGCCACTTTTGGTCGCTAGTCCGGTTTCAATTTTGAAGAAATGAAATGCTGATTTTCGACCCACCCTAGGTTGATACAAAAAAAAGTTACACAAACTCTGTTTTTTACACGCAGTAAAATACAATTGAAACATGCGGGCTTGGAACCGTTTTCATGGGCTTTTTCTAAGACTCCATGCTTCGTTATATATATATACATATATACATACGTATTTATATCATTGAAGAATAAAAGAATAACCCTACTTAACAACAACTTACTTCGCAATACAACACCCTCTGCCTCTGGGTTGTCATCCTCATCTGGATTTGGTTGAAACGTCACTTGTGGGAGAACTCCATTTTCGAATGGCATGGTGTTAATTTCAATGGCTGCAGAGAAAACAATTTTGTTTTTCAGGCATTTATGATGAGATATGCTGAGATTTGACAAGATTAATAAGAAATACAATGTATAGATTCATACTTGGTATTGTGGACACAGTTTGTTCTGGTTTTTCTGGTTTTTTTCTGTGATACTTGTTATAGATAACCCTACTGATAATTACGACAAGAATATAACCTATGTAAAGAATGATGAATCCTAGGAAAAATAATATGATGATTAAATATGATGATTAAGCATAATGGTCAGTACGACGATTCATATAAAATCACATATTTAGAACATGGGCCTTGCACGTACCAACGGAATGCCATAGGGGGATATTTCCGTAATAGAACCGAAGAAATGCCCAGAAGGATGCGCAAATGTAAAAAATTAAGTCCCGTAAGAAAGGCCTTTCCATTATCTTGAATGGCCTACTGGCCACGATGGAACCAGCAACAACTGAGGTGACGAATACGCCTGCTCCTGTAAATATTCAATCAAGTGTGAAACAAAATACAATGAAAGAATTGAGCTAATAAAATACTATAAATTTTAATGCAGGTGCTACGAAAATACTATCACTTTTACCATTGTGATATAAAATAAAAGTAATTTTTGCATACATACTTGGAAAATGCGGTATTTTTGCATATATTACAAACTACTATCATTGGAGTGCGCAGAAAGTTCATAAAGGGGGTTGTAGGCTTTTAGTGTGTTTACAGATCCACAACTCTATACGTATTTATAGAAAATTTCATTGCAATGGAATTATGACACCTATCAATATCCCTGCATGTGCCAGTGACTACTGTTTTTATTTACGGTAATTATTACGTGGGTTTTAATCTTATTTTGATGGAATATGAATTATAATATTTCTGTAGATTTTCGAAGTAAATTGATTTACAATCTCCTTTGTGTCTTCTCAAATGCTAGATATAACTTGCAAGATTTTACAGATTATCTAGTGCTATGGTTTTAACACTTCTTGTCCTGAGGAACTCGTTTCTTAGCATATGCCTAACCACGGAGCCCCTCTGAAAATAATGTTTACGCAGAATTTAAAGGGTTATTTTTTATCACCGTTTGGCTATAAACATAAAAATAAGCAATAAATAAGTATATAAAGATCGGTAACACCGTTCTATTTGTTTCTATGTATTGGTTAATTAACTCTAAATGGTTGTCATGAAGAAAAAATTCCATAATTTACTGTTTATTTTGAAAATTTCGGCGATATTTTACAAATTGCTTGTAGGGCTATCGCGGTATCTCAAAATTCCGCAGAGCATACTTCCGGAAATACTGATCTAGTGCATGGGCAGAAACTGAAAAATTTGTTTGAAAATCTGATGCTTGTCTTCTTATCCTATCTCTCATCTTATCATCATGGCATCTTATCTGTCGCCCATCTCCATAAGATATTATTACCCTTCTTATGATTAATATAATTGCCAAATGGTCAACACACAAAGCCACCGGGACTAGAGATGAGACGGGCTCTATATTTCATATTGGTTTCGGGATCATCAGACGGATATAACTGAAGTCGAAAACTGTCTTTTCAAATCGAAATATCCCAAGGAATACAATTTTATGATTCGTTTTCGAAAATTGTAGAAATACGTGCATATGAAAATTTGAAGAAAATTAAATGGTGTAGTTCGGCAATTATTTTTTAAAATTTAAATCGTACGTTGAGGGGTTGAAGTTTCGGGCTTGGGTTCAAATTTCCACAAAGTATTTCGGGCTTGGGCCTCGAAAAACGAGCCCAAACTCATCTCT
>QLNU02014802.1:99984373-100020629 GCA_006491805.2 Dysdera silvatica
GAAAGGGAGTTTTGGGACTCAAGCTCCCCACTGGGTATCAAAACGCATCGTTTTCTCTGAGGCCGCATCACATAATCTTCGAAGTTGGCTTTCTCTCTCTCTCTCTCTCTCACTCTGAACCAGCTGAGCTTAGAAAGGGAGTTTTGGGACTCAAGCTCCCCACTGGGTATCAAAACGCATCGTTTTCTCTGAGGCCGCATCACATAATCTTCGAAGTTGGCTTTCTCTCTCTCTCTCACTCTGAACCAGCTGAGCTTAGAAAGGGAGTTTTGGGGCTCAAGCTCCCCACTGGGTATCAAAACCCATCGTTTTCTCTGAGGGCGCATTACATAATCTTCCTTAAAACCACTTCAGCCACCTTCCCATGAATTTTGAATTTCTCCGCTACTGCTCTGAACTCTCTCAGGGAAAAAGATGTATAATATAGTCCTGTCATTTAACTAACCAACACAGTCAGTAACGCAACTTTAGGGTGCGTTACGTATACAAGGGGGCGCCCGTAAATTTTCTTTTCGCTTTTAAAAGAAAATAAAAAACGGACAGTGACGGATATGTACTTACCCGTTGTTGCATTGAGCAATGAAAAGTTCAAAGATTTTGTTTTGGTGTCGTTGCAATAACGTTTATCCCACTATTGTCGTTTTAAAAGGGAATTGCCACTTATTATCTGAACACGTTCCGCCAGTTTAGAATTTCGCAATTAGAGGACTCGGAACCCAACAGCTTTAAGTAAGATGGAACTCCTCCCAGTGGATCTTGTAGGATTTTGACGAGAAATTCCTTGTATGTGGATGGACAATGGGGTCTAAAACCAGTTACTTCAAGAATCACGGTTTCTGTCACAACCGTAGGTTATGCAATGCTCAGGAAGACCTGGCGGGCAATAAACTACTTACTGAACTACTGCGTGTGAACAATGGAGCATATATATTGAAAGGTATCAATAATTATTTTAAGAAACATTAAAACGCCCAGCACTGAATTTCGCAAATAGTAATTTCGTATCTGTTACAGTTCTTTCCTCGTATTTTACCTTGTTTTACGTGTATATTCTAGAATTCTTAGAAGTTCGATCCGTCATATGGATGTTCAAAGAGGAGAGAAGGGGCTGTGCAAAAGATGCCTGAACTTTTTTGTACCTGCTAATGGGAAGAATTTAATAAATAAAAAATAGCATACGTTTTCACTACAACTTGCAACTTACTTAAAAGTATTAAAAACAAGATACAAGAATTCAAAATTTAGGTGTACATGTATTTTAAAATCCTTCGCTTGTTATTCATTGTCTTTACCACGATAGTTCTCATTAAACTTCAACAAAATCTGAAAGATAAAACTCAATAACCTCATAGAACCTCTATACAAATTATTTATTGTACTTGAGTAATTTATTAAAAAATATACTCGTATTTTATGTTTCAAATTATTATTATTATTATTATTAAAAGACTAATTTTTTTAGTCTTTGTTCAGTTGTTTGTTGAGTTGGAAATGATAAAAAACCTTGTACAGTGGAACTTGGTTAGTTCGAAGCTGAAGGGACCGTAAACTTAATACGAATTATCGATTTAAACAATTATTCTTTTAATTATTCAATTCGAATTATTCTTTTAATTATTCAATTCGAATTGTTATTTTAATTATTCAATTCGAATTATTATTTTGATTATTCAATTCGAATTAATATTTTAATTATTCAATTCGAATTATTATTTTAATTACTCAGTTCGAATTATTATTTTACTGATTCAATTCGAATTATTATTTAAATTATTTAATTCAAATTCCCATTTTAATGATTCAATTCGAATTAGTATTTTGATTATTCAATTCGAATTAGTATTTTGATTATTCAATTCGAATTATTCTTTAATGATTCAATTCGAATTATGATTTTGATTATTCAATTCGAATTATTATTTTGATTATTCAATTCGAATTATTATTTTGATTATTCAATTCGAATTATCATTTTAATTATTCAATTCGAATTATTATTTTAATTATTCAATTCGAATTAGAAAAGCTTCAATACGAGTATTTCGCGGCCACCGGAAAGAGTTCGAATTGTCCAAATACAACTGTATCTTTAATTACCAAAGCATGCCAAAATTATTTATTTGCTGGGACAAGGGTGGGCAACCTGCGGCCTTCAGAGCCCTAAGTGCAGCCTTTTGGATGAATCCAAATTTTGTAAACCAAATCCTTTTTTTTTTATTATTATTATTTCGTTCATCTTGTTTTTTATTCATTTACTATGTTTTTATTATTATTTGAAATGAACGTATTTAAAATACGAAAGATAAAAAAAGTATCAACAAAATAATCCTCCCAAACTGACCACCATAATTAAAACATTAGTAAACTATAAAGGCTATTTTGATATGTTCAATATCTACCATTTGTATTGGTTTCTCTCTTTTGGCCGGAGTACATTTTAAGTAAATATGAACATTTTTACCGAAAGCATTGAACGAGTATCTACTAAAATAATAATAATAATAAGTACAACTGTCCATTTCAGTTAAATGGAGATCTAATAATTGGGGTTCCTCTGCATATCTGCTCAGTGCGTAGGAAGAAGGGCTCAAGCCCCCTCACCCCTGTGTAGCAAAATACATTGTTCTGTTTGACTCCAAATCACATGTGATCTGTTAAGAAACTACTTGATCCCCATGAATTTGGATTGCTAAATCCCTCTATTTAAGTGAAATTTCTTTAATGCTGCCTTTTTCGACTCCAACTAACCTAATGCGGCCTTCCAACATCTCCATTATCGCCCCCTCAAAAATATATGTAAGGGGCTGCATCCAGGAAAAATTCCAATTGAATAATGTTGTTGGACTATAGTTTCTTGTGGATTCAGTCTTTTTTCCCCCTTTTTTCATAAGCTAAGGGAGTAAAAGTGCACCTCCTTGCATCCCCTCGGGGCGTCCATGCCCATCTCTGAGCTGGTAAGTTAAACGCTCTTTGGGCACTATTTAGAAAAAGTAACGAAATTAGCGAGTTAGTAATAATAATAATATATTCTTTTATTAAGGTTATCACAATTTGGGAAAAGTGTCCATGTCTTACATAGAAGCACCTGAATAGCTAAAAAATAATTTGTACTCTTAATAATGATGCTATTTTGTATTTGCACACACATACTAGAGAAAAAATTCTAGATGTACTGAAATATAGTGTATAGTTGGACTTTTTTTGCTATGAAACCACGGGCAGATTTACCATTTTGCCGCCCCTAGGCTATTTTTGCCGCCCCAAGGCTCCTTTTTGCCTGCCGCCTCTTTCTACTCGTCCACCGGCCTCAAATCAGTGGTAGGAACATAAAAATTGCTACATTCATACGTCAAAAACTTTTGTATTAATAATAAATATGTTGAAAAACAAACTCATAAATTGAAACATAAATATTAAACAATATTAACTTATATTGAAGTATTATCTCTTCTTGGTATATAATAAATCAAATTCAATTTTATTGAAATAAATTTTAATTTTAGCAAAAAATAAAAGCCCATCGAACACTTATATTTAAATGGAAAGCATGACGTCTAGCTTTCTTCTCGGCAAAACATCTGATTATATCATATGGTATTGATTTTGTTATATCAGACTCAATACACAAAATTTTGCCGCCCTAGTCTATAGCCTAGTATAGCCTATTGGGAAATATGGCACTGTATGAAACCCGAAGAAAATACCTGAGTAATGGTAACATTAATAGTGCATTTGCTAGTACTAATGATTATTAGTGATAATAAGATTAACAATGACTTAATTAGACTGCAGTAAGATAATCTAATGTGTGGAAATCGAAAAAGAGAACAATGAAAAAGCTAGTATTTTCTTTCTTTCCAAAAGTAAGAGTCTGTGTTTGTTACATTGCGGGTTGTTGTTGCAGTGTAGAGTTTCTAAATTGTTAGGAGCTCCAAGAACTTACTTTATAAATTTATACATTCCAATAAATGAAAAATTACAATTTATTTTAAATTATTAGAAGCGCCCCACGGGCTCAGATTACGATACGTCAATGGGTTGTTGATATGAGGAATTTTCTATTCGCTTCATTCATTGACTTTGACAACATTGGAAACTCAGTTTACGTTTAAATATGAAATAAAATTCAGCTACTAACGTTTCAGCGGATCTATGTTCAATATCGGCAAAACTAAATACCGTTAAATTAATAACTGTAAGTAATCATTTTAATACATTAATATACTTAATTAATATCGCAAATTAACATCTGCTAAAGTAAAACGCCATTGTCAAAAGAAGCGGCATTCTTAAAGTGAGTAACTGGATTTTCCTCCAGGCCTTAGCAGATGGTTATGAGGAAAATTTCAATTATTTGACGCTGCTAATGATATTCAATTAGTTAGCCCAGACAGTCTATATATATATATATATATATATATATATAATCTGGTCACTATTAAAGTATTAAATAATGGCGATTATCAGGGCCGATGAGGACGGCAGCAGGGTGGAGCTTGAGGCCCGCCCCCTCCATTCTAGTCGGAAGGCCAGAAAAATTGTTCTCTAAATCCAGATTAATAAGATTTTGTACATTTTTAATGTACAGTTTTTTAATTATTCTTCATTATCCTGACTCGATTATTAAAAAAATAATAATAACAACCAGTAGCTTACGTTAGTTTCTTTTTTCAGCAGTGATCTTGTAAAATAATTAAGTAATAACAGTAAGTACAAAAAAAAAGCGTTCTTATTTCACTTTTTGTTCATTTGGGGGTTCAACCCCGCCTCTCCCCCCCCAAAAAAAACTATCTATGCTATTTCGCAGGGAAGGACTCATGAGGGCCCGTTGAAGTGAGCCTGGAGGCCAGTGGCTCACGGCGCCCCTGCCCATTATAATGGGTTCGCATGCCAATAGGTCCGTGAAGAGGACTTCAAAATGGGAGGGTTTGATAAAAAACTATCATAGAAAATTTCACAGAAAATTTTACTTTGCATTTAAACCCTGATTTTCCTCATATTACACAAGCATCTTACCATTATCCTGCCATACTGCGATCCACTATATTTACCAATTGAGAGACAAGATATTCCAGTTAAAACTAGTAAAAGCAAATATTTTAGTTTTTCTATCTAGAGGTCTTATATTAAGAACTCCATATCTAATATGTGTGTGGTTTTAAATCACTTATATAAGGGCTTTTTATTTATCCAAAAAAAAGTTATTACAATCGTTTAATAACAATAAAATATTTTTTTAATAAAAGAAGTGTAGTGTGTTTTGTTTATTTAAAAATAACATGTATCGTCAATCGTCTTGGTGGCCGATCCGGTTAAGGCATTCTGGTTCGAACCCGGGCCGGAATGGTGTGTCTCTTTTTTCTTTCTTTCTTTTTCTTTTTTCTGCAAAAGCACATACGTGGGTGTCAAAAGTTATTATTATTCATGTATCATCAAAGCAATATAGGTCTTAGCTTCGTGACAAAGAATTTCAAAATCTTATGACGTCACAGTCGCAGGACGTCAAAACCTATGACGTCACAAATATCAGCTGCACGTTGAACTGAGCATATGCAATAGAGAATAACCCGGTTGCGTGATATCGTGAAGACTGTTCACAAATAATAATTTAACAACTAATATGACAAAATCTGTAAAAAATGCTCAAACAATGCTCAAATATATATTACTTCCCCATGACGAGGGATGGAAGTCCCGTTTCTTGAAGTTTAAAACCCATTGTTTTGCAATAGAGGATGTAGCAAAGATTAAAAAAGAAAAAAAAAAGATAAATTTCCTTTTTGTGAAACAATTGCAGATCCGCGGAAAACACGTGCAACATGTGGATGGAAAAATGGCGATGTTTAAAACAGTTCCGTTCTTCCTGTCTCATTATTCCATCAAATCGTCAAATAATAAGATTGTAAATACACAACTAGTAAGGGTGAAAAATAAAGAATGAAATTTAAAAGGAAAATATTACGTAGTAGAACCATGAAAGGCGTGTCCTTCTTCTAAAAGGTAACAAAGAACGCGGAAAACAACGAAAAAAGATCATTTGCTAAAAGACTTATGGTCCATTCGACAAGCGGAAAAATAGCGCACCCTGGTGGTTTAATATCGAAGCATTCAAAACAACATCAATCACAAAGATTGTAGCAAAGGTTAATCAATTGAGATAATAGCGCAGCAGTTCAAAAAGCATGGGTGTGTTCACAGTGGTGCACCCAGAATATTCTCAAGGGGGCACTGGTGCAAGGAATTTTTGGTGGAAAAAATGGTCAAAGGCCGTAGCAATTGTATTTGTCTTTTTGTGAACACTTAACATCGTTAAATTACTAATAATTCTACAGTGCAAGATACTTAAATCATTAGAAGTAGTACCAGATTATGTTCATAAAATTTTACAATGGCCAGCCCTTGTCCTCCATAAAAAATTACCGTTTTGATAATAGGTTTAAGAATAACCCTATTCTGCAAAACTTGCTTTTGCTTGCCGTTGTCCATTACTTGAGCCACAGGAGGCTTTTTCCTTCCATGGCCCTTAAAAACTCAACGGATTTGAGAATTGAATCTATATGATAGAGAAAACTTTCACGTTGGCTGAACTTCTCCAAGGCCTTCTTCAAATTATTAATTTCTTTCGAAACAAGTTGACCAGTCAGGCACGTGTCAACAGGGGGACAAAGGGTTTTCACCCCCGGTCTCGTAGGAGGAGGGGCATAAGATATATTTCGCCCTCCCCCTCCCCGCCACACTATCGAGGAATACTATTAAAATTTTAACTTCAAAAATAACATTAAACATTGCCACTAATGTAGCAAAGCTGAAAGAACTTTGGATTCTAATTTCATTTTCTGTCAATAGATGTCGGTGCCTTGCCGTCACTAATACTGCTTTGACAGTGCCCTCTGGCGTATCTGTTGTTAAAAAAAAAAAAATTAGCGTCTCTTTACCTGTACATTTTCTTTCAGTCTTTGTGAAACCATCGATCTTAAAGCGTGGTGCTACGAAATCAGTAAAATTGTAACTCGTTCAAATGGTTGTTGTTTGTGATTCTTTTCGTTTTAACTAGTTAGCATCTAATTAACAATCAATTTGTCTAATTAACATTTTATATTAATTGTTACTGTTTGTGGTAATAACAACAGTTTTCCGCCGGAAGAGAACTCTCGCCCCCCCCCATCCCTCACTCTCCGAAATGTTGACACGTCCCTGTGACCTGTAACTTGTGTGGATTGTAAATCGACTTCATGGGTTGAGACGAGAACCCAAAATTTGCGATGGCTACTGTCTTCTACCTTTGATTAAGCTAGCCAGTTATGCTTACTAAGCCAAGATGAGCAGAACTTCCAACTCTGGCGGGGTTTTCATTGACTTAATACAGTACCAGTGACAATTATGGGAAAATTTTAATTTACATATGGTTCCCAAAATTTTTTTAGCACTGTTATCTCATCTCCATCAGTAAGGTTAGATTTCTTGATATAATCTAATAATAAATAAATAATAATAATAAATATCTGCCGTCAAATTTTTTTCAACTGTGTTTGATATATGTTGGTCTACGTATATTTTTATAAAGCCTATATTTTTTCTGCTGACTCCTTAAAATAAAAAGATTTTATAGTAAGTATTTCTCATAGCAGTTAAATAATAAAAAATCATATAAAGAAGTATGTTATAGCAATAAAATTGATTATTCGCGCTTTTATTTATTTATTTATTTATTTGTTTATTTTGAAGTCAGTTTTGGGTAAGCTCACCATGGGAGTAGAGTTATATGGGCCTGTGGGGCCTGAGACCCTCCAAATAATTTGAAATAAATTGCAATTTTACGTATATTGTAATGTATAAATGTACAAAATATGTGCCCCAAAATAATTTTGAAAATTCTACGCTGATGAAGCTCACCTAAATCCGTGACTCACCTTATTTGGTGATAGCCCCTTATTCAATTTGTCGTGGATTTAAACAAATTATTAAGTATTTTCAATCGGACCTGTCAGATGACTGGCTATGCAACGTTTGCAATAGAGGTTACTATGAAAATGAAAGGAAAAGAAATGGGGCTGACTGGATAACATGTTCGTATTACTTGCAAACGTATCACATTAAATGTGGAGTTCAAGAGGAAGATGGTGCATTCGTGTATGATATTTGTGCAGATGACTCTGACGAGGATTCGTCTTCCACTGCAAATTTGGGATTATGAACATTTTCCAACACTTAACTAATTTAGAAGTTATTAATTTAGAACTTAATTATGCTGAACTGTAGAATTTTATACTTACTTCTAAAGAAAAATTGTATCACGGAATTAGAGACACCTATCAGAATGAAGTGGATTATCATACAATTATGTGAGTTCCATATGTCTTCAAAAAACACGGTTTAATTAGTTTAATCATTTGTATTTTATAATTATTGCGCTACGTTGTTAAAGTATATACTATGGGAAAGACGAGGAATCACAATCCAAAATTCTGGATTGATTTCTCTATCTGCTAGAGTGCTCTAAACTGCAATACCACGAAATTAGATGAGCTAACTCTACTTCTGTCCCATATAGTACTCCTTTCAGTAGACAAAAATCTTTCCAATAATTCAGTAGAATCCCGATTACCCAAGAAATGGTCAGATAAACGAAAATTCTGATAATACGGATGATGATGATGATTATGAAGAAGAAGAAGTTGTTTAAAAAAGGTGGTGAAAGAAGCAAACAATTGTGAAAACTTTACTTTATTACGTTTTATTATCTTTATTACGTTTATTTATCTTTATTACTTTTATTTATATTTATTCATTTGTATTATACACAATGTCATGTACACAACAACTATATAGGCCTGAGGATAGGACTTACGGGCCCCTAAAGAGTTTAGTTGATTTGGACCCCAACCAATGGTATTTCATGACAAATTATATTTGTTATATTGTAAAAGTTTTGCACGGGGCCTTGGGCATTTTCCCTCATCACCCTCTTGTTGCCATTCCTGACACTATTTCTTATCGTATAACGCTGTTGGAATACGTACTTTTTTTCCTCAGTGTTACATCTTTATTTCATCTTCATAATGTCTATGTCCTATGGCATATGATACTATCAGTGTTTTCTTTTTCCACCGGCTGGTTTTGAATAAATTGGAAAATATATACTTATATATAGACAATAATAATAATAATAATAATAATAATTCTATCGACCTACGTAAGAGTTGCGCCCAACAGGGAAATTTCTGCTGAAGCTATAGTTCGTTCGCGGGAAGTGAACCGATGGTACCATTAGAATTCACGGCAGCTGATGTCACAAACGGGCTAGTTCATTACAGCAGAGGGAAGGACGTCATTTCAGAACTGGTTTTTAGCGAACGTTTGTCTGCGCCAACAACCAGTTCTGAAATGACGTCCTCCCCTCTGCTGTAATCGGCTAGGCCGTTTGCGACGTCAGCTCCCGGGAATTCTAACAGTACCATCGAACCACTTTTCGTGAACGAACTATGGAAAAGGAAGCAATTCCCATAAAGTTTGTTGCCGAAATCTAGCTGGTCTTTCTGCGTAAGTCAAATGTGAGCATGGCCTCAAAATATTTTATTTTATATGGAGATTAAGGAAATCTAAGGAGCCACGATCGCTAAGGGGGCCCAGGTCCACCAGGGACTATAGTGCCAGAATAAAATAGTTTTTATATGTTCTCCAGTCCATAAAATAATGTATAGTCACATTGTTCACGTACACATTTTCCACTTCAGTGAATTATACACTTATTAACATACGTTTATAAAAATAAAAAAAAGTAAAAAGCTGAATGTCAGCTGTTGTTGAATGATAGATTGATAAAACTGTCATAAAGCCAGTTTTGACATTCACAGCATGTGCGCCCCGGGAGGGTGCCAGTGCAACCCCTTGGCTTATGAAAAAAAAAAGGACTAAATCCACAGGGAACTATAGTCCAACAACGTTATTCAATTGAAATTTTTCCTGGATGCACCCTCTTGATATAATTCTGAGGGTGCACATGAATCCGCAGCTATTGTTTTGGGGAAATGTCCAACACAGCAGTGGTTCAGCACACAAGTTCGTAAGGACAGTCCTAAGACGGAGCATTGAAGCATCTTGGTTCGTGACTAATTCTTTTGCCTACAAGTAGAAATGAAAACATCTCGGGAATATTGAAACACGGGAATAAACCCGGGGATTTTCAGGAGTAAACCGAGAATTTTGGACATATTGGAAACTTTAATAGGAAAGAATTATCTTAACAATGTTTATGTTTATGTTTACAACAGCAGTCGTCAGATACTTTAAAAAAAAAAAAGGAAATCCGGAAATGTTTCGGTGGACTCTTTCTTATCTTTCTTTTTCATCTTCTCTTTCACTTCTCTTGGAAAGTTCGCTCACTTCTAATTTTGAAGAATAAATTAATTTTAAAGAATAATTATACAAATTAATCGATGTATATTTTTATCAGGAAGTTCACTCTAACTAGCAACGCAAATTTTAATTAATAAATGTGTTTTATTATTAAAACGTCACCACTTTCTTAAAATTCGACATCAATAAATGAATTACACAGTATTCCTTTAAATGTAATTTGTACAAGTGAAATTATCATTAGGTGACGAAATCATATATTAAATTAAAAATATTCTTAAGTTCAAATTAAATGACGTTACCACATTTTAGGATATTAAACACAAAGAATTATTTTTTGTTGCATGAGTCATTTCGTCAAGAAAATTTCTATGAAGTTTTGCAATTAAGTTATAAGTAACACTAATTCATATTTATTTGAATCACATACATTAACATAACTTAGTAATTTCAATAACATTTCGTAATCATTGTTTTTAATGAGTAATTATTTAAAACTAAATATATTTGTGACAACCATGCATAATTATGTAAAGTGAAACCTGTCTAGAAAAACGTTTTTTTACTGTGCCTGCAGATATCTTACAGTCCTAATGTAGTTTATATTTTTGGCGCAGTATAGCCCAGATGCTCTTGCGCCATAAAAATCCAAACAAACAAACCTAATATTTATAACGGTAGTTTTTCTTGGTTCCTTAAGATATATCGTTTTAGAGCCAAGTCAGCTATCACGGCCTAGAATTAATACGATATTAGATTCAAAGTACAAATACTCATTACGCGTGGTTTTCCAGTCTCAAGAGGTTTCTTGCAAGTTATTGATTAATTATTAAGATTAGTTTGATGTTTATTTTTTTAAATAAATAACAAGTAACAAAAAATCCTTTTGTACAATTCAAACGACGATATATCGCTATTCCCATAATTTTTATAAAACTTTTTTGAGAATTCTGAAAATTGCCTTCCCAAAAAACCCGGTTGTTTCCTGTTATTATTTCCGGCCTTTGTATCTTTACCTACATGCACTGGCCAACATAGGGGGTGTTTGGAGTTGTAACCCCCACTGCAATGAAATTTTTTATATACACAGTATACATATGGATATATGAAGTTGTAGTCCCCTTTATGAACTTTCTGCGTACATCTATGCCTACAGGGATTGTAACATACGATCGTTTGAATCGTAGGCGTAGAAATATATGTGTTAATGGGCCCCTAGCGCTTCCATAAATTGAAACAGCGCTAATGAAGAGGTTAAGAGTCTGTAGGGACTCACGAATCAACGGTCATTGATACACCAACCCACATTTCCAAAAGGTTTAATCATGATTTAATGTTCACCATTTTGTTTCCCCGCACATACGCTTTTCCCATCCAGAATCCAGATGGACCGACTCATCAGCGGTTCGCTCTGTTCCCGGCGACGGAAAAGATATTAGCTGCAGGCGACGATTGAGTTTAGTGTACAACACGGTACGGTGCAAGGATAACTTAATTGTATTTCTTCAAACTCCTTGACAGACATTTCCTGTACCCCTACTGGACATGATGATTACGACCCTCCGAGTGTGACACCACGAACCCTTGAGTGGAACAGCAAATCATCAATTAGTGTTAAAGGGGTAACCAATGAACATTTGCGTATGAAAAGGGTGAACAGCCAATAAGATGATTGCGAGTGTAGAGACGATGAGGCGAACACCAATAAAAGACATTCTTTCGGTAGGACTCTTAGCGAGATGGTCACGCTGCCCATGATGGACATTCATAATGTCTTACAATAATAATGTCAATTCTTAATCGTAACAATTTAACTTATTTTGAGTGCGCCGCTAATCCGATTCTGACTCCCAGCAGTGCAAAGAACGCTTACTCAGAGATCTCATAAAGATCGCACTGCTCACTGTAGTCCGGGGTTTGGTTCCCTAGGCCTTAAGAGGTTCGGATTCCTCGGAAAACAGTAGGTCCCGGCGCAGCATGACCACTGTAGTCTTTGAGCCGTAAAACCAAAAAGAAAGCGAAACCGTCATAGAACGATAACCAAATCTATAAATGTAGAAACCGCAATTGGTAACCCTACAAGTCTAATGCTGAGTATTCGAATGAAGTCGTAACTTGCGAATATAGATTAACAGAAAAATGGGAAAGGTGTCCATACAATATTACTTATGTATTCCCAGAGAAAGGGCGGTAATAGGTACTGGCGTATGCAAGGGAGGATTGAAACCCGTATTGCGATGAAAATATGTATATATACTCGTACATATGAAAATATGGAGTTGTAGCTCTGTAGGTTTTGTAGAAACATTATAGAGAACGGCGGCCTCCGAAGCCAGAGTTGTGTTATAATGATAACATGGTTGTAAAATTTAATATTTAATTATAATTTAATTGTTAGAAATTTAAATTGATTATTAAAATTATAGAATTAGAATGAAGTTAAGTATTTTATAATTAGTTTTATTTATTTATTTAGTGTTAATTTTTTTATTTGATTAACTAATTGAGAACATTAGAACCCATTCACTTAATATTAAATACAATTTCAATTTATCTTGGGCAATGCAAGGCTGTTTTGTTTTTTAAACTGATAACTTTAATAGTACATTGCTATGATTGTGCTTTAACTTCTAACATAGAGTCCGCAAAAAAAAAAAAATATATATATATATAGTTTCCAATTCCGTCCGAATAGTTGTTTTTCCCAGAGAAGAGGGCTGTACAAAGTCCAAAATGAAGGAGAGGGTGAATTAAAAAGTACTTTTAAGTTACTAACTCGGTCTTTCACTGAATGTGCGCACAGTGGCGTATCATGGGGGATGCCACCAGGGCCTAAGCCCCGGCCCAAAATTCTTGGGGACACAAAATTTCAATATTGGACTGGTAGAAAGGGGTGGTAACCTGCGAAAGCAATAGTTAACTATATATATATATATATATTAGTGGAAGCAATACTTAACTTGCCCCGAGCGCTGGCAACCCATGCAGCTGTGTGTGCGCGATTTAGTGCCATTTTATAAATGTTGTCAAAGAACACACGTTGAATAGGAAAAGAATGGATATGTGTACTTAATTTTAAAAATTATCCTTTTGGAGTGACTTTCTTCCGTTCTTCGCAATTGGAATTTCTGGAAGAAAGGAAGCATTCTTCGTTAGAAAAGCGTGCGCTTAGATAAGAACTGGCAGTTCTTCAATATAAAATAAGACGTGCAATTCTTATCAGTGCCCATGCTTTCAACAATCGTAAATTGTAAGATTAGAAAAATGTTTAGAGGTCTATTATTTCGAGTTTTTTCAGGACCCTTTCTGTCATTTCTTAAAGTCTTTCCAAAACTCAAAGCAATTTTATGCAATCCTTTCATATTCTAATATAACTGTTGTATATTTTAATGTAACTGTCGTATATTTTAATATAACGGTTGTATTTGGTATCTCGTATATTTTCAGGGGAAGTAAGCTTGAAGGTAGTGTATATACACGATGTGGACAAAATTCTTCGAATCAGAAAAGAAGTTTTCCTACTTTTTTCTTAAAAAGCTTCTGCTGCTGCATAGGAAGGTCTTGTTAACTAATATGGGAACAGCGAAGTCCTAGTTCGACTCGTGTATCTTCTATTCAACAAACCAGGCATCGATAATAAAACATCTATGAGGTCAATTGGAGCGCCGCGTCCAATCTCTGCCGTCAGGACCTTCCTCTTTGGTAAAAACTTTTCAAAAGAAATGGAGAATAATCTAATAAATTCTATGTTGTTAGATTTTTTTTGATTGTATTATTGGATACCTTAGTTTATTTTGGAACGTCGGGCTAGTCAGATCAAGTTTGGTCTTTTCCACATGCTTCCATCAACAACCAAGTTAATTAAATTCACGTAGAGGTGACGGGATGTCTTATATCGTCGTGACGGTATGATTGGCATGATTGACTGTTATCTCAGAAGGTAAATATATTGAAGAGCCGTAAAAAGACGCCTTACGTAAACATTTTCATTTATTAAACACTTCACTATATACAACATGCGAAAACATTATTGATTATCGGAGCGCATTCTAGCGTGCTCATTCCACGATTGATGGAGCCAGAAAGTGTGACTCAACAGTTTTGAAGTTAAAAATTGAACTGATTTTTGTATCTGTCCACACAATTCGATTAGTCAGTTTGTTTGTGACGTGGGAGGTTTTAGTCCTTGATTGGGCCGAAAGAACTGGTCGAACATCCATCAGGGCCAGGCACCTAAACACATAAAGATGGCAAGTTTCTGTAGTTCGTGTGAGAAAAGCGGAAACATTCGCCATGGGGCACCTGCATTTCTCAGGATTTTAATTATCCAGATGCCTCAACTAGTCGTTAAATTTCTTGGGAAATACTAAAGGAGGGCATCTGACCGAGGGAACAAAATATCAGAGGCATAAATTTGAAATTGTCTTATTAATAGCTGACTTATTTTTATAATATTTAAATACTATTTATAACATGTACATTGTAAATTATGTACTTACTGACTGGTTATTTCTATATCTTGGTTCTTGCAAATAAATAAAACATTATTATTATATTATAAGATATTTTGTTTTAAACTAGAGCAAATGCAAAATGTTATTCATGTACATCTAAATATATAATTAGATTATATATGTATAATTTTAATTCATTTTACCTTTATTTACCATAATTGATCAATAAATTTCGAAAAAAAAAAGAAACAAGATATTTTTTTTGTTCTATTAATAAATAAAATATGAAAAAAATTAGCTTTTAGGTACACATAAACAAAAGTCAGCCCAATTATACCATTTACAATTTTATTTTCATAGCAGAACATATACGAGTATAAAACTAACAAATTTAAGGACTTAATAATAAATGAAACTTAAAACAAATTTAAGGACTTAATTAAGGAATAATAAGGAATAAATCTAACACGTACTTAAGGACCGCAATGTCACTAATGTGGGAAACGATGTAAATGATGACAATTCATACATGTTTTGGATGCGTGTGGTGACAGTTTCTTAATAAAGATCACATTAAATATCCATTATTAAAATCGACATTAATAAAATTTATAAAATCCAAATTAGCTCCTTTAAAACTCATCATTATAATCAAGGCTTTTCATGGTTATTTCGAAATGCGCCATAGCGTTATTTCAACATTAGATTTCTCAAGGAGTTTAAAAGTATCTCATCAAACTCAGTGATGATATCGACGACATTTCGATCAGTTTCATTGACACGGAGTCTTCTCTCAACAATTGCTTGCCCTCTGGTGAATTTTCCCTGCACTTCAACAGACACTGGAAAACTTAACTTGGCTTTTATGGACTCTGGGCAAACGAGGCTGGCTACAGCTAGGAAATCACAGTCCAAAACTCCTTTTCTCTCCTTGATTTTTCCAAACCGGTTCAGTATAGACGTAATTGTTTTAAAAAATCGAGCTCGTTCAGAATCTTTGCGACACAGGTCTTCGTAGACATTCTGTGAAAAAAAAAGTAAAAAAAAATCTTCAATGTTACTGAATATTAGAACGTTGAAAACGTATTCAATTTGAAGATTTTTTCTTTGCAGTTTCGTCATTATTGAATAAAGAATAACATTCGAATTTAAGCGGAATAGAAAAACGACGTGCGTACCCGTCAAAACTTGAATGAATACTAATAAACAAAAAGCGCCCTCCGACATTTCGTGCTACCATGACAACCAAAATGAAAAAGTAAAAAATATAAGCACAATTGACATTTCTTCATGTAGCTATTATTGATTCCACCAGAATATAGTGGCAACAATCATTTTTCATTGGTTTTAACACAAATGATTGTATTATTAATATTATCATAATAAAGTGGCAACAACATCCTACCTTTATCCCGCAAAAAAATAACGAAAAAATGTGACGCTTTTTTTTAATTGACCTCCGTAAAAACGTTTTCAACTTTAAAATGAAGAGAGCATTATTAATTATATAATTGCAGATTCACGTGCTGGATGTTCCTCGCAAACCCCTTCTTCGGTAAAACTTTATTTTTAGTTTTTTAGGTAAGGTATTATCAGGCACGGCGCGGCAAGTCGAATTAGGCGACCGCCTAGGGTGGCATCACGACAGACTTTTAAAGCTCCTAATTCTATGCGATAATCAAAATAAATTCTTAAGCATGTAAGTAATACTTAACAATCTGTCTAAGGGTTTTCTACGTATGTGAGCTTATCACTATTTTCTATTTAAAATGTATCGATTGTGGATCGATTTTCTTGAAGGGGCGGATCGTTCGACTAGGGCGCCAAGTTAGCTTGCGCCGGCTCTGGCTATTATTACCCTTCACAGGGATAACACAATTGCCAAATGGTCAACACACAAAGCCACCGGGGCACGCTTTTTGCAATTTTCGTGCGGAATGTTATACAAAACAATTTTTGCCTCCCACGCTTAAATTCCAACTAGAGCTTCATGCAAAGGAGAAAAAAGCCATCGCCCTACCCTGAAATCGAACCCATGACCCAACGTATGACTCGTTGTGCCGATACCTGCTCGGCCATCAGGGCAGGAACGATGCTCCTTTTTCCGTATATAAGATTTTTTTTTTGTGTGAAGTATTATTACAACTCCACAAGGTTAACATAATTGCCAAGTGGTCAACAGACAAAGCCGCCAAGGTATATTTTCTCTCCTATACATAAAGATCTTATTCAAGCCTAAGCGTAGGTGGAAGAAATTATTTATTTTTAACGTGGGGCTTTTTCCTGTTTATGAGGGGCCTCTCGATTCAAAAGTTATGGGGACTCAAGCAGATTTTCAAAAAATATAAAGTGATTTGTCGTTAATGAAAATAATATACTTTGTTATCTACTGAGGCACTTGAGCCCTCCCTGTCCTATGACACTGATGTTCAGCAGCATTACTTAAACCCATGGACCCCTATACGAGTACTTCGCTATACGAGTACCCCTATACGAGGCTGAGAAACATTGACGAGTACTTCAAATGGGATGGACTGAGAAAAATCATTACATTCCTCAAAGCTGTCGAGAATTTTAGTGAATGTACAAGATACCAAAACGCTACAAAAATAATTGATACTGCTTGACAATTAGTAATGAGCTAAAAAGTACCTTATTTTAAAATGTGACTGTAAAACTTTTGAAAGTAAATGCATAGCAGGTTCGAGCAAATCAAATTTTTAAACTGCTTGAGTCAGCTTCTGCCTCCCATATGGGCGTCCATACTTTAACACAAAACTTGTCTCTCTCTTTCAGCAAAATTCTCTGTTATAAGGAGGCGTTAAAAATATTAAGTGGAAATATCAATATACGAAATGTGGAACACACAAATGACTAAACTATGAGATATTAATGTAGATATTTATGAAACAAATATGATATGTGTGAACGATAATTATAAAATGTGAATTGTAAAGATGAAATGAATTATGAAAATTTCGTAATTTCTTTTAAAAAGAAAAACTCGGATCTATGTTTAAAAAATACACATTATGACTCTTTTAAAACAAATTTTCTACGAAAAGGGAATTTCCTTGAATTTTTTTTTTTCGCCTTACAATCAATATACAAGGTTGTAGTGACTTTCCAAATTACATTTATATTATTATTCCAGGTTCAAAATCGCAGCATATTTTAAAAAATATTTTAAATGGTTTATAAACTTATAAAATCGCGAATTAAATTCCTGTGAATAATAAATTACCCAATTTCGTTTTCTTTCTAATGTAAAATTGAAGAAATTGGCAATCAGTGTCAAAACCTTAATTAATTCTGTCATATTACCCCATATCGCTAATACCTCAACGAGGTTATCAGTTCTTGAAATTATATATAATATTCTATAATAATAATAATAATAATAATAATAAATATTTTGTTTCCAAATTGATTCTACCCAAAACATCGGGGTGCTGAAACTTTGTGCAAGTAATAAGGTGCAAATTGACCTTTATCTGAGAATACGATATAAAGTGAACCTTTCCCAAAGTGTATGGTGCAAAATGAACGTTATTAAAATAATGTGATTCAAAACGAACCTTTTACTTGAGGAATTTTGTGTAAATTGAACCTTATCCAAAGAATAAGGTGCGAAACATATCTTACCCAAGGACTAAGATTCAAAATGAGCTTCATCCAGATAAAAATGAGCTTCATCCAGATAATATGGTGCAAAATGAATCACACCCGAAGAACAAGGAACCTCAACTAACCTTGCTCGGGAATAGAGTATAAATTGAGGGAGGGGGGGGGGATTAAAGAGAAAACTAGGCCTTCCTTGAAGAATAGTGTGTAAAATGAATCTTACCAATGAACTAGAATTCAAAATGAGCCTCATCCAGACAATATAGTGCAAAATGAATCTTACCAAAGGACTAGAATTCAAAATGAGCTTTATCCAGATAATATGGTGCAAAATGAATCACATCCAAAGAATATAGTGCAAAAGGAACTTTGCTCGGGAATAGAGTGTAAATTGAATCTTACCCATGGATTAGGGAGCAAACTAGGCTTTCCTTGAGAACTAGTGCGTGAAATGAATCTTACCCAAGAATTAAAATTCAAAATGAGCCTCATCCAGGCAATATAGTGCAAAATGAATCTTACCCAAGGATTAGAATTCAAAATAAGCTTTATCCAAATAATATGGTGCAAAGTAAATCACATCCAAAGAATATAGTGCAGAAGGAACTTTGCTCGGGAATAGAGTGTAAATTGAATCTTACCCATGGATTAGGGAGCAAACTAGGCTTTCCTTGAGAACTAGTGCGTGAAATGAATCTTACCCAAGAATTAAAATTCAAAATGAGCCTCATCCAGGCAATATAGTGCAAAATGAATCTTACCCAAGGATTAGAATTCAAAATAAGCTTTATCCAAATAATATGGTGCAAAGTAAATCACATCCAAAGAATATAGTGCAGAAGGAACTTTGCTCGGGAATAGAGTGTAAATTGAATCTTACCCATGGATTAGGGAGCAAACTAGGCTTTCCTTGAGAACTAGTGCGTGAAATGAATCTTACCCAAGAATTAAAATTCAAAATGAGCCTCATCCAGGCAATATAGTGCAAAATGAATCTTACCCAAGGATTAGAATTCAAAATAAGCTTTATCCAAATAATATGGTGCAAAGTAAATCACATCCAAAGAATATAGTGCAGAAGGAACTTTGCTCGGGAATAGAGTGTAAATTGAATCTTACCCAGGAATTAAGGAACAAACTAAACCTTTCTTGAGGCATAAGGTGCAAAATGAATCTTACCCAAGGAATAAGATGCTTCAAAGTTGTTTCCCAAGGCGTCATTTTCAGAGGACATGCAGCTTCGTTTAGAACGATGTGTGCGGATTCTGGATCACAGAAAAAATTGAATTCAGCCGCTGAAGTTGCGTTTCCAATTCCTAGTGAAACGTAAAGCT
This sequence comes from Dysdera silvatica, assembly GCA_006491805.2. Classification (NCBI taxonomy): domain Eukaryota; kingdom Metazoa; phylum Arthropoda; class Arachnida; order Araneae; family Dysderidae; genus Dysdera; species Dysdera silvatica. The sequence continues at coordinate 100,004,142 of QLNU02014802.1, forward strand.
ATTCTTCACTATCAATAAATACAGATTAACTACAATATAACCTCATAATCAAAAATGAAGATCCTTGTCTTTTATTAATACTAGTGCTATGCATATTTACTGTTATAATCACTGTTAATATGTTTCGACCATTATTTCATTTGCTTACTTTTAGTTACAATATCTGGAGCCTCTAGAATCAGCCGCCATTTTCCTGCACACTTCTAGTTTCCTTTTCTTTGGCGATAAAGGTTTTCCACTTTAGAGCAATGATCGCTATTTTGGCATAAAAATAATCAACAATTCGCAATTACCCGACGATTGTGAATATTGACGCAACTTTTAAGATGTCGCCAATAAATACAATTTGCAACCGTAGCTTAGTTTTTGATTAATGTAAAATTATAATGCAAATAATCAAAACAAACTTTACGCTGCAAACATTCTATGTTTATTCCTCGAATGATTAGAACAATTCCCAGTGGAACACTCACCCATTTCACCTTATTTTATTAAAAATAACACACTTGGAAATCACTCAACTTTAACGCAGCAGTGAAGAGGATCACGTGATACAATGGCAGGAAAATGGCGGCTATGCGCCAACTCTCTTTTCTAGGAGCCTTAAAACGTCAACAAAACTCAGCCTACATTGAAAACCTCATAATAGTAATACTAATAGTTGTTGTAAGATATTATTACCCTTCTCAGGGATAACACAATTGTCAAATTGTTAACAGATAAAGCTGCCGGGGCAGGTTTTTTTGTAATTTGCGCATTGACCATTTGGTAATTGTGTTATCCCTGTGAAGGGTAATAATATCTTACAACAACCTTATATAGGGGGAAAAAGGAGCATCGTTCCAGAGCCTTGGTTACCTAGCGGTTAAGGCGCCCCAGAACTAACGGAGAAACCCTAGTTTGACTCCAGCCCAGGGCGTTATCTTTTCCCCGCTATATATTGAAAGCTCTAGTTTGAGCTCAAATGTAGGAGTCGGAAAATTACCATCCACAATACTAATACTCATTGTCGCCCTTAAAAATAATTTGGAATATATGGAATGATATTTGAATAAACAGAAAATGAATGACATCACAACAACTGATTTACAAAACAGGTACATGCTGGGAGCACCATACACATTGGGCAGATATTTGGACTATTTTCAGACTTCTGGGTGAAACTTATTTAAATATGTAGTTTATGTTATCGATTACGCCGGCGCGTGTTCATTTTCGAACAGCGAAGCCGCGCAGCCATGTTGACGGGCGAGCGCAGTACCATTAGTGCTCTTGCTGCGCCATAAAAAAGCAAACAATCAATCCAATCAAATCATTGGACTGTAATCGCTGTTGCTAATTATAGCAGTAAAATAAATGTGCGATCCTTGAACGGATTTACCATTTGGCCGCTCCTGAACTGCGCGTTTCTGCCGCCTTCTACCGTTGCCTCACACAATCAATTGGTAGGAAGGGGCGCTCAATTTACGAACAGGGGGCGGTCTGGCACGGATTGCTTTTTGATGCCCCTCCCCCTCCGGCGAAAACAGGAGATTTTCACAGATGCACAGTGAGCCATATGCCCTATAACAGTGGCCAAAAGTCTCTGAAAGAATTTCTCTAAAGATGTCTCTAAAAATTTCTTTAAACTTGTCTTTTTTTAGAGAGATTTTCTACTTTTAAGTCAATTGAAATTTTTTTTTTTTAATTTGACTTCAGTTTGGCGCCTTCATCCAAACGGGGCGCCGGGCGGCCGCGCGCGTCACCTGGCCTTTACGCCGCCCTGGTGGTAGGAATATAAAAATTGTTACATTCAATATACGCCAAAAACTTTTGTATCGATAATAAATATGCCGAAAAACAAACTCATAAATTGAAACATAAACATTAAACAATATTAACTTATATTGAAGTATTATTTCTTTTTGGTATATAATAAATCAAATTCAATTTTATTGAAATAAATTTTAATTTTAGCAAAAAAAAAATTCTATCGAACACTGGCACTTAAGTGGAAAGCATGATGTCTAATTTTCTTCTAGGCAAAACATCTGCTTATATCATCGTATGATGCTGATTTTGTTATATCAGACTCAATAAACAAAATTCAATCAGACTCAATATGCGGAAATTCAAAGTCAGACTCAATATACAAAATTCAATCAGACTCAATATACCAAAATTCAATCCAGACTCGTATACAAGAAATTCAATCTGAACTCAATACTTCAAAGAATTCGAAATCAGACTCAGTATACAAATTCAATCAGACTCAATATACAAAATTCAAATCAGGCTCCAATATACAAATTCAATCAGACTCAATATACAAAATTCAATCAGACTCAATATACAAAATTTAGCCACCCTGGTCTATAGCCTATCATAGCCTATTGAGAAATACGACACTGTATAGCCTAATGATGACTAGAAACAAAAAGAAAATGGTATTTTTAACAAAAGATGTTGATTAAGTTCAAGTTTTACCCAGAAGTTTGATAAGAGTCCAAATATCTGCTTAATATGTATGACGTGCCCAGTAAGTATCGGTTTTTGTAAGTCAGTTGTTGTAATGTCATTTATTTCCTGTTTATTCAGGCATTATCCCAAGTCTTCTGACATTCTTAAGGTCATCAATTTCTAGTATTACTTCCGTGGGTTTTAACATGCAAAATATGTAGTTTCTTCCAAAAACAAATTCGTTCGAACTGCAATTACGCTATACTACGTAAATATCAAGATATACTTATAAAAAAAATTATCGTATTTACGCCATAACTGTTTCTTAACATTTAGAAGTGAATGTAAAGAACATCCTTGTTACTTATCATTTTACTTGTTCGTCCTTATCATTATCGTTACCAAATCTTATTATTCTTGAACATCCTCATCTTTGCCTACTTGAAAAGTGGCAACCCGATGGTATTGTTTAACGGTCGGGTCAAAATCAACTGAACCGGAAAATGTAATATCTAAATTTGGAAAACACGTTTAAACGGAGCATTATATCAGAAAATATTGATAGAGAAGAATGGAGATTTTACCTTTAACCATTTCAAAAGCACAATAAGCGTGTTGCAAAATAAGTAAACACATTAATTAACAAAAGGCAGATGGCCTGAAATCAAATGTACTTTTCTTTACCAATTAACTAGGTACCTTGATATTGCGTTGAGAGATTTCAACGACGGTAGGACCTTCATATTTCGTTGGAGAGACAGATTTTTAATTACGGTAGGACCTTGATATTGCGTTGGAGAGGTAGATTTTCAACAACGGTAGGACCTTCATATTGCGTTGGACGGACAGATTTTTAATTACGGTAGGACCTTGATATTGCGTTGGAGAGGTAGATTTTCAACTACGGTAGGACCTTGATATTGCGTTGGAGGGACAGATTTTTAATTACGGTAGGACCTTGATATTGCGTTGGAGAGATAGATTTTCAACAACGGTAGGACCTTCACATATTGAAGTCGAAGATTAAAAAAAAAAAAAAAGATTTTTGCGAAGTTTCGAAGTTTTCCATATAATACGGGAACTTCAAATAAAGAAGCCTATCGAGACCTCGATATACAGAGAATTTCGATATATGAAGTTCTACTGTATATATTCCATTAAAAAAATGACTTCACACACGTATACTGTCAACTCGTATATTCGAACCCGATTATAGTGAGCTCCATTGACGCTCATATGAGGGAGCAGAGGGGGCTTGAGCCCCTCTAGCCATTCAAAAATTTGATTTGCCCGAGTCTGCTGTGCATTTACTTTCAACGTTTTTAATCACCTTTTAAAATTAGTTGCTTTTTAGCTCATTACTAATTGTCAAACAGTATCAATTATTTTTGTAGCATTTTAGTATCTTGTACATTCACTAAAATGTTTGACAGCCTTAAGAAGGAGGTAATAATTTTTCAGCCCCCCCCTAAAAGTACTCATATGGGCGCCCATGGTCAGCTCAGCTATAACGAGTGGAAATAAAACATTTGTTTAGTATTTCTCTCTCTCATTCAAAATACACAGAACAAAAACCCTTTATTGCAAGAGCAACCTCTTTCAACCGAGTTCTCGTTACAAAAGAATACAAACAAGGTTTGTGCAAGTAGATAGGGAAAACTGGGATTAAAAATAAATCTGGATGCTGGACTGCTCTGAAAAAAAACAGGACTGTGAGTATAAACACTGTTCGTTCACGAAAAGAAGTCCGATGGAACAGTTAGAAATAACGGGAGGTGACGTCATAAACGGCCTATCCCATTACAGCAGAGGAGGACTCCAATTTCAGAACTCGATTTTGGCGCCGACAAACGTTCACTAAAAACAAGTTCTGAAATTGTAGTCCTCCTCTGTTGTAATGAACTAACCCGTTTGTGACGTCACCTCCTGTTATTTCTAACTATTCCATCAGACTTCTTTTCGAGAATGAGCAGTACATGACATTCTCACTTTCTCAACACTCCTCTTGATAAAGAGAACAGTAGTTCTCGAAACGTTGCTCAATTTTTCTTATGCCCTTGGTAAGTTTTACTTTTCCTTACCTTTTCTCCATTTCTTTCTATTTCATTTTCTTTTTAGTTAACCTTCTTTTTTCTCTTTGTTTTTCTTTATTTTCTTAACTTTTTACAATTTATTTTCCACTTTTTGTCGCTTTTACTATTCAAAATTTACTTTTTACTTACTTTTCTTTGCTTTCCTTTTCTTTCTCTTTGGCCTTCCGACCAGTGGTAAAATTTTGCTCGTTACAAGCGAACTCGTTATAAGCGGGTTCGATTGCATCATGAATTTTAAATTCCAGTTTTGCTTTGCATATTTCCTCTATTTTTTTCACCACTACAATTCTCCAATGTTTGTGATATTTTAAAATTCGAAACGGTACAAACTTTTATTAAAATTTTATTTTAATTAAATAACTACATTTAATAAGGAAGGCCCCTTCTTAATGGCTCTTTAGTGCTTATATGAGAGAAGACAAAACTAAGAATCTCCAGCACGGGATTTTGTAAATTATCTACATAAAAAAAATATGAACTAACTTTACACTAATGTGAGACCAGACAATAATTCTATGGGAAAATAATTATAAATTGTCGGCAATGCCCTACCAGACTATGATTCTATGGAAAAGCAATCATAAGTTGTTACGAATGCGAGACCAGACTCTGATTCTATGGAAAAGCAATCATAAATTGTTACTAATGTGAGATCGGATAATGATTCTATGGAAAAGCAATCATAAGTTGTTACTAATGCGAGACTATACGTTGATTCTATGAAAAAGCAATCGTAAGTTGTTACTAATGCGAGACTATACGTTGATTCTATGAAAAAGCAATTATAAATTGTTACTAGTGCGAAATTAGACGATGATTCTATGGAAGAAGGATGAATTGTTTCTAATGAGACCAGTCGATGATATGAAAGAAACGTTAAGATTTAACTTAACCTTACTTTCTAAAACATCAAGATAATCCGAGAAAAATCTGGCCACGTTCGCTTTGGATTCCTTCTTTATGGGCACAGGTCATTTCCACTAACGATTACTTTTCTCGCTTGATATTGACTCTTTAAGAATCCTTGCTTCGCTATCCATTTATTTAAGCTTCACACCTCCCCAATCCCCAACTCCCAACAGGGAATACGAAGCTACTCACCATTGACCAGCATTCCATAGAAATCGGCACAATCAAATCAAGTAATATTACTTTGAAGATGTGTGTGTGTATGTATAAACACAGAAATTAATTTTTCCATTCTTACCTTCTACATTTCCACCCATGATGACGATAGAATTTAAGTTTTTTGTAAAGTTGGGATCCAATCTATGAGCCATAGCCACATTTGTTAAAGGTCCAATTGCAACCAGGTGAAGATCGCCATCACGATGTTTTTCAGCAAGCTTAACCAATGCATTGGCTGCATGACTTTCAGCAATCTTCATCCCAGCATGTGAAAACTGGCTTCCTACACCACCAAGCCCATCTTCGGAGAAAATGATATCTGCAGAATGCTGCCAAACAAGCGGCTTATCGCAACCAGAATGCACTGGAATCTAAAGAAAATAATGTTTTAATACTGCGAAATATGTCTGTCTGTCTATATATATATATGTGTGTGTGTGTGTGTGTGTGTGTGTCGATACTTAAAGGACCGGGAAAATAGATATATTATTATATAGATAAGGTTAAACCTGGTACACACTATCTGTGGCGTATCTAGATATTTTGCCGCCCTGGCGAGTGACTGTTATTGCCGTAATTGTTGTGCCTGCTATTTTTTTTAAAGGCTAATTGCCGCCCTCCGAATTGTGGCGCTCGGGGCGACCGTCCCCTCGTTCCTTCTAGTTACGCTACTGCACACTATATCTATTGAGAAGGGTGGAAAATGTCTTTATAGGCAGTATTGTTATAGACCAATTTCACTGTAGTAAAACAATGTTTAAAGCAACGCAGAAATAACTGCTCATTTTGAGGTCTACTCCCATAGCTTGATAACTACACCAGATTTTCATTTTTTTTTTTACTTTGTGGGAATATTTGAAATAATTTTCAGATCACAGAGAACCCTCGAGATAATTTTCAGGCCACATAAAACCCTTGAATTGATTTTCAGGTCACAGGCACCCTTAGAATAATGTACAGGTCTTAGAGAACGCTTGAGATAATCCTCAGGTTTTAGAGAATTTTGAGATAATTTTTAAACCTTCGGAAAAGTCTGAAATAATTTCCAAGTCACCAGGAACTTCGAAGAAAAATGAATACGTCGTCAGCCCACAGTACATTTTAACTTAATCAACAACATTTTTGATTATCATTTCTTTCGAAACTCTTTTTTTTTTTTTACGACGAACAAAACTGTAAAGACTATGAATTGCGAAGTTATACTTTTTATGTACCCACTCTTCCATTAATGAGAAGGTTTGGCATTTGCTCGCTTACGTTTCATGTCATAAGAACAGGTAAGATCATGCTGTGCCTGGATCTACAGCTTTCGGAGAGATCTGAACCTCGGTCGTCTAAGGAATCCAACCACGGACTGTGCGGTGCGGAAAAACGGAACATGTTCTACCGTACCATCATGAGTCAAAGCTATGATTTTAGTTCCGCAGGTAAGAGCTCCCCACCTCTCAAATAAAAATTCATGTTTAAAAACAGTGATTTTAAAGCTTCTACAATACCTTCAGGTATTTAAGTTGATTGAGGTGTGACACAAACAAGACACGGCAAGATAAACACCTTGCAGGAAAATAATAAGAGTATACATGCAATACATGGAAAACAGTTAATTACATCTATAAACAAGCGTAATAAGATAAAATATAAATCCAGAAATAAATAAATAAACAAAACTAACATGTCACGACAATGGAGAATGGGAATAAAGACTAAATAATAGCCTGACAAAGCTCTCATCCACCTCAAGGCAATAACAAAGAGTAAAATTCGCAAATTGATGACAATATATAACCCAAAAATTAATATACCAAATTGTAGATGAAAATTATTTAATTAACCAAACAATCAAATGCACAGAAACAATTATATACTAGAAAACAATAATTATCATCTAGGCAGAAAGCCCAGGAAGATACTAACGTAATTAATTTTAAACATAGGCAAGTTATCTAACGATTTGACAGAAATAGGTAAGAAGTTCCAAGTTTGAGGGCCAAAAATCAGAATACAGCAATATTTGAAATTCGTTCTCAAAAAAGGGACTTGCAACTCTGGACCATTACGAGTACATTATGAATATATAAGTTGGGTGGAAAAATTAGAATATAAATTTAATTTAATACAATTAAACATGAATATAGTCGATCGATAAAATAATAATTTATCGATGGGCGGAACACCACAAAGTTTTATATTATTAATGGGATGATTTAATTGACAAACATAAATATTAAGAAAACGACGTTTTATAGATGAAAAATAATTTAGGTTTGTATATGTCAAATAACCCCAAACAAGGAAGCAGTAAGAAATATGGGGATATATTAAAGCATTATCATGAACAATAAGCAATTTAAGAGGCAATATATTAGATAATTTAAATATAATAGACATATTTTTGTTTTGTGGAAATATTCGACGAAATACACGTATTAATAAGACAAAACAACGTTTTAGAAGCGTATTTATGTCAAGATTGAGTTCAAGCTACGCGTTTCGGGCGATAAAAGTTCGCCCTTCTTCGGGAGTGAACACGTGGAATGGAACATAAATACGCTTCTAAAATTGTTTTTGTGTCTTATTTATATTTTTACTTATTTTAAAGCAAATATAGTTAACAAGATCCTTCCAATTTAGGTTTTTGCTAATTATAACGCCCAATAAATTAACACTATTTTGAAAAGGAAAATTCCTGTCACTAATAAATGATTGTGGCAAAGGAGATGGAAGGTATTTAGCATGATGACAAAAAATAATGATATTCTAAGATCAGTAACAACTACTTTATTAACCGAAAACTATTCAAGATAGGAAGAAAGCTCAGAGTTAACTATTTGAGTCAAACCGATGATATCGGTTCCAACCCAATAGATAGAAATATCATCAGCATACGCAATCATATACCCAGTACTATCAACAGAAAAAATATCGTTCAAATAAATAATAAATACAAGTGGACCAAGAACACTGCCTTGGGGTACCCCAGTATCTATAAACCCCATAGCGGAAACACTGCTACCAATCTTGGTATATCGTAAACCTGCTGTGAGATAAGATTTCAAAAAATTAAATATTTGACTATGAATATCATCAAGAAAATTAAGTTTAAGCAAAAGTAGTTCATGATCAATAAGATCAAAAGCTTTAGATAAATCGAACTGAACCTCAATGTAGAACTTGCCGGAAGTTCATTGCATCCCAGATAAAAGAAGTGGAGGCAAGAAGGGCCGACTCAGTAGAGCTGTTCTTCATGAATCCAAATTGTTGAGTAGACAGGATATTATAGTTAATTTAGCGACAATAATTCTCTCAAAAACAAGACTTACAACTGACAGGATTGCAATAGGATGGTAATCGTTTATACATTGTCAATTACCTGAATCAAAAATAGGAAAAAGCTATTTTCAATGACGACGGTAAAATACCTTCGGTAAGGGTACGATTGGACAAATAGTTCAAAGGAAAAGAGAGCTCAGAGGCGACATATCTTAAAACTCTGAGATTTAAACCATCCGATCCAGTCGATTTATTAGGCTTCAAAGATTTCAGTACATTATCTACCTCTAACATCTCAACCGGTTCACAAAACATCGACTAAGAATGAAAAACAGAAACAGGCGACAACACAGATGTTTGTCGCAACAATGTAAGACGCTGAATATTTGGAATAGAAAAGAGGTAATCATTAAACGCTTGAGCAACATCTGAATCAGCACTGAGAACTCCATCGTTCAACTATAGAACCAATGGTTCATTTACATGACGTTTTCGAATAAGTACATTAATACCCTTCCACAGAGTCAGAGGATTCGAATAAATTACCACTGGTGATGTCAAAAATAATTCAAATTATTTAATCCTTCCACATTCCACACACTCTCTCTCAGTATTTACAGTTTATTTTTCAACTATTTCTACGGAAAGAGGAACACCGCACCCATGGGTTTGGTGGAATGGAAAGCACATCCTGCTCTGGGTTTCAACTGGAAGGTTGCTGATTTGACACCACCCTGGAGCAGTGCTCGCTTTTTCGTTTGTTGAAAATTTTGGTTCAGTGGAACTCAACATTATGATGATGTCAAAAATAATTTGTATTATTCTGTTTACAATTAATTTTTTTTCATTTTATTTCATTTTTACAGTGTACACATTTCAATCTTTTATTTTTTTTTGCAAATATAAAAAAATTGCGAAGGCGTGATTTCTAATGATCACCTTTGAAGAGCACCTTCGGCGCCCTTCCACAATGATTAGGCGGGGCTAGGGCCCCAACCGTGCGACCGTCTATAAATCAGTACCGAAAGAAAAGTGCGAAAAGGTGCTTCAGCATCAGCAGCGACAGATAGTTGCGACCAATCAAGATAACCCAAATGGGAACGAAAATTCTCAAGAGAATCCTCATCGATCCTCCTAGTAAAATAACTCGGGTTTAAATTAAATGTTAACATGGATCAACGAGTGATATTCCCCAACATAAAAAGCGGGAGATTGTCACTGATATGAAACATAAGAATACCTGTGAAGAATAAGAATTATGAAGTATAAGAATATATAGGTGTGGTTGATATGTGGTGCTTTAATTTACCAGATGGTGATTTTACTTTTTTGATTATTTTTAATTTTCCCCTCCTAGAAAATGTCTGACAGAAGACTGGCAGAAACAGCTGTTAAATTACTACTTTTCGTTGTCGTTGGGTAAATTTGACAACGTTACAATATCGTGAAAAAATCTTTTAAATTTATCATATTAACCCCGAAAACTTAAATTATATCGAAAACGAAATTATAATTTTGAGATAAAATCATTGAACCCACCATATTAGAGTAATAATAAGAATAGGTTTTTGTTTGTTGGTGTTCTTACTCCTGAAGCTGCCTGCAGGCTATCCAGAAAGGGACCAATGGCTACAAGTTACCACCCATTCCCCAATCACGGTTCACAATGGGGAATTGAACCCATCTCAATGAACTACAAAGTCGTAAGCTTATAAAAATGGGATAAACGTTGATAAAAATAATAAAACATTACCTGAGTCTTGTTGCAAAGTTTCAATACTTTCATTACATTGTTGCAAACGTTTCCAACAGTTGTATTGCCGAAGACACAGGTTACTGCAACAACCTCCCACGACTCATCCATGGCCAGAGCCAATAGGATCGCGAGGCAGTCATCAGGGCCAGCGTCGGTATCGATAATCATCGATTTTTTAGTCATCTTGAAACTGCATCAAATAAAAAAAATGATATTTAAAAATGATGTTATCAAATGATATATCACAACACAACAAATTATTTAAGTGAGTGATGTGAGTATCGTTTATCATCAAACTAATTTTTAATCATACAATTAACAGTAGCGTTGCTTGCACAAATATGAACTGCCTCAAAGCTGTAAATAGTGAAACGTCGCACAATATCTCCTAGACTGCAAGTCCATCAGCGCTGTAGGACAAAGGACACCGTGAAAGCGAAACCACATCGAAGAAGAAAATCCTGCTTTTTAAACTACGCTGCGTAACAAGATATTATGTAAAAAAAAAGACCGATTTTCAACTTCCTGTCGAAATGGTGAATGTCAATTCCACCACATACAAGATATCCATTACGCATGTGAAAAAAAAAAGTTTAATAAAATAAATGTAGATCAAGGCATTTCGGCCATATTTTTCTTTACAGAACAGATAGTTTCAGTAAAAAAAAAAAAAATCCCAATTCATTATTATACAATATGCGAGTCAAGGACGTAGCCAATATTTAATTTCGAGGGGAGGTTCAATAAATTGCACAAAATAACGAATACAGATATGTTGTCACCTTTATCTCAAAGAAGAAATATAAATGCATTATGCAAAAAATATATGAGAAAGTACCAATTTTGCCTTCAGACACCATGGTAAATTGTTGCTCGCAGTTTTGCCATTAAAATTTAATTTTATAATGCTCCCCTTTTAAAGAAAATGGCTTCTGCATTTTTTTTTTCTTTAAAGTATTTTCAAATTAGTGTTCTACCAAACGAGATTTTTTGGTTAAAATTTTGATAATTGTTCAAGGTCTAATAAGTTTTTCTGTTATGGCATTACCCGAACCGTTGGCTTACGCAGTAGGTGTTGATGGGGGTTGTCACCCCCCCCTCACTACGGTGAAATTTTGTATATATATAGATAAATATATAGAGTTGCAGTTCTGTAGCTCCCATCTTGTAAGCTTGTACCCCTTACGAACTTTCTATGTATGCCTATGCATTACCCGAACCGTCAATGAGCTGGCGAAAAATGACACTAATAGACTTACCAGAGTTACCACAAATATTCAACTTGTAGAAAATGCAATATTTGCGAAGAGCAATAAAGCGAGGCGCAATAGAAGAAATAGTTATGTAATTTGATTGGTCGTTTGAATTTTTATGGCGCACGGTTAGTAGGATTATTTTGCCCCAAACGAAGTGAAGCTATACAAACTGGCGTAGGCAGGAGGTGTTGATGGAGATTGTAACCCCCAATAGCGATAAAATTTTATGTGTGTGTGAAAATGGAGCTATTCTGTAACTCTCCCATTATAAGCCTGTAACTCCCCCTTATGAACCTCCTGAGTACGTCTACGCCTATACATACGGTTCCAGTACGTAGGTCATTACGTAGGTAAATAATCGCCTCAGAAATGTATCCTAATTGGTTAATACTGTGATGAATTGTACAAACGATGTAGTAACGATGTAGTAACGATGCGCTACATAACCAAACAACGTAGACGATAAATATGTATTTATATATACATACTAGAACCTGATTAAAGTGACCACCTTTGGGACAAGACTGCAATGGTCAGCATACATGACAGGTGGTCGCTATACACGACAGACTTTGGTATAGGTATGATTAAATCCCTACCAGATCTCTCTTATTAAAACTGGTCACCTTATTAAGGTGGTCACTTCACCAGGTTCTACTATATATAGTATACAGTAGAACCACTCCATATATCGAAGTTGACGGCTCCTCTATAAAGAATGTTCGATATATAGCGATTTTTTTATATAGCGATATTGTGTAGTATAGTGTATTTAGTGACACATTATACTTTTTTTAATCTGTAGATACTGATCTGTAGATTTTTTTAAATAGTACAAAAAGATGGAGGCCTTTCAAAATTTGGGAATAGGGGACGCTGAAATATGGTTTCGCCCGGTATTATATTTACTGTCGTTCCGGCTCTGCCCCAAGTTAAGCTTATGAGTGGGTCCTATTCAAGGGTGGACTGGATCCTCTCAAAGGGTGCAAGCCTTGAATCATCGGAGGGCGCGAATCCTTGCCCATTCAGAGGCGCGAGTGCTTGAGGGTGCATCTGGCCAGGGGGCCGGCGCCCCAGTCGGTCCCTGGTCAGTATTGTATTTTGAATTTCCTTCATTCCCCCCCCCCCACTACCAATTTCCTCTCTACGTAGGTCCGCCTTTAAGTTTAATGATTATTAACAATGATATGGCCTTTCCACACGTTGTGCAAGTGTCCAGGGCGCCAAATTTTTATGAGCGAACAATATTAAAAGAGGCGGACCTATTTTTTTTTTTTTTTTTAATTTTTTAATTGCAATCCATTACAGAATTTCATCAAATCGTCTATCCCGAAGAAACGCACCCGATTTTTCTGTCTTAATTTGAAATTCCGAAAAATTGTGTGAAACAGCTTCCCCAGCAATAAACGTTGAAAAAATAGGTACTTCCCTATTACAGCGGCCCACAAGATCATTTGGTGACTTTAGGATTACGCCAAAATCGCCTAGGGCGCCAAGATACGCCTATGATATCGCCAAGCTGTATGCGAATCAGTAAAAGACTGAATCAATATTATATTGCAATTAGTATTTTTCATGCAATTAGTACACTTACCTGAATCATAGGAACCGAACTGGAGGAAGACCCCCACCCCTCGCTCGTCGCTTCGCGGCTTGTGACCGTTCCGATTACATTCGATGTGAGGGGTCAGAATCAGTAAAAGACTAAATCAATATTATGTTGCAGTTTGTATTTTTCAGGCAATTAATACACTTATCTAAATCACAGGGATCGAACTGGGGAAGTCCCCCAGACCCCCCCCCCCCTCAGCTCGTCGCTTCGCGACTTGTGTTCGTTCCGATCATATTCGACGTGCGCTGCCTAAATCAGTAGGTTATGGCCATTTTCGCGTACTTGTTCCGTAGGTAAAGTCCTCTTTCTTGAAAAAATTATATGGCATCCACCTGTTTATTCGGTAAATTAAAGATTGTTATTCGCATATTCACAAAAATAAAATAAAAATAAGGATTATTCAAAAAGAAACAACGCGAATACGAGAACCGCAGTACAAGATTTCACACCATGTAAACAATAGAGGACGCCCGATATTGGCGAGATTTCAATAGCTTCTTGGCGACATATATTGGCAATTCATCGCTATCTTGGCGATAATTTTGGGGGCCGTTATAATAAGGAGTATTGAAAAATATTTAGTTGTCAAAAAAAAAACCCCAAATGTTTCCTTAATGTAACTTTATTTTAGCCTATGGCAATGCGCTTACATAATCACTTCTCTTCCCCTCCTACCTACTCCGCGATTTCCTTTTACACTTAAGTTGAAGGTATTGACGAAATTCGGATTGGGCCGGAAGGGAGGGGGTAAACCATCGGCGTATGCAGAAAGTTCGTCGGGGGGGTTATAGGTTCGATGGAGTAGGGGGGGAGGTTACAGAGCTACAACTCACATATTCCTATGTTAAATATACAAAATTTCATTGCAAGGGGGGTTACAACCCCCATCAACACCCCCCTGCGTACGCCAATGGGGCAAACAAATGCCTGTAACCAAAATATCTCGCATCCTAAATTCGAACTTGTTAATCAGAAAGATTTTACATACCTTTTTCAATGCGTGAAAGGAAATATAACCTCCCTGTGATTGTGCAGGGGGAAAAGAAAAAAAGAAAAAAATAATAATCAAATCTTATTACTGCTGCCGCCATCTAGTTAAAAGAAAAGGCAACTAAAAGAGTTTGTCATCTTAAAAATGATACAATACTTTTCTCCTAACAGTATCAGGGCTGTATTTCCCATTAGGCCGATTAGGGCCGTGCCTAGAACGCAAAATTTTTAAAGGCCCCACATTTCTAAATATTTTTTTTTTTTTTTAAGTTAAAAACTTAAAAAGCCAAGAGCGAAATAAAAGATATATGCGCAGCATGTATTATTTCATGAACTAAATCTTGTTTACTATTCTAATATGTTCAACGCCAGAGCAAGAAACCTTAAAATAGTTTAAAACATCTTTCCCGTTTGTAATTTTTTGTATCGTACTTGTAACATCCAGTAAGTAGCATTTAACTGCAATAAATTGTTGATTCATTACTTAAACTTTATTAGTTAAATTTTTCTTTTCAGCATCGACGAGGTGAAATTAATGGTACTCCTCTCCAAGTCCAAGCGCAAAATGCAGTGCCAAATCGGTTTTAATGAGCACAAATTATAACGACAGAAGTTTCTAACAAAAAATTCTGATTTTCTACTATTTTTAATTACAGTCAAACCCCGGAGAGTTCAAAAAGTCTGCTTAACCAAAACTGGCTTACAGGATAATTAATAAAAATTATTTGCCATAAACGTATTAATTTTTTTTTTTTTATTTGGTTTTAAAATTTTTTAAAAATTTAAATTTTTAATTACAAAATTATTAAAAAAATATTATTTCAAATAAAATAATTTCATATAAAATATATTCCTTTTTTCATAGGCCAAGAGGGTGTAAGTGCACCCTCTTGGCTTATGAATATGATGAAATGGTTCTCCGCCTATGAACCAATTCATACTTTGTGTTCATCCCAAAAGTTATCTGCTTCTCGACGTTAAAATTTATCAAAACGTCATTCATATCCGGTGGCGGATTTATAAAATTGCCGCCCTTAGGCACAGCCTGTACTGCCGCCCCCGTCCCCTCCAGAGCTTTCTTGAATACCGGGACTTGAAGGCCTTGCCCCTTCCCTCCTTTTCAAAAAAAGGAATATTTATATTCTCCCACAAAAAAAAAAACAAAAAAAACCCCGCATATCATACTCTTAACATTTGATATGTAAAGGAGATTTTTCATATAATTATTCAAACTAATAAGATACAATTCGAAATTATTGCTACCATAGTCTCCGACTTCGTGGATTCGAGACATTTTTTGAATCCACAATAATTTTAGTATGGAATCCTGGAGCCTCTGATGTTTTTGCGCGTATTTCGCGTATTTGGGAAAAATGCACGTATCACATCCTTGCATGAATTTTTTCGTTATGAGTTCAAATTTTTCATTATTCATTCGTTTAATGTTAGTATAATATATATACAAAAATAGTATCAAACCTGGGTTTATAAATGTGCACAGTGGGTAAATACTTAGGGTTCAAAATTTTAAAAAGCTACGAACCCTTTTTTTTTTCTGAGAATTCTGTCGAATTCTGTAGAATTCCGTCGATGCGTAATGTAACCATACGTCCAGATTCGGATAGGAGAGTCCTGCTTTGGATGAATGTGTCCCATGTTCCCCAAGAGAGGCAAAATTGTTCCATTTTGAAGGGCAGTCTGGTTAGTTACGAAATGGATTAATACAGTTATTCAAAGGAGTATGTGGAATTCTTATTTTTTAACTAAGTTAAATTAGTTCCAGAAAAAAACCGCAGTTACGTTAGAAAGCAATCCATTTAGGTTAAATACGATATTTTTATTAAATCTGCAAATGGGGATGATGATGATGACTTTGTGGAACTTAAGATCAAGCTGTGCACTTTAATAATACAAAAAAATGCTGGCATGTTTACATGACAGCTA
>QLNU02014802.1:100026135-100054933 GCA_006491805.2 Dysdera silvatica
CGCCTCTGATATTCTGCCCTGCATCATATTTCCAATATCACATTACGTATAGATTTGGGGGCGGACTGGGCCCTCTCAAAGGGCGCCTACTTTCGGTTACCGGAGGATGCGAATCCTTGCCCATTCAGAGGCGCAATTCCAATCGCCCATGAAGGTGCGACGACATGGTAGACGGTTGACCGGTGGCACAGTCCGCCCCTGTTTAGATTACAAAGCACATGGAGCTTTATATGCAGGATCGCGTAGCGACCATTGAAAATGTTCACAACGAATATTGAAAGAATCTGTAGCCGGGGCAGACTTAGAGGTCATTAAAATTGGGACGGTTAATGACGATTTCTGGAAATGATACCACATTGGCCTTTACTTTGTATCTTTTCAATGTTAAATGTTCATTCCCGGAGGGGCGATTGACCCTGCTCCCCAAATTCGTGCCTGGGATAAATGGACAGCGGGTTAATTCAAAAATACATATAAATTACAGAATTATCAGTTAAATAAAAAGCCTGTAAAGTAAGTTAAATGCAGTGACGTTTGGTGAGTTGGAAATGTGGGACAGGGCTACATGGAAGTTGTCTGATATTTGGGAAATATACGCACCTACAAAGATCATTATTAATTGAAATAAAATTATTATAAATAAAAATAAAATTATTATTAATATAAATAAAAGTGTAATTCACATTAATACGTATAAATAAAAATAATTTTTGCATCTTATTAGCATTGTGTGCTTAGTGCGTGCCCGATTTTTTGTAGGGCTTCAAGTGCGCCATATAAAAAATTTATGAACCACTGGATTAAGGTATTGGTTTGATAAACCGGTGGTCCTAAGTTCGATGTACACTGATTTTTTTATATGTTACATGGCTGTGAATTGTATTTTAAGCCATAATATTTTTTTATGTTTTATATCCACCTTTTTTTCTTTTTGCACGTGTGCCCGCTGGCAAAATGAAAGTGTTTATAAGATGCATTTTGTCCACGGGTACCTACGACCAGAGTATCTAGAATTTGGTCCTCACTGTTGCTGGCGTACTTTTTTGTTTTTCGTGTATGATGAGAGTGTTTATAATGTACAAATTAATTAGCTGCAGTTATGCCACTACAGATTCAATGCTCAGGGCGCTGGTTTTGTAAACTATGAGTCCTGAGTTCTAGGCTTATTGGTTGCTGATGAACTGTGGTTATCGTTTAAAAAAGAAATTAATGTTTTAACTTTTTTTTCTTTTGTTATGTTAGGTACCTGCATGAAGGGTATATGTAAGGTATATTTATAATTGGGCATCGCCGCTGCACCATAGCTCCGGGGTCAATCATTGGCTTTATAAACAAAGGGTCATGAGTTCGATCCTATTTCGTGGCTAACGAATCCCTCCCCGAATTCTCCCTACTTTTTTTCCATTTTATTTCCTTTTCTTACTTTCGTGCGTGTTTAATAATAGTGTTCTTAATGTTGCATTGTTAAGGTACAATAAAGTCAGTGCTTAGAGCGCTGGTTTCTTGAACTAAGGGTCATGATTCGATGCTTATTTGTGGTTTATGCACGGGTGCCTGCATTTTAAGTCATAACAAGTTTTATCGTTTCTTTCTCTCATTTTGTTATGTTACGCACGGGCGTAAAGAAAGTATTTTAGGTTCATTAAGTCCTTCACTTTCGCGCCACCGTAGCTCAGTGGTTAGAGCACTGGTCTCGTAAACCAGGGGTCGTGAGTTCGAACCTCACTGGTGGCTGACGAGTCCGAACGATTTCGTTTTATTTGTTTATTTTTTTTTGCTTGTTTTTTTAAGTTTTGTGCATATGTAATGAAAGTAATCATAATGTGCGAATTTTATTAGCCACTGTTACTCCGCTATAAATTCAGTGGTTTTGTAAACTAGGGGTCGTGACTTCAATACTTGTTCGTAGCTATACACTGTGGTTTTCATTTTAAATCATAACAAGTTTCAATGTTTCTTTTTGTCATTTTATGTTGTTACCCACCTACATAGAACACGTACGTAAAGTATAGTTAGTCGGTTGTTATCGAGCCATCATAGCTCAGTGGTTAGAGCACTGGTCTTGTAAACCAGGGGTCGTGAGTTCGATTCTCACTGGTGGCTGACGCGGTCGTGCGGTTGTTACCCGTTCGTGAAATATTTTTTTTTTTAAAGTTTTGTGCTTGTGTAACGAAGTAATCGTAATGTTCGAATGTATTTAGCCACTATTACCCTGCTATAAATTCCATGGTTTTGTAAACTAGGGGTAGTCTCTTCAATATTTATTAGTAGCTTATGCACTGTGGTTTTCAATAGAAATCATAACATGTTTTAATGTTTCTTTCCCATCATTTTGATATGTCAACCACATGCTTAAGGCAGTATGTAAAATATAGTTAATCGTTTCCGTTCGCGCCATCATAGCTCAGTGGCTAGAGCACTGGTCTTGTAAACCAGGGGTCGTGAGTTCGATCCTCACTGGTGGCTGCTCATTGTTTTCCTTTCTTTTTATATGTAAGGTTTTTGTATGTAAGGTATATTTATAATTGGGCATCGCCGCTGCACCATAGCTCCGGGGTCAATCATTGGCTTTATAAACAAAGGGTCATGAGTTCGATCCTATTTCGTGGCTAACGAATCCCTCCCCGAATTCTCCCTACTTTTTTTCCATTTTATTTCCTTTTCTTACTTTCGTGCGTGTTTAATAATAGTGTTCTTAATGTTGCATTGTTAAGGTACAATAAAGTCAGTGCTTAGAGCGCTGGTTTCTTGAACTAAGGGTCATGATTCGATGCTTATTTGTGGTTTATGCACGGGTGCCTGCATTTTAAGTCATAACAAGTTTTATCGTTTCTTTCTCTCATTTTGTTATGTTACGCACGGGCGTAAAGAAAGTATTTTAGGTTCATTAAGTCCTTCACTTTCGCGCCACCGTAGCTCAGTGGTTAGAGCACTGGTCTCGTAAACCAGGGGTCGTGAGTTCGAACCTCACTGGTGGCTGACGGTTCCGAACGATTTCGTTTTATTTGTTTATTGATTCTTTTTAAGTTTTGTGTATATGTAATGAAAGTAATCATAATGTGCGAATTTTATTAGCCACAGTTACTCAGCTGTAAATTCAGTGGTTTTGTAAACTAGGGGTCGTGACTTCAATGCTAGCTATACACTGTGGTAGCTTATACACTGTGGTTTTCATTTTAAATCATAACAAGTTTCAATGTTTCTTTTTGTCATTTTATGTTACCCACCTTCATAGAACACGTACGTAAAGTATAGTTAGTCGATTGCTTTCGCGCCATCGTAGCTCAGTGGTTAGAGCACTGGTCTTGTAAACCAGGGGTCGTGAGTTCGATCCTCACTGGTGGCTGACGCGGTTGTTACCCGTTCGTTGGTTGTTTTTTTTTTAAGTTTTGTGCATGTGTAACGCAGTAATCGTAATTTACGAATTTATTTAGCCACTATTACCCTGCTATAAATTCCGTTGTTTTGTAAACTAGGGGTAGTCTCTTCAATATTTATTAGTAGCTTATACACTGTGGTTTTCAATAGAAATCATAACATGTTTTAATGTTTCTTTCCCATCATTTTGATATGTCAACCACATGCTTAAGGCAGTATGTAAAATATAGTTAATCGTTTCCGTTCGCGCCGTCATAGCTCAGTGGCTAGAGCACTTGTCTTGTAAACGATCCTCACTGGTGGTTAGAGCCCCCTCCCCCCTTTTTTTTTTCTTTTTTTTTGAGTCCATAACTGTATTATTTGAGCCTATGTTTCGATAAAAATAGGGAACCCGAAAGATGAAAAACGCCTCTGATATTCTGCCCTGCATCATATTTCCAATATCACATTACGTATAGATTTGGGGGCGGACTGGGCCCTCTCAAAGGGCGCCTACTTTCGGTTACCGGAGGATGCGAATCCTTGCCCATTCAGAGGCGCAATTCCAATCGCCCATGAAGGTGCGACGACATGGTAGACGGTTGACCGGTGGCACAGTCCGCCCCTGTTTAGATTACAAAGCACATGGAGCTTTATATGCAGGATCGCGTAGCGACCATTGAAAATGTTCACAACGAATATTGAAAGAATCTGTAGCCGGGGCAGACTTAGAGGTCATTAAAATTGGGACGGTTAATGACGATTTCTGGAAATGATACCACATTGGCCTTTACTTTGTATCTTTTCAATGTTAAATGTTCATTCCCGGAGGGGCGATTGACCCTGCTCCCCAAATTCGTGCCTGGGATAAATGGACAGCGGGTTAATTCAAAAATACATATAAATTACAGAATTATCAGTTAAATAAAAAGCCTGTAAAGTAAGTTAAATGCAGTGACGTTTGGTGAGTTGGAAATGTGGGACAGGGCTACATGGAAGTTGTCTGATATTTGGGAAATATACGCACCTACAAAGATCATTATTAATTGAAATAAAATTATTATAAATAAAAATAAAATTATTATTAATATAAATAAAAGTGTAATTCACATTAATACGTATAAATAAAAATAATTTTTGCATCTTATTAGCATTGTGTGCTTAGTGCGTGCCCGATTTTTTGTAGGGCTTCAAGTGCGCCATATAAAAAATTTATGAACCACTGGATTAAGGTATTGGTTTGATAAACCGGTGGTCCTAAGTTCGATGTACACTGATTTTTTTATATGTTACATGGCTGTGAATTGTATTTTAAGCCATAATATTTTTTTATGTTTTATATCCACCTTTTTTTCTTTTTGCACGTGTGCCCGCTGGCAAAATGAAAGTGTTTATAAGATGCATTTTGTCCACGGGTACCTACGACCAGAGTATCTAGAATTTGGTCCTCACTGTTGCTGGCGTACTTTTTTTTTTTTTTCGTGTATGATGAGAGTGTTTATAATGTACAAATTAATTAGCTGCAGTTATGCCACTACAGATTCAATGCTCAGGGAGCTGGTTTTATAAACTATGAGTCCTGAGTTCTAGGCTTATTGGTTGCTGATGAACTGTGGTTTTCGTTTAAAAAAGAAATTAATGTTTTAACTTTTTTTTCTTTTGTTATGTTAGGTACCTGCATGAAGGGTATATGTAAGGTATATTTATAATTGGGCATCGCCGCTGCACCATAGCTCCGGGGTCAATCATTGGCTTTATAAACAAAGGGTCATGAGTTCGATCTTATTTGGTGGCTAACGAATCCCTCCCCGAATTCTCCCTACTTTTTTTCCATTTTATTTCCTTTTCTTACTTTCGTGCGTGTTTAATAATAGTGTTCTTAATGTTGCATTGTTAAGGTACAATAAAGTCAGTGCTTAGAGCGCTGGTTTCTTGAACTAAGGGTCATGATTCGATGCTTATTTGTGGTTTGTGCACGGGTGCCTGCATTTTAAGTCATAACAAGTTTTATCGTTTCTTTCTCTCATTTTGTTATGTTACGCACGGGCGTAAAGAAAGTATTTTAGGTTCATTAAGTCCTTCACTTTCGCGCCACCGTAGCTCAGTGGTTAGAGCACTGGTCTCGTAAACCAGGGGTCGTGAGTTCGAACCTCACTGGTGGCTGACGAGTCCGAACGATGTCGTTTTATTTGTTTTTTAATTTTTTTTTGCTTGTTTTTTTAAGTTTTGTGCATATGTAATGAAAGTAATCATAATGTGCGAATTTTATTAGCCACTGTTACTCCGCTATAAATTCAGTGGTTTTGTAAACTAGGGGTCGTAACTTCAATGCCAGCTATACACTATGGTAGCTTATACACTGTGGTTTTCATTTTAAATCATAACAAGTTTTAATGTTTCTTTTTGTCATTTTATGTTACCCACCTGCATAGAACATGTACGTAAAGTATAGTTAGTCGGTTGCTTTCGCGCCATCGTAGCTCAGTGGTTAGAGCACAGGTCTTGTAAACCAGGGGTCGTGAGTTCGATTCTCACTGGTGGCTAACGCGTTCGTGCGGTTGTTACCCGTTCGTTAAATATTTTTTTTTTTTTTTTTAAAGTTTTGTGCTTGTGTAACGAAGTCATCGTAATGTTCGAATGTATTTAGCCACTATTACCGTGCTATAAATTCCATGGTTTTGTAAACTAGGGGTAGTCTCTTCAATATTTATTAGTAGATTATGCACTGTGGTTTTCAATAGAAATCATAACATGTTTTAATGTTTCTTTCCCATCATTTTGATGTCAACCACATGTTTAAGCCAGTATGTAAAATATAGTTAATCGTTACCTTTCGCGCCATCATAGCTCAGTGGCTAGAGCACTGGTCTTGTAAACCAGGGGTCGTGAGTTCGATCCTCACTGGTGGCTACAGCGCCCTTTTTATACTTTCTTTTTTTTTTTTTCGAGTCCATAACTGTATTATTTGAGCCTATGTTTCAATAAAAATAGGGAACCCGAGAGATGAAAAACGCCTCTGACATTCTGCCTTGCTTCATATTTCCATTATCACCTTACGTATAGATTTGGGGGCGGACTGGGCCCTCTCAAAGAGCGCATACATTCGGTTACCGGAGGATGCGAATCCTTGCCCATTCAGAGGCGCAATTCCAATCGCACATGAAGGCGCGACGACATGGTAGACGGTTGGCCGGTGGCACAGTCCGCCCCTGTTTAGATGACAAAACACATGGAGCTTTATATGCAGGATCGCGTAGCGACCATTGAAAATGTTCACAACGAAAATTGAAAGAATCTGTAGCCGGGGCAGACTTAGAGGCCATTAAAATTGGGGCGGTTAATGACGATTTCTGGAAATGATACCACATTGGCCTTTACTTTGTATCTTTTCAATGTTAAATGTTCATTCCCGGAGGGGCGATTGACCCTGCTCCCCAAATTCGTGCCTGGGATAAATGGACAGCGGGTTAATTCAAAAATACATATAAATTACAGAATTATCAGTTAAATAAAAAGCCTGTAAAGTAAGTTAAATGCAGTGACGTTTGGTGAGTTGGAAATGTGGGACAGGGCTACATGGAAGTTGTCTGATATTTGGGAAATATACGCACCTACAAAGATCATTATTAATTGAAATAAAATTATTATAAATAAAAATAAAATTATTATTAATATAAATAAAAGTGTAATTCACATTAATACGTATAAATAAAAATAATTTTTGCATCTTATTAGCATTGTGTGCTTAGTGCGTGCCCGATTTTTTGTAGGGCTTCAAGTGCGCCATATAAAAAATTTATGAACCACTGGATTAAGGTATTGGTTTGATAAACCGGTGGTCCTAAGTTCGATGTACACCGATTTTTTTATATGTTACATGGCTGTGAATTGTATTTTAAGCCATAATATTTTTTTATGTTTTATATCCACCTTTTTTTCTTTTTGCACGTGTGCCCGCTGGCAAAATGAAAGTGTTTATAAGATGCATTTTGTCCACGGGTACCTACGACCAGAGTATCTAGAATTTGGTCCTCACTGTTGCTGGCGTACTTTTTTGTTTTTCGTGTATGATGAGAGTGTTTATAATGTACAAATTAATTAGCTGCAGTTATGCCACTACAGATTCAATGCTCAGGGCGCTGGTTTTGTAAACTATGAGTCCTGAGTTCTAGGCTTATTGGTTGCTGATGAACTGTGGTTATCGTTTAAAAAAGAAATTAATGTTTTAACTTTTTTTTCTTTTGTTATGTTAGGTACCTGCATGAAGGGTATATGTAAGGTATATTTATAATTGGGCATCGCCGCTGCACCATAGCTCCGGGGTCAATCATTGGCTTTATAAACAAAGGGTCATGAGTTCGATCCTATTTCGTGGCTAACGAATCCCTCCCCGAATTCTCCCTACTTTTTTTCCATTTTATTTCCTTTTCTTACTTTCGTGCGTGTTTAATAATAGTGTTCTTAATGTTGCATTGTTAAGGTACAATAAAGTCAGTGCTTAGAGCGCTGGTTTCTTGAACTAAGGGTCATGATTCGATGCTTATTTGTGGTTTATGCACGGGTGCCTGCATTTTAAGTCATAACAAGTTTTATCGTTTCTTTCTCTCATTTTGTTATGTTACGCACGGGCGTAAAGAAAGTATTTTAGGTTCATTAAGTCCTTCACTTTCGCGCCACCGTAGCTCAGTGGTTAGAGCACTGGTCTCGTAAACCAGGGGTCGTGAGTTCGAACCTCACTGGTGGCTGACGGGTCCGAACGATTTCGTTTTATTTGTTTATTGATTTTTTTTTAAGTTTTGTGCATATGTAATGAAAGTAATCATAATCTGCGAATTTTATTAGCCACTGTTACGCCGCTATAAATTCAGTGGTTTTGTAAACTAGGGGTCGTGACTTCAATACTAGCTATACACTGTGGTTTTCATTTTAAATCATAACAAGTTTCAATGTTTCTTTTTGTCATTTTATGTTACCCACCTGCATAGAACACGTACGTAAAGTATAGTTAGTCGGTTGCTTTCGCGCCATCGTAGCTCAGTGGTTAGAGCACTGGTCTTGTAAACCAGGGGTCGTGAGTTCGATTCTCACTGGTGGCTGACGCGGTCGTGCGGTTGTTACCCGTTCGTGAAATATTTTTTTTTTTAAAGTTTTGTGCTTGTGTAACGAAGTAATCGTAATGTTCGAATGTATTTAGCCACAATTACCCTGCTATAAATTCCATGGTTTTGTAAACTAGGGGTAGTCTCTTCAATATTTATTAGTAGCTTATGCACTGTGGTTTTCAATAGAAATCATAACATGTTTTAATGTTTCTTTCCCATCATTTTGATATGTCAACCACATGCTTAAGGCAGTATGTAAAATATAGTTAATCGTTTCCGTTCGCGCCATCATAGCTCAGTGGCTAGAGCACTGGTCTTGTAAACCAGGGGTCGTGAGTTCGATCCTCACTGGTGGCTACGGCGCCCTTTTTTTACTTTTTTTTTTTTTTCTTGAGTCCATAACTGTATTATTTGAGCCTATGTTTCAATAAAAATAGGGAACCCGAGAAATGAAAAACGCCTCTGACATTCTGCCTTGCTTCATATTTCCATTATCACCTTACGTATAGATTTGGGGGCGGACTGGGCCCTCTCAAAGAGCGCATACATTCGGTTACCGGAGGATGCGAATCCTTGCCCATTCAGAGGCGCAATTCCAATCGCCCATGAAGGCGCGACGACCTAGTAGACGGTTGGCCGGTGGCACGGTCTGCCTCTGTTTACATTACAAAGCACTTGGAGCTTTATATGCAGGATCGCGTAGCGACCATTGAAAATGTTCACAACGAATATTGAAAGAATCTGTAGCCGGGGCAGACTTAGAGGTCATTAAAATTGGGACGGTTAATGACGATTTCTGGAAATGATACCACATTGGCCTTTACTTTGTATCTTTTCAATGTTAAATGTTCATTCCCGGAGGGGCGATTGACCCTGCTCCCCAAATTCGTGCCTGGGATAAATGGACAGCGGGTTAATTCAAAAATACATATAAATTACAGAATTATCAGTTAAATAAAAAGCCTGTAAAGTAAGTTAAATGCAGTGACGTTTGGTGAGTTGGAAATGTGGGACAGGGCTACATGGAAGTTGTCTGATATTTGGGAAATATACGCACCTACAAAGATCATTATTAATTGAAATAAAATTATTATAAATAAAAATAAAATTATTATTAATATAAATAAAAGTGTAATTCACATTAATACGTATAAATAAAAATAATTTTTGCATCTTATTAGCATTGTGTGCTTAGTGCGTGCCCGATTTTTTGTAGGGCTTCAAGTGCGCCATATAAAAAATTTATGAACCACTGGATTAAGGTATTGGTTTGATAAACCGGTGGTCCTAAGTTCGATGTACACTGATTTTTTTATATGTTACATGGCTGTGAATTGTATTTTAAGCCATAATATTTTTTTATGTTTTATATCCACCTTTTTTTCTTTTTGCACGTGTGCCCGCTGGCAAAATGAAAGTGTTTATAAGATGCATTTTGTCCACGGGTACCTACGACCAGAGTATCTAGAATTTGGTCCTCACTGTTGCTGGCGTACTTTTTTGTTTTTCGTGTATGATGAGAGTGTTTATAATGTACAAATTAATTAGCTGCAGTTATGCCACTACAGATTCAATGCTCAGGGCGCTGGTTTTGTAAACTATGAGTCCTGAGTTCTAGGCTTATTGGTTGCTGATGAACTGTGGTTATCGTTTAAAAAAGAAATTAATGTTTTAACTTTTTTTTCTTTTGTTATGTTAGGTACCTGCATGAAGGGTATATGTAAGGTATATTTATAATTGGGCATCGCCGCTGCACCATAGCTCCGGGGTCAATCATTGGCTTTATAAACAAAGGGTCATGAGTTCGATCTTATTTGGTGGCTAACGAATCCCTCCCCGAATTCTCCCTACTTTTTTTCCATTTTATTTCCTTTTCTTACTTTCGTGCGTGTTTAATAATAGTGTTCTTAATGTTGCATTGTTAAGGTACAATAAAGTCAGTGCTTAGAGCGCTGGTTTCTTGAACTAAGGGTCATGATTCGATGCTTATTTGTGGTTTGTGCACGGGTGCCTGCATTTTAAGTCATAACAAGTTTTATCGTTTCTTTCTCTCATTTTGTTATGTTACGCACGGGCGTAAAGAAAGTATTTTAGGTTCATTAAGTCCTTCACTTTCGCGCCACCGTAGCTCAGTGGTTAGAGCACTGGTCTCGTAAACCAGGGGTCGTGAGTTCGAACCTCACTGGTGGCTGACGAGTCCGAACGATGTCGTTTTATTTGTTTTTTAATTTTTTTTTGCTTGTTTTTTTAAGTTTTGTGCATATGTAATGAAAGTAATCATAATGTGCGAATTTTATTAGCCACTGTTACTCCGCTATAAATTCAGTGGTTTTGTAAACTAGGGGTCGTAACTTCAATGCCAGCTATACACTATGGTAGCTTATACACTGTGGTTTTCATTTTAAATCATAACAAGTTTTAATGTTTCTTTTTGTCATTTTATGTTACCCACCTGCATAGAACATGTACGTAAAGTATAGTTAGTCGGTTGCTTTCGCGCCATCGTAGCTCAGTGGTTAGAGCACAGGTCTTGTAAACCAGGGGTCGTGAGTTCGATTCTCACTGGTGGCTAACGCGTTCGTGCGGTTGTTACCCGTTCGTTAAATATTTTTTTTTTTTTTTTTAAAGTTTTGTGCTTGTGTAACGAAGTCATCGTAATGTTCGAATGTATTTAGCCACTATTACCCTGCTATAAATTCCATGGTTTTGTAAACTAGGGGTAGTCTCTTCAATATTTATTAGTAGCTTATGCACTGTGGTTTTCAATAGAAATCATAACATGTTTTAATGTTTCTTTCCCATCATTTTGATATGTCAACCACATGCTTAAGGCAGTATGTAAAATACAGTTAATCGTTTCCGTTCGCGCCATCATAGCTCAGTGGCTAGAGCACTGGTCTTGTAAACCAAGGGTCGTGAGTTCGATCATCACTGGTGGTTACAGCGCCCATATTTTTTTTTTTTTGAATCCATAACTGTATTATTTGAGTCTATGTTTCGATAAAAATAGGGAACCCGAAAGGTGAAAAACGCCTCTGATATTCTGCCCTGCTTCATATTTCCAATATCACATTACGTATAGATTTGGGGGCGGACTGGGCCCTCTCAAAGGGTGCCTACTTTCGGTTACCGGAGGATGCGAATCCTTGCCCATTCAGAGGCGCAATTCCAATCGCCCATGAAGGCTCGACGACATGGTAGACGGTTGACCGGTGGCACAGTCCGCCCCTGTTTAGATTACAAAGCACATGGAGGTTTATATGCAGGATCGCGTAGCGACCATTGAAAATGTTCACAACGAATATTGAAAGAATCTGTAGCCGGGGCAGGCTTAGAGGTCATTAAAATTGGGGCGGTTAATGACGATTTCTTGAAATGATATTACATTGGCCTTTACTTTGTATCTTTTCAACGTTAAATGGTCATTCCCGGAGGGGCGATTGACCCTGCTCCCCAAATTCGTGCCTGGGATAAATGGACAGCGGGTTAATTCAAAAATACATATAAATTACAGAATTATCAGTTAAATTAAAAGCCTGTAAAGTAAGTTAAATGCAGTGGCGTTTGGTGAGTTGGAAATGTGGGACAGGGCTACATGGAAGTTGTCGGACGTTTGGGAAACACACGCACCTACAAAGATCATTATTAATTGAAATAAAATTATTGTAATTGAAAATAAAATTATTGTAAGTAAAAATAAAATTATTATTAATATAAATAAAAGTGTAATTCACATTAATAGGTATAAATAAAAATAATTTTTGCATCTTATTAGCATTGTGTGTTTAGTGCGTGCCCGATTTTTTGTAGGGCTTCAAGTGCGCCATGTCAAAAATTTAGGAACCACTGGATTAAGGTATTGGTTTGATAAACCGGTGGTCCTAAGTTCGATCTTCACTGATTTTTTTATGTTACATGACTGTAAATTGTATTTTAAGCCATAATATTTTTTTATGTTTTATATCCACCTTTTTTTCTTTTTGCATGTGTGCCCGCTGGCAAAATGAAAGTGTTTATAAGATGCATTTTGTCCACGGGTACCCACGACCAGAGTGGCTAGAATTTGGTCCTCACTGTTGCTGGCGTACTTTTTTTTTTCTTCGTGTATGATGAGAGTGTTTATAATGTACAAAATTAATTAGCTGCAGTTATGCCACTACAGATTTAATGCTCAGGGCGCTGGTTTTGTAAACTATGGGTCCTGAGTTCTAGGCTTATTGGTTGCTGATGAACTGTGGTTTTCGTTTAAAAAAGAAATTAATATTTTAACTTTTTTTTCTTTTGTTATGTTAGGCACCTGCATGAAGGGTATATGTAAGGTATATTTATAATTGGGCATCGCCGCTGCACCATAGCTCCGGGGTTAATCATTGGCTTTATAAACAAAGGGTCATGAGTTCGATCCTATTTGGTGGCCAACGAATCCCTCCCCGAAATCTGCCTACTTTTTTTCCATTTTATTTCCTTTTCTTACTTTCGTGCGTGTTTAATAATAGTGTTCTTAATGTAGCATTGTTAAGGCACAATAAAGTCAGTGCTTAGAGCGCTGGTTTCTTGAACTAAGGGTCATGATTCGATGCTTATTTGTGGTTTATGCACGGGTGCCTGCATTTTATGTCATAACAAGTTTTATCGTTTCTTTCTCTCATTTTGTTATGTTACGCACGTGCGTAAAGGTAGTATTTTAGGTTTATTAAGTCCTTCACTTACGCGCCACCGTAGCTCAGTGGTTAGAGCACTGGTCTCGTAAACCAGGGGTCGTGAGTTCGAACCTCACTGGTGGCTGACGAGTCCGAACGATGTCGTTTTATTTGTTTTTTAATTTTTTTTTGCTTGTTTTTTTAAGTTTTGTGCATATGTAATGAAAGTAATCATAATGTGCGAATTTTATTAGCCACTGTTACTCCGCTATAAATTCAGTGGTTTTGTAAACTAGGGGTCGTAACTTCAATGCCAGCTATACACTATGGTAGCTTATACACTGTGGTTTTCATTTTAAATCATAACAAGTTTTAATGTTTCTTTTTGTCATTTTATGTTACCCACCTGCATAGAACATGTACGTAAAGTATAAAAGTCGGTCCGCCGACAACCATTGAACAAAAAACGCAAAATTAAAATTTAATTTTTCGAAATAAAGAAACCCTATTGTGTCACCCATTTCAAGATTCCTCACCCAGAATTTGAATTTCGGGGGTTCAAATATTTTCACCGAGTATGTTGATACACCACAACATGCAAGTTCGCAGCCAAGTCCCATTGAAAATTTATTTTCGAGGGGGGAGGTGATACCTAAGATCTCCTCTGGATATGGATATGACTCCTCTTCCCATATCTCAAGTGAACAAACTTTTTCTTTTATACGGAATCGGCCAAAACCGCTGACCTGCCAGATCCAAAAATTTTTAGTATCCTGCTGTCCAAAAGGTTAGACAAACCTGGCCTATAGTATATAAATAGAAAATTGCATAAATTTTTGTGTAACTGCACAAGTTTTTAATGCAAATTTTATGTTGCCAAATTTATGTAATAATGTTAAGTAAATTAGTTTGATTTCATTACTAAAATGATTTGTGGTCATAAGCCGTTTTAGTCATTAATCACATATTCATAATTATTAATTTATGTGTTTTAATTTCGGTCGAAATGCATCTCACTAAAAATCAATTAAAACATATTTTAACGTCCTATTGCAGGTACTGTAAGGCCCCGGTTATTCGTAAACAGAGTCGGTTTCGGATAATCCGAAAATTCGGATTCCGGTATAAAGATTCCGAGAAGCCGCATTTAATTACATATTAATAAATGACGACTATTCTGATAGTGAAAAAAATTTCATAAAGTATACTATTTATGAGTTAAATTATTACGTGAACTACTTTAAAAACAGATATATTTGTTTATTCCCGATATATACAAAACATATACTTGTCTTTGTATACATCCGATATCTATCATATTTACTAGTTTTTCTCCTTTTGCCGAAAACATTGAGTGAGTGTCTACTAAAAATATAATAATTATAAAACAAAAATAAGTGCTGTAGGCTCTTTCAATACTGATGGCAACATGTGCATGCTTTTTCTTTACAAAGCCAAAACATTTTTTTAAATATTTCATTTTCTTACTTACTTCAAAGTTTAGAGAACTTTATTTTAATACCTTTATATGCTAAATATTCCCGGTAGAGTAAAGTTATGAATTTTTTTATTTT
The DNA here is from genome assembly GCA_006491805.2 of Dysdera silvatica. Taxonomy (NCBI): domain Eukaryota; kingdom Metazoa; phylum Arthropoda; class Arachnida; order Araneae; family Dysderidae; genus Dysdera; species Dysdera silvatica. Next base: position 100,040,809 of record QLNU02014802.1, read on the forward strand.
TTGTGCATAAAATGGCCACTTCATCCATAAAGCTTAAATACAGTTTATTAAATCCAACAATTCTCATTATAGCCGATGATGTGGTAATATTGGATGTTAAATTATTCGCAAAGAAAACAAAATTTCTTGGCGGCCGGTGGGAGCTGAACCCGTCCCTTCTTAATAATCAGTTAAGTGATCTTACCCGAGAGCACTTGTCTAGTTGTCAAGAGGTTATGGGTCAGGCTCCCACCAGGCACAAAGAAATCATTCTTTTCTTTGAGTGATTTATCATTCAAACACAGTGTCTGAATGAATGAAATTTCCCATATTCCCGACGTATCATATTGATTGATGTTACGCCAAACACAAACTTCTAGGCAAATTTAGCATATGACTAATCCATATTTTCTAAGAGACTGATGTGTAATTATATGTAAAATTAATTAATTGGTTATGTATATATATATATATTATCAGTAGATTCTTAAGTAAAATGGAAAAGCTATGTATATATATATTTAAGTTCTTTTACCTGGTTAAGAGCATTCAGCGTGTCGTAGAACGCTATGATTCCGCTGACATCTTCGAACTAGATAAGAATGATAAAGATAACATGAATGATAAAAACGTCATGAAAGAAAGATAAGAAGGCTATGAAAGAATGATTAGGAAGTCATATATGAATGATAAGGTCTTGAAGGGGCGATCATACCTCCGTCTTACCCTCTTATATAAAACGTTCGTAAGGATTATCCGCTGAAATTACAGTTATTAAACTCTCATTCTAACATTTATACATTATTTATTTATTTATTTATTTTATTTTATTTATTTTTTATTTTATTTGTTATTTTCTTGGCTCGAATATTTAAATAGGCTAATAATACAATCGAACCTCCCGTTAAGACCAACACGCTTAAGACGAATTATTTTTGATACAAATCATTTTCTGAAGTCCCGTCAGATTGTATAGCATACTATGCTTTCTGGAAAAGGCGAATTACTGTTAATGAAAACATATTTTCTGTTCCCCTTGGTGTTCGTCTTAACGAGGTTCGACTGTAATAATTTGATTTCAGCCCAATTTTATACATTTTATGTTGTACAAATCGTAAGCTATATAAGAAATATAACAGAAGTATTTTATATTTTAAGATTTGAGTTAGAATAGGACGAGAATATAAAGCCAACGCTTATTACAGATTTCTCTTCCAAAATTGAGACGTTACATATGAAGAGTAGATTCTCTTTTCCTACAATTTTAATCACGTTTCTGTTGACATTTGTTGTTTCTTAAATATTTGAGATGCAGAACATCATATAATTCTCTAACTGGTTTAATAATCTTTCAATTAATCAAGGAAATAATATATGTTAATGCTATATATGTAATTACGTTTGGGCCTCAATTGAGAAAACTGTTATACAGAAGTAGATAAAAATTATATGATTAACTGAACTGGTATACAGGTTGATTAAAGATTGGAACAGATGTAATTTTGGACGTATTTTTTCATCCAATGAGGGCGCATTTCCTCATATCATCCAATAATGTATTACAACCCAATTCTATACGCATTCGGGTTTACAATGGACCATGTAGTATTGCATGCATTCGTGGATGGACGAATGAATGAATGAATGAATGAATTCGAAATGCATCTCAGACATATTTATAACACTACGCATTTTTGTGAGACGTCATTATATTTGCATGTGATTCTTAGGTTTTCCCCTTCCATGTAACAACTTCGACGTTTCTGTTTTTCTAGCTAGCTCCTTGCACATTATCAGCTAAATGATATCGAGATTTTTATTCTTCTTTATTTATATTCTTGAGTGTCTTCCAGTGGCGGCTCGTCGGGTGACTAGAGTGAAGCGGAACTTTACTTAAAAAAATTGGGCGGTTGAACAGTTTTTTTAATTTAAATTCCAAATCCTTTTTATTTTTTATCAAATTTAAAATTTGATTAGAAAAATAAAATTCAAAATTTTATTTTGAGCCCACTATTTTTTTTTTTTTTTTAATTTAATTCCTTTAATATAATTGGAATTACATTCAGGAACAGAAGGCTACGTTTTTAAGTCAGCGCTTTAAATGCGTTAAACGCACCAACGAAATGTTGCCCGCCGAGAAAAAGGGCCGAATGAAGCGACGATAGAAATTCAGAGCTTCGCTTCAAAACGGAAATGCTTTGCGAACATGGTTACCATGGCGATGGAATATTTACGGCGAAAGCAAGTACTGTCAGAGAAGAGAAATTTTTATCGCATCATCATGTCAGCTAGTATTGCCAGATCAGAGGTTTTACCTCTGAATCTAGAGGTTTTGCATGGGAAAAAGGTAAAAAATTACCAAAACAGAGGTATGGCTTGATCAGAAATAAAAATTGAGATTTTTGATTACCACAGAGGTTTCTAGAGGTAAAAAATTTTCTGTGGGGTGTGTTACTGGTCAAAGAAAAAAAATTAAATCAAAGAATTGAATAAAACTTTGATTCAAACTACAAACAGTTTAGTGTTATATCTGTTAGAATTATTTAATTACCCTGAAGTATTTCGAGGCACGTTGAGTGGTAACAGTAGAAGCGTGTAATTTCGTTGTGTTTTTGTTTCTTAAGGGGACACAGGACCTTTAAATCTTTAAAAAATCGATTTTTTATTTATTAGTTTAAAAAATAATATCGATTTTTGGCAGTGTTTTAAAACAAACCGCATCAAAATTCTTCAATTACTTCTTGCACTATTGTATAAAATAAAAATAACTATTACATGTTACCTTGTTACCAAGTTCCAACTTGAACGCTCTTTTTCTCAAAATCACTTTTTCTATATTGCGCAGAGATTATCTTCAGATCTATGCGCACTAGAGTTCTGAAATTTTTAATATGCTTTTATATCATAAATACCTATATTTTAAAACCAACTGACAAAGTAAAAATATATTTTCAATAATTTAAAAGAAATATGATATTTAAAATATGTCGATTTTTTATATAATTGCTATATATTATTTTTTATACATTTTAATGACTTATTTCTTCCATATTTTCTGGTTTTAGGTTAAAGCTGGTACCTTTCTTGGTAATTTGTGTGTGTGTATGTGTGAATGAAATGTTTATGCGTGATAATGGGAACCGTATCATTAACAGTGTGAACAGAAGATATATACACATTAATAAGCCTGTGAAATGAGTAAATTCCGCCTTTCTTTTCCCCTTTCCTTGCAATTATATGCTACACTGTACCGCACCATGATCGTTTTAACACACTAGAAGAATATGGAAAAGCTTGCTAGGAAGGACGAGACGTCCTTTCCACTTTCCTCACGTGATGTGGAGCCGCTCGAAGAGCAGTCGTTAAATTGGGGACACTGCTGTGTCCATCTTTTATATGGTCCAAAGTTCAGATATGCGCACTATGCTACAAGTTCTCAAACCGCCTAGGAAATCAACATTTCCGTTACTTGATTCGTTAGGTTAAACTTAATAGGTTCCTTTACAATATAACGTTTCCCTTAAATGACCAGGTATGTATTTTATTAGAAATCCCATTTTCCAAGCGGAATAACGATGATAAAAAAGATTTTTTAAGTAAAGAAAAGCCCATGCCTGTGTTAAATGTAAGTAAAGTTGCAAAAAAAGGACAAAGTATATAATCGGCATTTTAAGATTTCGTGATATTCGGAGTTTGAATGGCTGTGTGGGAGTTATTATTTAAATAAACTTTTTTGTATGCCATGTTTAATCATTGGTGTTAAATCAAATGTGTGGAATAAGAGTGGTTTCAATGATTTTGGTAACGTTACCCGTGCTCTTCACAAACATAAAGGTTCTTTTGATCGTGTGGATTGTACATTATGTTTTTCAAACTTAAAAAAAAATTTAAGTGGTATTGAGGATGCTTTAAAAGAATACTTTAGGCAATATATATTAAACGCTTCAACGAAAATATGCAGCTTAATGGACGTTTCATTCAATTGCCCGCCCATTCGTGCTGTTCTTTACTTGGGGAAGCAAGAATTAGCATTTCATGGTCATCACAAAGATGTAACCTCCACTAATCATGGTAATTTTAAAGAATTGTTAGAAACCTTTATTTCGATAAGCCCTGTGGACATTCATGAGCACTTTTGAAAAATCACACCCATGTTTGCCGGCAATTCTAAGACTATTCAGAATGAAATAATTGACTGCATTTGGCAATATATCAATGAACATATCGAAAAAGAAATAAAGGATTGCATTTTTTTCTATACAAGTAGACGATTCCACAGATATTGTCCAAAAATCTCAATGTAGTATCATAATTAGGTATGTTATTGCTGGTGGAAAGTCAGTGGAAAGATTTTTGGGATTTTATGACGTCAGTTCCAATCGGACTGCCGAAGCATTGTTTAACCTTGTATCAAGATGCCTCGAAAAATTTAACTATAAATCAAAACTTATAGGAGAATGTTTTGATGGGGCAAGCGTAATGTCAGGGCACTTAAATGGTCTTCAGTCCAAAATTAAAGAAGTAGCACCAGAAGCAGTTTTTATTCACTGTTTGGCACATCGTCTGAATTTAGTGCTGCAACAGCATTTCACAGTGTCGCATATTTTTTGCAACTGTAAGCGGCATACCTGCATTTTTTCATCATTCTGCCAAACGAACTCACGTTGTCGATACAGTCGTCGGAAAACGAATTCCTACTTCTGTTATTACGCGATGGACATCAAACTCTAAAATGTTGAGTGTTATAAATAAAGAATGGGATTCTTTAAAAGAAGTATTTACTGAGATTATGAACGATCCAACCTCCGATCAAACTTCGCTTAGGCAGAGTGTCGGCTATTTAAATATATTTAACGACTTTGAATTTTCACTTTTGGTTGTTGTTTTTAACCATATTTTTGGACTTACGGATGTTCTCTTCAATGTACTACAAAATAAGTCATTTGACATTAATTTTTGCATCTCACAAATTAAAAATACGCAGATTCTTTTAAACAGCAAACGAAAGGAGAATACATTCGTGGAAATTTTCGAATTAGTGACTTTAAAAACAACAGTTACAACTGAACACCGAGAGGGACAAAAAAAAAGTGACGCTCGCACGAGATCAAATTTTTGAAAAATATAAAATTTTACATTTTATGAAATATTAGATAACCTTAGATAAATTACCACACGTTTTCAAGATATGGAAAAGCTTCATTTTATTACATTAATGGATACTTCAAAATTTATAGAGTATTCCAATAAATTTCCTACAAAAACAATAAATAATTTAAATGTGTACTACCCCAATATATTTACTGACTTCCAAAGATTGAAAAATGAATTAAAACACATATATCTGGATAAGCAGTATAGAGATATGAAATTACAAACATTCATGGAAATTTTAACAGAAAACAGATACATTTTTAAAGAAGCTTATAAACTTTTTTGCTTAATAGTGACTATTCCGTCCACTAGTGTTTCCGTAGAACGGAGTTTTTCTTGCTTAAACAGAATCAAAATCAGTCTGCGTAATACGATGTTTGAAGACAGACATAGAAACTTGTTAAAAATTTCAATTGAAAAGTAACTACTAAACGAGTTAATAGAAACTTCGTTGACCAAACGAAACCCCATCACCATGACGACATCATCGACAAGTTTGCAAGTCTAAAAGAATCGAACTTATATTCAAAAAATAAAGACTGGGTAAGCATATATTGCATATTTTTATTTTGCTTGTTGTCTCCACATATTATCTCTGTCTGTACAACATGTAGTACTATAATATATATTATATGTGACAGATTATTGAAATATTATTGAAACGATTTTATTGTTGACATATTTTAGCAATTTTATGCATATAATGAATAATTTTATACGTTTTGATAATATTTAAATTTCATAAAATTACTAGTGCATGCGCAGTTTTTGTTTTGAAAGGTCTATTATATGTAAATAATGAATTATTTAAATACATCGATATTTTTAAATTATAGGTATATATATCACAATAAATACAATTATTTTACTAGAAAACGGAAATTTATTGGCCACTTTTCCGGTTTCTTTGGGGGATGGAGGTGGGGCTCGCCGCTTCACCCGTTCTTGAAGTCACGAACCGACACTGATGTCTTCAGGTATTGGGTCTAAACTGCATATGGCTTTCAAGCAGGAGCGGATATAGACTTTGGGAGGGTCAAAGATAGAATTTGCCGTGATCTTGGAATAATGCCCTTCATTTATCATGAAAGTTGGAATTTTTTACAGTGAAAAAATATTTTTTCGGGGTGGGTCATGACCCCTGTAGCCCTCCTGTAACCGCCTTTACTTTCAGGAAAGATTTGTAAGAGGTCAAATCAATACGTCCACGGATATACCAAGATGGAAAATGTATTCCGAAACGATCAGTAGTGATCTGGCATCATGGTCGTACACAGAAAATTCGTAAGGTTACGGAGCTACAACTCACATATTCCTATGTTGAATATACAAAATTTCATTGCACTGGGGGTTATAACCCCCCACCAACACCCCCGAGTACGTCAATCGTTGGCATCATATTTACTATAGGACAATAATCGACCAAAATGTGGGAAATTGGATTAATTTATATGTTTCATTTCTCAAGATTTTCAAAAAACAAAAAAAAACTAAAGAATTCAAACTAAACGAAAAATTTTATATGGTTTCATACAAACCTGCACAGAATTTTCTGCCACTTTTTCAAGAAACAACTTCGCCGGCAAATATTTCTGAATTTTTTTCTCAAGATCTTCTTTTTTCAATGTTAACTCATCACGTACCACCGATAAGCTAAGAACATGAGGGAGACATCACATTTTATCAATGTAGCTGCAACAGGCCTGTAGCCAAGCCGGGGCCAGAGGGGACGTGGCCCCATTTGCCCCACCGAGCTATTTAGATATAGAGCTATTTAGATTATATGGAACCATTTCCGGGTTCCCTGTGCCCCATATGCCCTTTGCCTTGCCCAATTGTCCCTCCATCTTGGCTACAGACCTGAGCTGTAATGCATTTATCAGAAATATCATTAATACTGATTTTAGTGTCGAATAGTGTAGCGTCTCGTCAATCCGAACCAATTGGGATCGACACCCGTTCGGATTAACCGAAATCTTTACTATAGAATTTACTGTAAGTTATACTTGTTTGATGTGTGTGTGTTTTGGTATGCACGCAAAACAGACGACAGACGACTGAAAAATTTTCCTTCTTTTATGGAAAAATTTCAATTAGCTTAGTTGGCAACACACCTACTGGACGGTTTGTTTACATCTTATCAGTGGGATGAAGTTGGGGAAAAAATCCAGCCGACATCGACAGGAAAAAAGTTTGAATTAACCGGATTTTCGGATTAACGAGAATGCTATATACTAAAGAAAAAAAAAAGACGTTCATCTGATAATCGAAGCATTTAAAACCAAAATAGCCTCAGCTAAACATTATAAATGAGCCCAGATTATACGAAAGAAGGAAGTAAGCCCGGTTTCGGATAATCCGAAAATTCCAGTTCTGTAAAGGAACTACAACATTTATAAAAAAATAAAAAAACCCGCCTAATTCCATATAACTAAATTATTGTATTGGTAGTCAAAAGTTACGAAACACATGTACGGGCTATAATTAACATATTAACTATTTTGGAAGTTATGCAAAGCATATAAATAACTATCTAATATTCGTATTGATTAGCGTGCTGGTAAGCTATAATTGTTTGATGCGTGTGTTTTGGTACGCACGCAAAACAGACGACAGACGACTGAAAACTTTTCCTTCTTTTATGAAAAAATTTCAATTAGCCTAGTTGGCAACACGCCTACTGGGCGGTTTGTTTACATTTCTCCTTTATGGCTAGAGTATATCAGAAAACAAATATGCGCTTATTATCGGAAACATTGACTGAGTGTCAAAAAAAAAGTAAGGGCAGTCAGCCATTCTGGTTAATCCGGAGTTCGGTTAAGCGAAGTTCGAACAATCGGGGTTCTACTGTATATAAAAAAATCGCTATCGGCTTACTGAGGTCGTTGTTTATGAAAAACAAATTATTGGAATGGTCTATCACGAACAGTGACGCTGTGTTCTCAGAAATAGATACGGGGGGCGACGATACGGGGTTCGAATCCAGGATGGGGAAAGCGTCTCTTTTTCTCCAAAATTACATAAGCTCTAGTTTGAGCTGTAATTAATACGTGGGTGGCAAAAATTATAGTATAATAAATTCCCCCACGAAAACTCACAAAATTCTCGCCCCGGAGGCTTTCTTGTGTTGACCATATTTGGCAATTGTGTTATCCCTGCGGAGGGTAATAATACCTTAACATGCAATTTTAATATAATCAAAGCTGGCCTATGCATAAGTGGTATCATGGGACGCATCTCAAAAAGTGTTTTTTTTTTAAGCCAATAGAGGGAGCTTGCATTCTAATACTTGTGCGTACGTTTGAATGGTTGGTTGTATTTTGTTTATTTGGATTTTTTATGGCGCAAGAGCATCTGGGCTATACTGCGCCAAACATGGTAAAATCAAAGACTGCTGTATGGTTGTATTTTCATGGCATAAAGACAATAAGGACCGTTCTGGGAGGGAGCCTGGCTCCGGTACTTCTTCATTTTTGGCGATTATTTAAATATTAGCCGGAGCCCCTCCAGGGTCATGAATTGCCAAAGAGGTCATGGAAAATTAAATTTGAGATTAAGGTCAAGCATTTTGTTGTCCAGAAAAATGGACATAAACAATTGATATGATTTATCGATTCTTTTGCAGCCATTCAATTTTTTAATCGATTTATCATAATATTAGGGCTCCTGCACTTTTTTTTTTGTTAGAAATTAAGCCCTGATTCTGCGCCTCGTACGTCTGAAAGTTCCCAATTTCGAAAGCTTTGGTTTCATTAAATGCATACTTATCACATACTGTTTTGAATAAAAAGGCGTTAAGGAGCGCAAATTTCAAGTTTCATACAGGCGCATAAAAAAAACACTTACGCCGGGCCTATATATATATAGTTTATTATATGCTTATTCTATCATTATGGGCTTACTCTATGACAAAATGCAGAGAACCTAGACATACTTATCTAGCTCTTTTTGTATTTCTTCCACTATCTCGTTTTCGACTTTATACTTCGATTCAGCCTTCACTTTTTTCAATTCGCTTTCCTTAAAAGTTAAAAATACAAAGAGTGAGGTGTAAAGCGAGATTGCTAGAGATAAATACATGGGCACAATAATTAATATCAATCGCTTACAATAGCGTTGCAATTCAAAATTCATGAGGGGGCTCAAGCGGTTATGGGGGGGCACAAGTGGCTTTAAAGTAGATTGTGTAACGCGGCCTATGGGAAAATAATGTGTTTTTATGTTTGATGAGGTGGAAGGCCCTTGATTTACTTTTCCTACATCACTGATCGTCTTATATAGTGCCCGAATGAACAACTGCCAATTTCATCATTGTCTTGTAATACAAAAAGGTGAAAGAGGGGCGTTCAAATATTACATGAGCAATATTTTGACCATTTCGACCCCCCACCCCCCACCCTAGTACGCAAAATTTAACATTGGCTAATATAAGAAAACGAGACCAACGGCAACGCCCCCCCACCCCCCACCTCCAAGGTGCTTACGTAATATATATACTTGAACTCTCCCAAGAGTCAAATAGTAGGTATTCATAATTCTGCTAACAAATTCTTCCGTTTAAAATAAAATTAAGAAGATATTTAAGTTGTAAAAACGTTAGCTGAATTTTAAATTAAAGTTCCTTTCTTCGGAATCACATAATAATAAGCAGTAGTGCAGTAGTTTAAAATTCGTGGGGGGGGGGCCTTAAGATGTTATGGGGCTCAAATAGCTTTAAAGAGAATTATGTGTTTTGATATCCAGTTGGGGGGCTGGAGCCCCTGCCCCCCCGACTTCTACGCCGTTGTAGTAAAGTAATAACAATAACCAGAGCCTAACGAATCGCGGTGGATGTACTCCCTCCCCACCTCAAAAAGGAATTCAGAATTTAGTAAGAAGAGAGGTTTCCACTCGCTAACTGCAAACATCTAGTCGCCAATGACGACCGAGTGACCCAATTTGTCGAGCTCCAGCAGTAATGATATGGAAAAATAATTAGTATGTGTAAGAATTGTTACGTGCGATTCTTACTTCAATAAATGGTTCGTATTCATGAATTGAGTTGATTAGCATTTGTTCCTTTCTTTTTACTTCTTTCCTCCTCTTTTCTGCTCTTCATCCGGATATCAAACTCCTGAAAAAAAAAAATAAATATATATATATATATATATATATATATATATACCCAACATAAAAAAAAAATCCAAAACACAAGGGCCCTTAAAATCTAGTAAGACCTACCATTTCAACAACCTTCTACCGGAAATCCTAATAGATAGCAAACTAAAGGGAAGAACATCATTGTTAAAGTAACAAAAGCTAAAATGGCAATGGGAGGAAGAGGAGGAGGAGGAAGGTGGTAATAATGATGTGGAGGATGACGAGGATGATGATGACGAAGATGACGAAGAGGAGGAGGAGATGCAATGGGGGAAAAATGGCCGCCAGAAAATGCCAACGAGCTCGGCAGTGACCATTCTAGGCTAGGTCCGGGGGGGGCCATATATCCCCAAATATAATTGGATTTTATTATCCTACCTATGTGCACGAGCCACCCGTACACATAGGCAGGAATTTCTTCCCCCAAAATTTTTTTTTGTCTAGAACCGCCACTGGAGCTGGGCATTTCACAAGGAAAACTGTCCAATAATGGAGAAAGGTAAAGAAAAAAATCATTGGACAAGATGAATAGGTGAAGTAAAGAAACAGATTATAGGTAACATGAAAATGCAATGCTCGCACGTTTAGAGAACGCGTACGGAGACAGCTATGGTAGGTACACGAAGATACCTTTATTTAGTTATGGAAAAGCAAGACTTGAATACAGTTATTTTAAAACCTCTGAACTGAGAACCCCTCGAATACGGTCACCTCATTTTTTTTTAGGGTGAGATAAAAATTTCCCGGCAAAAAAGTTCTTCACAACAATGTGGACTCTTTTATGGGCAAATTTTTCAGTCTTGTGACTCTCCGCTAATGAGATGTTTTGCTGTGCGAATAGGGTTAATATTAAATTGAGAATAACAACAGTTCCTTTTAAGACTACCATTCTTACCTCTCTTTTCTTGCGTAGTTCATCATCTAGTTCTTTGATTTCCTTGTGTTTTTTCAACAGTTTAGCAGTTATGGGAACATTTGCTTCACAATACGTGGGGATGATTCTGAAAACAATTGGAGCGGGATATGACAATAGAATTTCATTAAAAATACCAAGTCAATAAATGTATACTATTTGAACTTAAGGTATGAATCGATGACACCTGAAATTGTAAAGAAACTTGTCACTAATTTCAATAATACGATTTACAATGTCGGTAGCAAAAACGATATTTCCTAAACTTGGGGTTCCGATCAGATTAAATAAAATAACTGATACATAACATAAGATGGCGCAAGTTCATGATTCGTCACCTAGTTTTCTCTCCTCATAAAAATGCTCTATAATTTCAGTAGATCTACTTATGACGTCACACTTTCTATGACGTCATGTTTAGACGGCTCCTTAGCGTTTATAACTCCATTTGCACGAGCTCTGAGTTTTTCCCAAGCATTCAACATGCATGCATAACTCGAATGTTGTAAAAGCCCGAAGCGGGTGGAGTCTCCCCACCCCCCACTAACCCTTCACTGATTCAGGAAAAATTACAGGGCCAAAAAACCACCGTAAACAACATGGCAGCACCTTAGCTGCCGTGTTGCCAGCCGATTTGGAAACACTTAAAAAATCAGTAGGTGACGGACTGTTCAATTTTACCCATAAGATTTCTCATAGCAAGTATTGTTGAGTCAGGACGAAGTGTCATTTTAGCAGCACTTGGTCAGATAGGCTGAAACCCACTACCCCTAAATCACCTCCTGGTCTACTAGTAGTAAATAGTGGTCTAAAAACATAAACAAACTGTGTAAAACCTACGTACAAATAAATATTTTCCCAACATGTCCCTTGCTTTCTTTGAGTCGTTAAACTCAAACAAACAATATTTTTCCACATTTATAAAAATAGCATTGGCATGTAGATAACAAATATAGTTAAAAAATTAAACTTAATTGAACGTTTGAAATGAAAAATCAAAATTAGAAAGCGATTTCACTGAAAATAGGTGTATTTCTTGAGATTACTGTGATTTATGATTTCTCTTATAGTCCTAGGTTCTGCTGCGTTTTGTATGCATTCCTTATTGGATTTCTTCTGTTGTTAGGATGCAAATGATTGCACCAGCACAGGGCTTTCAAAATTATTGAAGGGCGGGGGCCAAGTATATATTATATACATTTATATATCATGATATTATATTTGCAAAATTGCAATTTAGTTTAAATTATTGTTGGGGGGTCGGTCCCCATCCCACTATACGTCTGTGGATCATCAAATACCCTTAGATTAAACTCCGCACAATCACCTGTGACCCTGCAGGCCCTGGATAACGAATCGATGGATAATATTTTTTGACATCCACATTTAAGTTCAATTAGAGCTTATTTGTAAAGAAGTAAATGAAACACAGTGTCTCACTACTGAAACAATGCTTTTTTCTTCGTCTATAAGGTTTTGAGGCATTCTTCTTCTCAGAGTGCACACAACCTGTTGATCAATACATGGAGCCACCAGGATACGTTTTAGTAATTTTTTGTGAGGAATTGAGATTTATAATACTTTGACACCCACATTCATGCCTCACTCAAGTTTTGGCGCTACTCTAAGAAACGGTAACTCGCCAAACGTTTTTCGCTTTGGTGTATTTGGCAACTTTGGGTGGTTCTACTTTTACAAGAATTACTAATTTAGGAGGTTGCGGTGCGTAGGTTCAATGCCAGAATCCGGAAAGGGTGGGGAGTCCCACCCACTAGGCAAGTACTGTGCGTTCGCGCTCAGTTGGCGTGTGTTACCGTTAGCAGACTGGTTAGTCCATTGCAGTTTAGAGAAGGCCATCTTGAAGGAACTGTTTTTTTCCGCGTGAAAAACTAGTTTCGACAAGATGCCCTTCAGGGGTTTCGGTGAAGAGGTTCATGACGTTGACTAATATTTTGCATAAAATGTGGTATTAGAGTATTTATAACATGTCTTTTGAACATTTTTTATATATATTTAGAAGCCGTTGACAATTTACGAAATGTGAAAGGAGTCGTGAGTCAAATAGTTTGAAAACTGCTTTAAATCATCCGTTCATCTTTATCTTTTCCTGCCTCTAGGTCTCTTCCTAATGGTATTTCTCTCTAATGCTAATTAATTGGATAATTAGCATTTTTTATCATCTTAGTATTTTAGCCGTACTTTTAACTCGTTTGCTACTTTTATAAGTTGCATATATTAAAAAGTAATCAAATTAAAAATAAAATGAATTACTATAAATATAAGTAAAATAAAAATTTAACAGAATCCTGCATCACTTACAGTTCATCCGATCGACCAGCAACTTCACTACTCTCTCGATCTGCTATGATTTTATAAAAATCCATATTTCCTTAGCTTTAGAAGGTAACGACCACACAGACTGACTTAAAACTTCCTTTAAAAAATGAAATTTCGTTTCAATAACTGAAAACTTTAACAGGAAAAATGCCTTGTTTCATATTCAAGTTGGTATTTAAACCAAGAAAGAAGCTTTCTGGAATGAAAAAGCATTAAACGTATTGTTTACTCAGTGTTGCCATAGTAATCTCCATTCTGTTGGTAATATTCCTTTCTCAGCATAAGAATATCGTTAAATTTAACATCTGTAAGAATATCGTCTCAGAGTACAGAATTGCAGATTACCTATAGTCTGGAGACAATTTAAAAGTGATTATTTTAAACTATCAAGAACTGGGAAAATTTGGACCACAATTGAATCGAAATTTGTAAAAAGGGGATAATATGCTATGTGTAAAATAAATGGCACATATCCCCTTTTTACAAATTCTGATTCAATTAAGAGTTTAATTATTTTCGCAATTAAGCATTTGACTATATTTGTCGTCTAGGTTGGCGGTCGTTTAGATAGGTTAGCTCCCCATCAAACGAAGAAAACCTTAT
>QLNU02014802.1:100055033-100084295 GCA_006491805.2 Dysdera silvatica
AGTTGATCGCCACGTTCATTCCTTTCCCCATATCCGTATTTACCAACCGATGTCTCTCCTTGTTCCTGTTGTCCAATTCTTGCATTGAAATCCCCCATGATGAGCTTGATATGTTGTTTCCCTTTGGTGTGTAACTCTTTGATTTCTTCATAAAATTCTTCAACCTCTTCGTCGGTATGGCTTGATGTTGGTGCATATACCTGTACTATTTGAAGTTGGTATCGCTGGGTTAGTTGAACAACGAGCCTCGCTGCTCGATCTGATGTACTTTCAACTTCCAGAAGACAGTCTTTAATTCTTTTGTTGATTAAGAAGCCAACACCACTTGTTCTTCCAGTTTCCGTTCCTCTATAATAAAACAAATGTCCACTTTTAAGTTCCACCAACTCTTCACCTTTTCTTCTAACTTCACTGAGTCCTACAATGTCCCATTTGATCTTGTCAAGTTCTTCTTCCAATTCCTGAAGTTTTGCTTCAGAAGCAAGGGATCGTCCATTAAACGTAGCCAAGGTCAATAACAAACGGCAGCCTGGGCCATTCCAGTGATTCTTAGCACCCCCTGCTTTCATGCCACACTGACCGCTGCCTTGATCAGGAGCACTCCAGCACCTGGAGACTAGGGGCCATGGTTTCTGGTGTGTCAACATAATGGAGGAATTAGCCATAATTTCACCACGCTGGCTAGACGGGTTGGTGAATTAGCCCTCCCCTTCCGCCTTTCTATCCGTGCAGCAAATATTAATTTGCCACATAAATAGAAAGCTCAGCCTGCACCACTTGAAGGCGGGGTAGGACACTAGGTTACTGGCCTGGCCGGTTCCACACATCGTCACATACGTTCAGCGTGTGGGTCTCCTTCCAGTTAGATACCAGCAACCCTTTTGCAGGCCATATATATATATATATATATATGAATTGTGACTTTTGTTTTCGAAGGGGAGGTGTTGTGAGAGCTTGGAGGTGCTCCACTTTTAAAGTCACTCTACACCACTGGTATATATATAGATGTAAAAGTATACACTGCATACTTTTAGGATTCTTAAATGAATTACATCTGATTAATAGGATGATTAATAGGATTCTTAAATGAATTACATCTGACTAATAAGGGCATCAATATTGTTTTTGCACCTGAGAGACTAACAACTCGGAAAAAGCGCAAAAAAAAAAAAGAGTTTTCGGAAACCTGGCGGTGTACGATCTCACGCCTCTTTTCCGCAAAAGTTCTCTGGCCAATAAGCTTGCTATGGGTGACCTGTAGCATGGTGGTTTTTAAAAAAAATCTTCATGTTATTGCATATTAGAACATTGAAAATATATTCAATAACATTGACGATTTTTTGTTTGCAGTTTTGTCATTGGTGAATAAAGAATAACATTCGAATTTAAGCGGAATAGAAAAACGACCCGCGTGCCCGTCAAAACTTGAACGAATGCTAATAGAAACAAAAAGAGAAAAAGCACCCTCTGGCATTTCGTGCCTTTCGGGTTACCATGACAACCAAAATTAAAAAGTAAAGAATTAATCACAATTGACATTTCTTCATGTAGCTATTATTGATTCCACCAGAATATAATGGCAACAAACATTTTTCATTGGTTTTAACACAAATGATTGTATTATTAATATTATCATAATAAAGTGGCAACAACATCCTACCTTTATGAAAATGTCCTGCAAAAAAGATTAAAGAAAAATGTGTCGCTTTTTTTTTAATTGACCTCCTTAAAAACATTTTCAACTTTAAAAAAAAAAGAAGAAGAAGAAATCGTTTCTAAAAACTCTGCTGTGTATGTTTTCGTATATTATGCAATTGCGAATGTATATCATGAATCATGATATGTAATTATTCATTGTATACCATAAGGTTGTACTAATACACAATTAACTATAATATCAACAATATTATAAATAGGCTATATAAATAATTCCCTTTTGACTTCAACTCACACATTAAACTCTAGTGGAAACAGTATTTTCTTAAGTTCACAAGCCTGACTTTATTTGAGAGGGAAGGAGGGAAAATGCAATATGTATATTCGCTCAAAATGCGGCGGCGGTGGCATCGAATTCGTGGGTCCGAGACACTTTTTGCACCCTCAATAATTTTGTTGTGGGTTCCTCGAACCCATAATATTTTTGCTCGTGGGGAAAATACGCGTACGGAAATATATATGCACAACGGTATTTCATTTCTTTTTTTTATCTAAATGTTCTTGTAAGATATTATTACCCTTCTCAGGGATAACACAATTGCCAAATAATGGTCAACACACAAAGCCCCGGGGCGAATCTTTGTAATTTTTTTATGCCTACAAAACCGAAATAAATTAAATAATTATCAAGAGAAGAAATAATATAATTAACTATAATTTGCTTCATTTTAACATTTCAGGTGTCTTATTGTACCAGATAATCTGATAATGAAATTTAAATTACACTTGAATCCTTTGAAAATGCCCAGGTCAATCGGTTTAAAATTTTCGCACCCCCAATAACTTTTCAAGCCGACGCCAGGTGAGCGGCGGTATACAGTTTTGCAGATTTACAAGAAGTATCTCTTAAACATGTAACATCGCATTGTAAATGAGATCTGATAATTTACATGAGTAGTTAATTTAGTTCTTATGCATACTGGCTCGGCCAGTGATACAGGGGCTTGCGTTTAGGGAAAAAAAAATATATATATATACTGCCGTGACCAGGATTCGAACCTGGGTTATTGCGGTCACAACGCAATGTACTAACCACTATACGATCACGGCACGTCTGCTGCTTACAAACTAGTCTTTAAGAGAGTGGTATCTATGATAAAAACTCGCCTTGGGCGTTTAAAAAAAGAAAATAAACGAAATCTGAACAACTGTTGTTGATCGCTCCAATAAACAACCTAATTATCAAAAGAGGTAAAAAGTGCGTTCTGGCAGCACTGACACCAGATGGCAACACTGATCATCATAACGCTCTGGTTGCTACGGATAGCGCCTCAAATATTCATCGCCATATTTTTTATGTACTTTTAGTATTATTTTTAAAAATAGGTACAGGCCATAGGCGTACGCAGAAAGTTTGTAAGGGGGAGGGGGGTTTATAGAGCTGCAACTCACATATTCCTGTAAAATATACAAAATTTCATTGCAATGGGTTACAACCCCGCGTACGCCAATGGTACGGACATAGGCGAAACTTTGGGTTAAATATCTTAAACTCGGAGAGGGGGCCCAAAAAAAAATCCAAAATTGTATGGGTAAAGTACGATTTCCCCTCTTTTCTTAAAAAACTGGGGAAAGTGCCCTTGCCTCCGCCAGATTACACCTATGGTACAAAGTCCCTAGGGAAGACAGAACTAAGCACAATCTAGAATTTTTAAATTTATTGATCGAGGGGTTGGACATGAATATATTATCAGGACCAGGGAGTCTGCTGCACCCTCTAACACCCCAAATTTCTTGACACACACCCCTAAAACTCAAAGGTTATATACTCGCAATAATATATTCAAATTACAAGAAAGAAAAAATATTGTAATTAAAATTATTTTTCTATACTTTTTCTGCATATGTAAATTGTAATAATCTTTTATATGTAGCAATTTTTCAAAGAAAAATACGGATAGGGATACCAAGGAGGGAGAAGGTATCATATAAAGTAAAATCCTGCCACCTCAAAAATTATCAACTGTCTGTGAATAGACTAAATGTCCAAGAAGAAATGCTTGAATTTTGTTTTCCTCTGAATAAAAGAATGAACTTTTTTATATAAATATGGAAGAATTATTTCATTGCTACAAAATATTTTGTTTCTTCTTTTCTGGTAAGTACATTTTATAAGAAAAATTAAAATTTTGAAGGTAAAATTCACACTTCTCCCAAACGAAGTTTGACACCCACCCCCCGAGCAAATATTCTTGCAGACATCCTGATCAGGGCCGCAGCGATCGGGTGTGCAGGTTGTGCCCCGCACGAAGTCGCCTGAGCAGGAGGGGCGGCATTTCAACACGATAAATTGTAACTCTTTGTGCAATGCATTCAGATCAATTATTAAATGCATAAATAATTAAATTCATTGAGACGATACATTATAATAATTTTTTAAACAATTCATTAAGTAAAACTTTACTGTAGAACTTGTACAATTTAAAATAAAGAATAAGGCGATAAAATACAAAATTAGCAGTAAACAACAGATTAGCCGTTTCGTCTTGATATATCACTACTTCCACCACATGCATGCATGCATGCCCGTATCCAAAGGGGTGATCTTGGGACCCACCCCAAAACTTATTTTTTATAGGACTTCGCTACAGCATTTCATGTTGTAATTGTATCGATACATGCTGTAAAAATTTATGAACCCCCGAAATTAAATCTTGGCTACGGTCTTGCCCTCCACTATACGTTGATAAACAACAACTCAAAACCGACCCTGTTTTTTAACATGATGTTGATCGACCCTGAACATTCCGAACTACACCAAGTTGCCGCGTAAGATAAATTCGCCCAAGTGTTTTAACCTTCATTAAAGGTATTTTGTATGATTCGTTTTTTAAAATTTCTACTAATACTAAAAAGATTGTAAATCCTCCTCGTCTGTGGTGCTAAAATTTGCAACATCATTTCTTTTTATTTATACAAATCAAACACTACGCAGATTAAATTAAGAAACAATTTTTATCAACGTTTTTTAGGCGTAGTAATAGTGACGCTGACGTTAAATACGATCGGAAAATGCGCTTTAAATACGTTCGTAGGGAATTGATTGTTTGTCGTCTGTAGCTCAGTTGGTAAGAGCACCTGCCCGGATTGTAGAAGGTCGTGGGACCCCACCAGATGCAAAACACATTTCTTTTCCTTACGAACGTTTCACCATCTAACCATGCCATAACATCGGCGTTACTATTACTACGCCTAAAAACGTTGATAAAAATTGTTTCTTAATATAAGAATCATTTCTATTTAGTAAGTTTTTAATGGTTATTTTTTGTTTTCCCTTATGCGAAAAATGAACTTGCCTTTCAAATTTTTGAAACTACTATGTCTACTTCATTGTAGTGAAAAGTTTCGCTTACTTAAATTCAAATTAATTCAAAAGTTTGGAAATGGTAGATGTACTATCATCATCCCTAATTCAAAATTCAAAACTGTAACAATAAAATATAAACGCAATAATTAGATATATACATTTTATAATATTGAAGCATATATTTTATAAAGTAGTTCTTATTGATAATTAGGTTCTAGTTTTTCTTTATAAAATAAAATCTTCGTAAATTAATATTTATGTATATTATAATAATTATTTTATGAGCCAAGCATTTATTTTATAATAATAATTATTTTTATAATAATAATTATTTTATAATAATAATTATTTTATAATATCATTATTTATAATAATATTATTTTATATCTTCATTATTATTAATAATAATTAATATTTTATATGTAACAATAATAATATTATTATATTTTCATTTAACAGACTTTTTTACACATTTAACAAAAACTTTAAATTATGTATTGCAAATTTGATAATTCTTATCTGCTTCCTTAATAAAAAAAAAACTAAAATATGCAAAGGAAAAGTGTGGGTAGGTTGCAACAATTTCAGAGAACTAGAACATTCCAGTAAAATAATGCAATCCCTTAATCATCTTTTCGACTTAATCAGACATTGCGATTGGTTAAAAATTTAGAGTGTCGTGTGCAAACCACCAATCAAAAGTTTTCATAGTTTTCTGTAACCAATCACCGTTGACTTTTGCGCTTATCACCCTAAAGGGTGCTGTGTGATTTTGCACATGTTTGCCCTCTGCGTCGATTGTTTTTGCACACGTCACTCTGAAATTGCAACCAAACCCCTGAACTCAGTAATATAAATACGGAGGGTGGAGCATAGAAAGGGCACATTCAGCGAAGTTCCTGAGAGGTTCACACTTTTGACGCAAACCTTGAAGTTTCCTCTGTGATCGGTGAGTTTATCTTTTATTTTGATTATTGCCAAATTTTAAAAAACTTAATTGTTATTTTTCAAATTCCCTGCGTTTCTGCTTTTTACATTCGTATAAATATGCAAATTACTTGGTCAATCTTTTAAAAAATTATTTAATCTATTTTACCGAAAATTTTTCAAACGAACAGTTAAACAACATTAATTACTTGGCATTGCTTTTGATAAAAGAGCAAAAAGTGTATTTAAAATTACAAATTTGAACTTACTGCACTTTTCGGACTGTTTATAATTTTATGGCCCTGCTAGGGTTCATACGTTAGGTATACTTCAACGCTTAATAAACTTTTAAAATACAAACTGTTTATTGCGGGCTCAATCAGTCCATATATTAAAGGTTTTCAAATTGTGTAATTGTGGGTATTTGGTTGAAAAAGTTGTGGAGATTTTCTAAGATTTTATTGTATATACCACGATTTTAGCCTAGTTCCCCTCTGCGCACTTCTTGTCTTAGAAAAATAGACACTTTCATACAAATGCTTAACTTGAGAGTTAAATATAGCGTAACCTGAGGTGGGGAAAAAAAATTGATGGAAAAAGATCTATTTTGTTTCTGTTCTAAACAAACTGGGGAGGGGGGCATGTGCCCCCTTACCTCCGCTATTTTATGCCTATGCTTTCATACGTTTTATGGTAAAAATAAGGTTTTTTTTATAAAGCTAGTGATATTTATGAGTTTATTATAGAACTTGTGACATTTATGAGTTTATTATAAAGCTAGTGACATTTATGAGTTTATTATAAAGCTAGTGACATTTATGAGTTTATTATAAAGCTAGTGACATTTACGAGTTTATTATAAAGCGAGTGACATTCATGAGTTTATTATAAAGCTAGATGACATTTAGAATTATAAAGATAATGTGTTTAAATTGCAAAGGAGAATTGCAACCTAAAAATTGCAGCATTACTGATTTATACTGTGTATCAGTAACGTAGCAATTCAAAATTCATGGGCTCAAGTGGCTTTAAAGAAGATTATGTGATGCGGCCTTAGAGAAAACAATGTGTTTTGATATCTAACGGGAGCGCTTGAACCCATGAGCCCCTCCTTTCCTACCTCATTGCTGTGTATAGCTGTATATTGCTGTATATAACATGGATTAGTTTATGTTAGCTACATCTACTATGTGCAGTAACAGTGAGTTCTGTGATCTTTAATATGTGAAGGTATTTAATTTTTCTTTTTATTTGCTGTCCCAGTAATAAGGAAGTTAGGAGTTGATTTCACAATAATTTTCATGACGTCATACCTTATCGAAGGGAATGGCCTCGCCACAGTCGTGGACTATTGCCCTCTGTACTTCCTTAGACTTTGCTGTGTGTTGAACTCTAATCTTCAGTTGTGACGCGTAAGTCTACGACGCCGATATTACGCGTTTAATTTTTGGAAATTATCCAGCGATAAAGCGTCATCAGTTTTGTGTAATCACTCTCCTTGTGCCCTTAACAGATAAGAGGATGGAGAAAGAAAAAAACATAAAGGCAATTCATGTCAAATTCTCTGTCAATCTCTTACAAAATTATTTCTTTAATCGCAGTTCCTCTCTCTCTCTCGGGTCAGCTAAAGATTACTTTTAATCGTTTTTGAAGAACGCCGTACTCGATTACATTAGAAAGCAGCCAAAGAAGATTTTTTAGAGGGGATGGAATGGAATTGGGTTTTACTATCTAAAATTCAATATGGTGCGTTCGCGCAGACCTGACGCCTGATACCGTTAGCAGACGGGTTAGTCCATTGCAGTTTAGGGAAGGGCGTCTTGCCGAAACTGGTTTTTCGCGCGGGAAAAACCAGTTCCTCCAAGACGGCCTTCCCTAAACTGCAATGGACTAACCCGTCTGCTAACGGTATCACGCGCCAACTGAGCGCGAATGCACAGTAGAAGTAAATTCATTTCTTTTAGCCATTATGATTTCTGAATTGACTCCGTCTCCTTTACCCTGGTTCAAACAGCGATGACTTCGTAGTGTTCCTCTTTTTCCGCCGTCCGAAACTTAGTAATGGAATCGTGAACTATCAGAAACATTCGCCTCGATTTGAGAATATTTCCTTTAAATTTAATTATTTTACCACATCGTTTTACCTCAAGTTTACGAAGTGAAAAGAAAAATGAACAACAATTTTTATCTACAAAAATTAATAATAACTCTATTAAGTAAAATTACATTGCCGGAAAATGAAAAAAGAACACCAAGAAGGAATTGCTGGATGGTTATGAAATTTGCATATGTTAATGGGGTGGAGCACACGTAGGCGTGATCTTAATTTCAGGATCCAACAGTTATCGCTTACGCCAAATCATGCTATAGCATGCAAATTATGGTCGGTGGTATTTAAGGAAAAGGGCGAAGTAGATGTAATCATTTGTCGAATTATAGACACTTACAAAGACAGAGCGGCGTTGTCAAGCAGAACATTCACTGCATCGCAAATTCGAGCTGCCGTTGCAATTGAGATGACCGTGCAAACAATCTGCAATCGTCTACTGGAAGCAGGACTACGTGCACGTGTACCTCTGGCATATGTACCCCTGACTCCGACCCAAGGTCGGGACCAGCTGCAGTGGTGCCGACAACGTCTGCACTGGAGAGCACACCAGAGATCTGTCGTTTTCAGCGATGAAAGCGATTCTGTTTGGGAGCCTCAGATGGCCGTATGCTTATTCGCAGACGCACAGGGGAGCCTCTCCACCCTTCTTGCATCCGCCATTGACACGCATGGCCTACACCTGGTCTTCTCGTATGGGGAGCGATCAGCTATCACTCCCGTACAGAACTAGTGTTTGTACTCGTACGTTAAACAACATTCTGTATATTGAAATTATCATTAAGCCAGTATTTAGTTGTTGTACCATTTGCACGGCTAGTCCATAATGGCGTCTTCCAGCATGACAATGCCCGCCCACACACAGCTCGTACAACGTAACATGCACTTCAAGATATCAGACAATTTCCATGACCTGCACATTCACTGGACGTACTTCCATTAAGCACGTGTGGAATTGTATGTGACAACGACCAACCGGCCTCACGGAGTCCCATTAGACCACCTCCCTCAAATTTCGTTAACTGCTGAAATTTTACACGTCTTCCACGTCCATTTATTGTAGCTTCTTCAGAGTCTTCGCAAGTGTCTATAATTCGGTGACTGATTACATCCACTTCGCCCTTCTCCTTAAATACCACCGACTGTAATTTGCATATTATAGCATGCTTTGGAGTAAATTATTACAATTTCATTAAATAGCTTTTTTAAGTTATTGTTACTAAGTTTAGAAATAGCTTTTCAAGCAAGTTCTAAGTTTATTAACAGCCTTTTCAAAACACTGTTACTAGTACCTTGCTATATTGCCACATTACTGGCTTTATTATAGATTTTCAAGTTATTGTTATAGGGTTTATTACAGCTTTTTCATGTTAATCGTGATTGTAGCTAATTTCTAATATGATAAAACTGATGTTATTTTCCACTATGTTTCCGTTTAAAAGTATCTAGTATCTGCAATAACATCTTCGAACTATCGTAGCTTACACCATGGGCAGACTGGGTTAGGATGTATATACATACATACAGTAGCTCCCTCATTTCTACAGGCAGCCTACTTTTAACATGGACAATTTCACGAATGCTGATAGTCCGGTTTCAGCTTTGGTGGTCTTTTCGCTTCGTTCGGAGTCTGGCGCGACTTGGTTCCTGCTCGTACGACTATGTCGCTTATAGTGGGGCTTGACTTTGTTGGAATGTATGGGATATTGGCCAAGCACATGCCTGTATCCAAAGGGGTAATCTTAGGGACTATCCCCCCATCACCTCCCGAAACAAAATTTTTAATGGAGCTTAGCCACAGACTTTCATGAGGTGATTGCATCGATACATGCTGTAAAAAATTTTGACCCCCACGAAATTAAATCCTAGATACGGCCTTGACCAGGCCCCCGAATTGAGATGGATTTCTGTTTGCTCCCGCTCTTCTGGGATTTGGCCCTGCTTTTCCTCGCTGACTGATCTTTGTCTCCAGTGTCTTGCGGGCGTCCTTTGTTCCGTTTCGAGCTGTTTGGCCACGGTCACCGATCGTGCGCGGCGCCGATCGCCCTGGAAAAGCTTTCGTTTGCAGGCGGGTGGGACACCGGCTAGACGCTTAAATGGTATGGATGGCACTCATTTCCGTGCACTCTGGTTGTGCTCCTTGGCGCTCTGCACCCATCCAACGATGTCCGGAGGACTTCCGTAGGAACTTTGGCCGGCCCGAAGTCTTCTTCCGTGCCATCCATCTATTTCATCTGTTCTTCGGGGCGAATTGATTATGGATTGGTTTTCGGTTGAGTTAAATGACGGTGCCTCTCTGTGCGCCAATACGGATCGGCATCCTCTCATTAGCCTATTGGCCGTTAAGTTCTTTTGATGTTAAAACCTGTCTGGGATTACAGTGCTGTTTTTCGGCGGCCACCCTCCCCATTAAATTTATGCACAATCATTATCATCAGGAATGTTGAAAAAGCTTACATGCATCAAGCGTATGTAGCTGCAATAGAAACGGGGGAGCTTCTGTTCATATATACAATATAATGAAAGTCTAGCTAAATTCTACTTAAGAGGACATGCATTCATCAACGAAGAAAATTTGTTTAATGCTTAATGTTTGTACAACGAGTTTCAACTGACCTGCATAAGAAAGAATGCAAGCTAATATTTCTACTTTTATTTTTAACATTCTCTCTTTTTTATTAAACAGTTAAACGATATATTGCATATACATATATAATATAAGAACGCAGATTTTTCAATTTTTTTTTCCTTCCTTTAATTTCAGAGTTATCTTAAAAATATGTCTTGCCAAAAAAAATCCTGTGACGCTTCAACGTCTGGTTTAAAAGATTCCTGCGTTTGTGGAAGTGACTGCAGATGCTGCGATTCTTCAACTTGCAACTGTAGAGATGGTTGTAAATGTTGCGATTCTTCAGATTGTGGCTCAAAGAAAAGGTGTACCTGCACTTGTGGAGATGATCGCATATGCTGTGGCTCTAGATGCTGCAATTTAAAAGGGAAATGTAGCTGTGCAGGTGATTGCAAATGTTGCGATTCTTCAACTTGCTGTTCAAAGAAGGAATGCGCCTGCAAAGTGATTTAAAATGCTGCGCTGCTTCAACCTGCTGCTGAAGAATGCACCTGTGGAGGTGATTGCAAATGCTGCAATTCTTCAACTTGCTGTTCAAAGAAGGAATGCGCCTGCAGAGGTGATTGCAAATGCTGCGGTTCTTCAGTATGCTGCTCAAAGAAGGAATGCGTCTGCAAAGATGATTGCAAATGCTGCGCTTCTTCAACCTGCTCTTCAAAGAAGGA
The DNA here is from genome assembly GCA_006491805.2 of Dysdera silvatica. Taxonomy (NCBI): domain Eukaryota; kingdom Metazoa; phylum Arthropoda; class Arachnida; order Araneae; family Dysderidae; genus Dysdera; species Dysdera silvatica. Next base: position 100,066,385 of record QLNU02014802.1, read on the forward strand.
ATGCGCCTGCAGAGGTGATTGTGAGTGCTGCGATTCTTCAACTTGCTGTTCAAAGAAGGAATGCGCCTGCAGAGGTGATTGCAAATGCTGCGGTTCTTCAGTATGCTGCTCAAAGAAGGAATGCGTCTGCAAAGATGATTGCAAATGCTGCGCTTCTTCAACCTGCTCTTCAAAGAAGGAATGCGCCTGCAGAGGTGATTGTGAGTGCTGCGATTCTTCAACTTGCTGTTCAAAGAAGGAATGCGCCTGCAAAGGTGATTGCAAATGCTGCAATTCTTCAACATGCCGCTCAAAAAAAGAATGCCCCTGCAAAGGTGATTGCAAATGCTGCAATTCTTCAACATGTCGCTCAAAGAAGGAATGTGCCTGCAAAGATTGTAAGTGCTGCGATTCTTCAACTTGCTGCTCAAAGAAAGAATGCACCTGTGGAGGTGATTGTAAGTGCTGCGATTCTTCAACTTGCTGTTCAAAAAAAGAATGCCCCTGCAAAGGTGATTGCAAATGCTGCAATTCTTCAACATGCCGCTCAAAGAAGGGATGCGCATGCAAAGGTGATTGCAAATGCTGCGCTGCTTCAACCTGCTCTTCAAGGAAGGAATGCGCCTGCAGAGGTGATTGTAAGTGCTGCGATTCTTCAACTTGCTGCTCAAAGAAAGAATGCCCCTGCGGAGGTGATTGTAAATGCTGCGCTTCTTCAACATGCTGTTCAAAGAAAGGGTTTGCCTGCACTTGTGGAGATGCTTGCAAATGCAGTAGTTCTGAATGCCGTGGAGGCGATTGTCGATGTTACGAATCTCCATCCTGCAATTTAAATAAAGGGTGTGCTTGCGGAGGTGAATGCAAATGCTGCGATTCTTCAATTTGCCGCTCAAAGATAGTCTGCACCTGCGGAGATGACTGCAAATGTTGCAATTCTTCAACTTGCAGTTCAAAGAAAACATGCTCCTGTGGATCCGATTGTAAATGCTGCGATCCTTTACCTTGCTGTTCAAAAAAAGGGTGTGCCTGCACTTGTGCAGATAATTGCAAATGCTGTGGTTCTGGATGCTGCAGTTCAGAAAGAAGATGTACTTGCGGAGTTGATTGCCAATGCTGCAAATCATCAGCATGTAGATCAACAAGCTGCGCAAAGTAATATTATTGATATAACAATGTTATCGACAATGGAAATAGGATTAATTGTATTTACAGATTTGGATAATCATGTAATTGCGTAAAGTTTATGGACAAGAGTTTATCAAAATGAGTGTATGGATTCGTGTTCTATCTGTATTTACCCGTATTCTGTTAGCCATATGCTGAAAATTTATTTAATGATTTTATCATATCATGTGCTTCAACTAACCTTCTTCATATTTGTGAATTACTTAATTTATTTATGTAATTTTGTATTTGCAGACATTGTACTTTTATGATAAATAAATGTCGTTTTTATTTAACATTTCGTTTCCTTAATAAGAATTAAAGCATTTTCGAATAAAATTAACCGTACCTCGGAGGGGGAAACTCTGATGGGAACTTTGAATTTGTTCAACAATTTTACGAAAGTGTATCAAAAAGAATTTTATATTACAGCCTACATGTAAACCCAAACATTACATTTTATTTTTAATCTTCGGAGAAAATTGCTTTTAAATGAGTCTTAAATATTTTCGGTGATAAATTTGCGACGTAAAGACAGTTATAGATATCTGCAGCGGCGACACCTCAGTTCTAAGTATTGCACTTCTATGAAACAATTTTATGTTTAAAATTTTCAACGCAACATTGAAAAACGTAAAAAAAAAATTACATAACACTTCCACGTTCAGTTTGACATTTATTTACAAACGAAAAACACTTTTCTCTGTTTTCGAACGAACACTTCAATAACTTTTTCATTAACGTTCTTAATTTTATCCATTCGACTCTTCCAAGACCGTAGCCAGGATTTAATTTCGGGGGGTGGGGGCTCGAAAATTTTTGCAGCATATACATCGATAAAATCACAGCATGCAAGTTCATAGCCAAGTCCAGGGGAGGGCTGGGCCGTTGCAAGCGGCCCGGACGTTTATACATTTCGGCTGCCCAATGTCAGAACAACAACAATAATTAATTAAATTAATCAACTTCACTAATTAATTTAACTAATAATTTTGACTATTAAATTAATTAATTTAATTAATGCAATTAATTAATATGATTAGTGTAATTAATATAATTAATGTAATTAGCTAATTTCGTTGGTGTAATTAATTTAATTATAATTGATTAATTTAATTACGTTAATTAATTACGTAACGTGCCATAACGCTCAACATGAAATGTCAACAATAAGTAGTTATTTGATATTTTTATTCAGAACGAAATATACTTATTTGTAGTATATTCGTGAGAACTCGTTGAAATATGGACTTTTATAACATGCTTCAAACTGAAGGTATATTATTAATCAAGGGGGGAGGGGGTTACGGATCTACAACTCACATATTCCTATACAAATTGCGATGGGTATCAACACCCCCTGCGTACTCCAGTGCTTTCAGCCAAAGATTAATGTAAATAACAATTTCTGAAAATACCACACACACACTCACTTTTTATTCCCTACCAAAAGTAACTTATTCCGAAAAAAAAAATTAGTCAACGACAGGGGCGGACACAGGGGGAGGTCACAGGGGTCATGACCCCCAAAATATATTTTTTCACTGTAAAAAATTCCAACTTTCATGATAAATGAAGGGTGTTATTCCAAGACCATGGCAAATTCTGTCCTTGACCCCCCACGCAGAAATGGAAGTCTGTGTCCGCCCCTGGTCAACGAACGGTTTCTGACTCAAAGTTTGAAAATTAGTAGAATACGATCGAAGCTCGTTCACGTAAACACAAATGATAACAAAATATTTGTTAATATGAAAAGCAGTTCACGTTATCCAGAAAAGATAAGAACAAGTTGCATTATTACACAACTTGATGGGAACTCGGGAAATAGTTCACGTTAAAAATAAGTTACGTTAACCAGATTCAACTCTATTTCCAAAATTCCTCAGGTCCTCAGTCAAAATTAAATTGTCTAGCTATCCATACGTAGAAAAAAGACGCCAGAATAAATATTAATTATTAGAAAAGTAATTGATAATTTTCTTGAAAGAATGCATGAAAAGGGATTTTTAATACAAATTTTGTAATTTGAATGATGTGAATGGAAGTTCAATATTAACGTTTAATTAATTTTTGGAACTACATACGCGTATTTTGTTAAATACGCATATGTCGTTCCAAACCGTAATTCAGTAAGGGATTGATATAATAAATATTTATCTTTTCCCTTATTTATCCTTATTATCGACACTGTCTTCTTAAACTGCTTGCTCGCACTGCTCACTGTAGTCCGGGGTTTGGTTCCCTAGGCCTTAAGAGGTTCGGATTCCTCGGAAAACAGTAGGTCCCGGCGCAGCATGACCACTGTAGTCTTTGATAAACAAGCAAACAATCGTATACCGCTTGCTCTTGAACTTCTTTTCCCTTTCTATATGTATCCCGTTTCATTTCACCGAACCAGATGCATTTATTAAGGGGGCGTTCAAGTACCACGTAAGTAATCTTTTGGCCATTTTATACCCTTCCCTCCCCCCGGTAAGCAAAAATTAACGTTGGCTAACATAGGAAAATAAACATAACAGCAACCGCCTCCTCCCCCAAAGATGCTTACGTGATGCTTAAACACTTCCTAAACGGAAAATCAAATTTGAAAAAAAAAAAAATGCCTTCCCATGTAGGGTATCATCGTACTTGCTACCCTGTATTGAAAGGAAAATGCTGTTTTACCGACACTGATTGTTTAAGTACCTGCTCTGTTTTATTATTATTATTATCATTATTTATACGTGTCTCGCTTCATTTCACAGAACCAAACTGTATTTGTTAGGCAGAAAATTAAAATTTGAAAAGCAAAAATGCGTTTCCATGCAATCCTGTGTTGAAAGCAAAAGGTCGTTTACCGACTTCGTTTCTTAAAATATGAACGGCGGATCAAAGGGGAAATGCGATGTGGTGATCACTCGCCCCTTGAGCCGGGATTTTATTATAGAAAAACGAAATTAAAAGTACTAGACACTGGGCAAAAAATAAGAATCGGAAACAAATAGTCCCTCCCTTGAAAGATTTCTGGATCCGCCATTGAAAATGTCTGATCTTGAACGTTTCTAACCTTTTTATAGGTGTCCCGTTTCATTTCACAGAACCAGACTGCATTCATTAGGTAAAAAAAAGCAAGCAAGCGTGTCTATGTCGGGAACAAAGATATAAAAACTCGGGAATTTTGGGCACATTGTAAACTTTGAGCATAGAAACCAAGATAGCTAGAATAAATGAAATAGTTCCGTCCGAACCTTTCTTCCTATTGGTCGATTCGACACAATCAACCAATAGGAAGAAAGGTGCGGACAAGACTACCTCCTTTATTCTAGTTATTTTGGTTTCTTCCCATCAAAGTTTCCAATGTGTCCAAAATTCCCGAGTTTTTTACAACTCTAGTCGGGAATTGTACTTGCTATCCTATGTTGAAAACAAAAGACCGTTTTCTGGACGTTTTTTCTTAAATTGTCTACTCTTGAACGTTTCTTCCCGTTCTGTATGCTTGCCACTTCATTTCACGGAACTAGACTCTATTTATTAGGCGAAAAAAAAAAAAAAAGAAGGAGAAGTTTCCATGTCGGAAATCATACTTGCTATCCTGTGTTGAAAACAAAAGACCATTTTACCGATACCATTTCTTAAAATGTCAACATCGGATGCAAGGATGGGGGCAATGGGGCAGTTGCCCCACCCTTGATCTGGGATTATATCATGGAAAATGAAATGAAATGTAACAGATACAAGTAGCGACTCGTGACGCTATTTTAGTGAGGTAGAACTAGGCTAATTCAGCAAAGCAAGTTGCATTACGGTCTATGCCAACCAAAAAAACCAGTTTCACGGACTGAATAAACAGGTAAGTTAATGTAGTTTGGTGAATTGGCTTAACTCCTGCCTCACTAAATTTTCGCCAAGAACCGTCGCTGCCAGACACTCTGTTAAAAAGTGGAATCGGGCATAAATCGCGCCACCCTTGAAAGATTTCTGGATTCGCCATTGATTCATGGTGAACTTCCCTAAGCTTCACAAATTCCAATCTAATCCGACCGTTGCCTTTTCTTCTCATATCTTCTTTAGCCTCCTATCATGTCCATCGATATGTATGTTTCATTACCACGTATTTCATTATTAAACGCCTAAATTATATTTGTGCATGGCTCCCTAAAGGAATTTAAATATTCCAGACTATGAGGCAACGGAAAGGCATCACATGTTGAGATTTGAAACTGAATTTTAATTCTACGTAACACTTGATTTTAATAAAATAAAAGTATACGTCTGTTCCGAAGGAGAGAGTCAGAAAACAAAATTCTGAATAATGGATTTCACATGGTGGTAGCAAAGCCAACAGTCTCCTCGGGAGTGTCGACTATAACGGGCACAGAATTTTTTGCCCCTCCCCCTACTCTAAAATATGTGTGAGGCCAACCCTGCACCAAATTTATGCATTAAAAAATGAAGAATGTAGATGAGGGTTTAAGCATCAGCATAGTATTTAAAAAATTATGGGAGATGAGAAGATGCGGCCTTAGAGAAAATGCTGTGTTTTGATAGTCAATGGGGAGGTGGGGGGAGGGGCTTGAGCCCGTAAGTCCTCCTTTTCCTACGCCACTGAATCAAAGACATAACGTATAAAATATATGTACTAATCAATATGTTTTAATTGTCTCTGTTCGACCCACTTAACTGCGCAAACGGGTTCTCCCATTCACCCCCCCCCTCCACCCCCAGTATTTTCTTCAAATTGTCACCGCTCTGTCTGATCCATCAAGTTAAGGCTATACAGAAGGCTTGAGTAAAGGTTGTAGTTATAGAAAAATGACAACAATGGCTTCTGCTATTAAATTATTAAGTTGCGGAAATGCTAAATTAGCGGCTGTTAATTTGATTATATCTCGGTAAATTTATAATTTTTTCAATTAATTCAAACCGAAGTGCTTAAATAATTAAAAAAAAAATTGTTTTTTTGGCATTTGCCCAAATTTGTTAATTTAAAATGCCCCCGAAACCTTAATTTATTTTATTTACTCTTAAGAAATATGTAAGAAGGTGGATTTTCCTCATTTTAAAATAAAGAAGTCACGTAATAGTATGTTATGATCAGTGGGTACATGGGGGGGTGACGAAAGGTCATAACCCCCCATTATGTTTTGATTGCTGAGAACTACAATATAGTGTATATAATATGTAAAATCGCAGTCCAATAACCCTTCCACCTTTTATAATTTTTTTGCATACACATTTAGTTGTAATAATTAACGTAAAGTTTTATGAATTCGTACTTCACTTGATAAAGCCGGCTTTTAATAGCTAAATAGCTACCTAGAAGCTTCTTTTGAAATATGGGATCTTGTTTTACTGCTGACATAATTTAAAAGCCCATTTTTCTCAAAGTTACAAACATTCATCCCCAATGTGACCTTCAGCCTTTTGTTTTTAATATGTTAATGTTAAGGATTATCTTAGAAACTGTTTAATTTTTCATCAAAAGAGATTAAATAATCGATTTATTATATGTGTTTTTCCTTCTCTGTATATGGTAGAAAGCATTTCACTAGTAACATAGACATAAAATATTGTGAGGAATATAGGCGGAGAGTTATATGGACCCGAGTCCTCCATCGCTCCCAATAATCTGAAATAAATTGCAATTTTACATATACTGTAATGTATAAATGTACATAAAATGTGTTTGCCCCCGTCCCCTCAATAATTTTGAGAACTCCATATTGATGGTGAGGAGAATAACTTTCTCCATGGTTATTAAAAAAATATTGAATTCTAATATATAAGTTGAAAAGTTGTATTGAATTCTAATATGCAGTTATTTTAATTTTGTAGGAATGTAACATTATCTCTTCTCTTCTCTCAATCCTATCAACAGTTACTTATTTTTTAAAATTCTGTTTCGTAAGGGAAAACTCTATGATTAAAGATCAGAGCAGATGAGTAAATTTCTTCATTTTGTATTTAATCTAAAAGCTTCTTTGACTCGTAAGAAGCTAAGGACTGAAGAATTACCTGTACCTTAAATTCGAGCAAACAATCCACGCTGTTTCGAGTCTAGCCTGAATGTGTGGTAATCCTTTTCTTTTTTTTTTTGACTCTATGGGTCAAGAGAATAGTCTGTCTAGAGTAAAAAATGCGGATTATCAGAAATAAATTTCCAAAATTTTCTTAAATTCATTTGTAAAAGAGAAAAGTTATGAATATGATGTGTCAAAATTCATGTAAGACTTTCTATATAAGTATCTGTTATTTTGCTACTTGCAATTTAGTGATGCCAAATATAATTTCATCTCAACCCTTTCTTGGCATTGTTGCAAAACCTACATTTTTCCCCAAAATCGTAATAGTCATGAGTGTTGTTTGGGGGGGACAGGGGGGAATCAGTTGCCCCCCACCTAGAATTCTGGAATTCTATCTAATAGAATTTTTTTCTTTGGGATAAAAAGTAGATTTTAAATTTAAAAATTGGGTTGTTGATGAATAACTCTATGGGAATGAATAATTAACTAATAGGTGTCTGAACTGGAGGTTCTTAAGAAAACTTATACATACTCTGTTATAGAAATCTCTGAAATTTAAAATAAACGAACAGGTACTCTCATTAAAAAAATAGTTATCATTGATTTGATTTTTTAATGATTTTATTAGTTAATATATGCAATATTTTTAATAAAAGGTTAAAGTGGTTATTTGCTTCAGGTTAACATTCCCTTAATGACACCCTTGAATACAGTATGTATGTTTTTTTGCACAGTACAATAAAGCACTCTGTGCAAATCTCTCATTGTAGTCTTTGATTGCATTCCTGTGCAATGCATCAGTGTCTCAATAGTAATACATTTAATTAACATGCTGTAAATCGATGTTCAATGCTAAATGGTACGAGAAAAAAGGGAAAATTGTGTATCAACAAACTGCTCACTGTGGTCTAGGAGTTGGTTTCTTAAATCTCAAGAGGTTTGGGTTACTCAGAAAAATAAAGTCTCCTGCTTTATGGCGTTAATATATTCGTCATTCATATCATTAACCTGAATGCAGTAGAACCTGCATAAAGTGACCACTCTTGGGCCTGGACTACAATGATCACCATAGACACATGGCCAGTGTATATGACAGACTTTGATATAGGCATGACTATGTCCCTACCGGTTCTTTCTTATAAAAAGTGGTCGCCTGTATCCGGGTGGTCAATTTACAAAGTGGGTTCACTTCACCAGGTTCCACTGTGTGTGCCCCCCATTTTTATGCCCACTATAGCCTTGAGCATAGGCGTAACTTGAGGGTTAAATATAGCGTAAACTGGAGAGGGGAAAAAAAACCTAAAATTATAGTAGGGGAAAGTATGATTTTGCCTCTTTTCTGAAAAAAATGGGGGGGGGGCAAGTGGACGCCCTTGCCCCTTCCAGATTATACCTATGGCCTTGGGTTCAGTTCCCTTGGCTACAGAGGCTCAAATTTTTCGGGAATGTGCGGGTACTCATGGAGCATATAATGAGTTGTATCTGTATAATTTTACAAAGTATTTACCTTGTAAAAACTGTACTTATGAAATTAAACTGTTGGCAACTATTTTTCCAGAGTATAGTGTTCATCAGACGTAACTAAGAAACAAATAGAACATATATTTGCTAAAAAAGTACATTGCTACTAACAAATTCTGACCAGGTATCTATGTGTTTGCAAACAAATAGGACAATGAATACAAATTTCTACGGGCAAGAGTATTAGACAGTCACCTCAAATGCGTTGTCACATGGCTTTCTAGATGAAAAGTTAAAAAAAAATAAAGTGATTTGGCTTTTTGCTATATTATATTGCAAACATGGTTATATGAATTTAAATGCCTAATTTGATTTTTACTCGTTATATATTCTAGCTCTGTTAGTTCAAGTGCCATTGTCCAAGCTAATTCAAATGAAGGATGGTTCAGCAAATTGCTAATGGTCCGAAAAATAGAACCCGGCCACGATTCCCACTCCCGCCTCTTATCTTCGACAGATGTAGTCTACGAATTACAAAGTAACGCGACTCGCATTTATTCCAAACAACTTACTTTATAGAAATAAAATACAGGGTACCAGGGAGGAAATTACATAAAAAGGTTAAACACTGGTAAAATAGCAATGAAAAAGATCACTCAAGCTTTCGGACGCATCAGCAGCAGTCCTTCATCAGGAGTAATGACGATGTTATGTTTCTGTCTCTTTTTTATACTTGAAATTTCTGGAAAACCCTTCATCAGAGTAGTCCCGCAGAATGGGAAAACCCAATGAGAACCAATGGGAGGCCTCCAATAGAATCATGGAAGAACCCCAATAGGGACCAATGAGAAACCCACACTGCGGGTTACCTAATTTGGGGATGTCTCATACATTTCAGAGTAAGAGTTGTTTATAAGTTTCTGGAAGTGGTTGTGATGTATTAATGGCTTTCCCGTGTAGTTTGTAAGTTTCCCAAGATTCTAAGAAGAGTCTACTATTCTTGTTTGTGATGTGACGGTGTAGTATTTTTGTTGAGTCCCAGTCGGGTTCGTGTCCGTGTTGTAAAGCGTGTTCTGCCAGACGTGAGGCTATGTCTCCTTTCGCGAGTGCTTGTTTGTGTTCTTTTTTTCTTGTTTTGATCATTCTTTTTGTTTGTCCTATGTAATGTTTGTTGCAGTCTTTGCATGGTATTTGGTATTTGACGCCTGTGAGATCTTCTGGTGGAACTGGGTCTTTAACTTTGTAAGTTACAACTCTACTCTAAGTTACAACTCTTACTCTGAAATGTATGAGAGATCTCCAACTTAGGTAGCCTGCAGTATGGGTTTCTCATTGGTCCCTATTGGGGTTTTTCCATGATTCTATTGGAGGCCTCCCATTGGTTCTCATTGGATTTTTCATTCTGCGGGACTACTCTGATGACGGTTTTTTTCCAGAAATTTCAAGTATAAAAAGAGACAGAAACATAACATCGTCATTACTCCTGATGAAGGACTGCTGTTGACGCGTCCGAAAGCTTGGGTGAACCTTTTTCATTGCTATTTTACCAGTGTTTAACTTTTATGTAACTTACTTTATGCAATGGTAATGAATTGGTATTTCATATTTATATCTGTTATTTCAGTTCACGATGTGAAACCTCAGCATCTCGACGACTACATAAAAAATTAGTAAGTTTTGTGCAATTTAGATATTTTTTAACATCAGCAATTAAAAATTATTTGAATATTACCTGGATGTCAGATTGATTAAGGACACCCACAGATGGGAACAGTACAGAATAAAGGATTGTTGCCAAGCAGGTCATCAAAACTCCTCGTATACTCTAAAAATGAGGTGAAGGAAATTGCTTGGCTGCCAGCTTATCATAGCATTATCAGAACGTGCATGTTATTTTGAAACATTAGCAGAAAGATTGGTTATCCACGACAGCCATTAATTTTCGACGTTGAAACGTGGAGGTAAATCGCCATGCCATTTACCTTGATTTTGGGCTCTGTAATTGTCCTGAATCATCAGGGGAGACCTCTTTCTTCGGGCTATACTCTCGCTTTCCATTTCGATCATCACATGAGTGGTACGCTTTCTTAATCGGTAACTGGCGAATCAGTATTTTCCTGTAAAGTTCTTAATAGGCAAAGAAGTGTTCTGCAGTCATCCCCCCCCCCTCCCCTTAAACAAAAGTAACCTTCCGAACGTTATTGCACCATGGCAAAACGCAAGAAGGAAGTTGCCGCTATTGACTCCCCCACAGATAGAAGAAGACAGAACACATGTTCCAATGCATTCATTCTGTAAAACATTGATTGCAAGGAGGTTGTGGGTTAAATGCCCATCCTTCGTCATTTGAACACTATTATTAGCTTTAAAATAAAGTCCTTTACGAGAAAATTTTATGTGGCACTAGTGCGGAATACAGTAAATGTTGGCGACTTTTCTGAAATATTGCCATAATGACCCAAAACACATATTGCGATTTCACCATTTTTGGAGACCAATTAATAATCAGTGATTCAACTATTCAGGCGTAACTCAAAGTCTATCCAAACGGACAGCTCAGGGTTTACCCCAAAGTGGGGTGGTAGGAGGTATCCCCCCCCACTAACCGTTCTCTGATTCAGGTAAGAGTAATTTGTTTTCAGGTGTGTATTTTGTAAAAAGTAAATACTAACCTTGAAAAGATTTTTATATACGCCACACCCTCATAAATCAGGTTAAAAACAACTAATCAGAGCGTGGAATATTCTTCTCCCCAAATGCACTAATTACACATGAGAAACACTACAATTTTAGCCAATTCTTCTTGATTATTTAATAACCCGGCGCAGCATGACCATTGTAGTCTTTGAGCCGTAAAACCACAAACAAACAATTATTTAATTGCGAGTTCTGCAATGAAACCACGATATCCAATATTAAAATAAGAATTGCACCAAAAAAGTTCTTTTTTTATAAGAATTATTTTTTTACTGATGAAAGATTATTTTATAATGGTTGTAGCTCAATTTATTCTACTTATTGCATTTTTTAAAAACTTTTCTATACTAAAAATAAATTCGTCTCTCGAAGTGGCAGAATTGCAGTACAGTTGCTGTACTTGGCAGAATTGCGGTACAGTTGCCATACTTGGCAGAATCGCAGTCAGGTTGGCGGAGTTGTGCAAAAGTTGGTGAACTTACCGTATTCTGTATTAGTTCCAATTTTGTTTCTATCCAAATCCCTCTCTTGCTTATTAAAAACGCCCCTTTTCTGAAATCCTGTGTTTACCTCATGCAGTGCAAATTGCCTTACATCATTAAAAATTCAATCAACTAATTGCATTCCTTCGCATGGATCTGATTAATTAAAAGAGCCTTTCACTAGCGGAAGGGATGTCAGTTACAGACATTGAAAATTGAAATGAGGATAAATATGAAAAAGAAACACCTTAAAATCATAGTGTGCAATGATTCTTAAATACAACAGAATTTCAAATCCATTTTTATCTTTGAAAAAAATACTGATTAACATTCATACGTATATGATTTCGGTTCAAGCCAGTGTGCTGTTTTCATTTGACCTATAAGGAGGAGTCTGAGATCGAAGTGGAACCTTTACGCTAGCTTAACTCAAAAGAACAACTAGGTTTCTAATGTGTTAGTGTTAATTTGAGTTAATAAGTAGGCCTACAAGTAAAATTTTTATAGCTTCTAAGTTCTACGGTACAGTGTGGTAACATATTTGTCTACCATGCCAAAAAAAAAAATGTATTTGAATTCATACCATTTCTTGCCATTTTTCTGCTGGTCCATAGCCTGAGGTTTAGTTTCTTGAGCGACAGATGCTCAGTCAGATCCGTTGAAAACTGTGAGTCTTGGTGCCGCATGATCTAGCCGTCCTAATGCCACAAAATACAAAATCAACCACCGCGTCTTATATCCAAACTGTTTCAGGTAATTCTTATAGTCTTGGAATTGAAAATTCATAAAGATCATATACACAGGAAGGATATAGGGAGTTGCAAATGCTTAATTTGGATATGTCTATCAGTATCACTAGTGCGATGAGTGAGGTATATTTTCTATTGCTTTCTAATACGTAAGTCACTCTGGTATCGTGCGGTTTATAAATACAAATTTTTAAGTATTTTTTGTGTAAGAAAGACATTGAAAGTATCGTGGCTTGTAGTCATGATGTAGCTGTTAGGGGCTGTTGGATTTCTGTGCTAAAAGGGCCCATTCTTATAGCTTCCCATATTTCAAGAAAACTAGAAAGTGCCACTTTCCATCAATAATGCTGTATATTACTCAGGTGTGCCAAATCATTTACTGACTGAATTAGTGAATGATTTTGCCCATCTATTATAAATGAGTATCTCATTCAGTGATTCTGTTAATGAATGATTTGGCGCGATCCTACTCTGTACATTTTAATAGTTTGTTTTTCACTTTGTATGATTTTCTCAGATTAGCACTTTGCGTCCATTTTCAATGTCTCTTAAAATCATTTTAACCTTTAGCTTATGTAGCTGTAAAACAGAAATTTGTTGTTCCATACATTGAAACCGCTTCTTCCCATCTCCTCCCCCCATACAAATCAACCTGTGACACCTAAAAACATCGCTATATGGGGTCAGGACGGAGGTGTAGCTGTGCTTAAGTACAAATAAACAATGTCAAATAATTTTAGTGGATATGTATTGCATGTTAGTGAAAGATAATAAACCTACTGATAATCTAATGATAGATTGTTTATTTTCGTACAAAGGAGTGAAGAAGGGGGAATGAAAGGGTTCTATTTGTACAATAAGCTTTTATTTCGTACCCCTTTTCGTTATCACCCGCAATCAAACCATTTGTACTACTAAACTGACCATTGATTTGGGAAGAACACGAAAGAGGGGAAAAATCGCTGGGGTAGGGCTTACCCCAGCCCCGTTCTTTTGGGAAGTAAATCTGCTGGGATATGCCCTTTCACGCCTACCTATAAGCTAAAGGTTAAATGCATAAGGATGAGCTCAGCGAGATAAAAGTAATACAATACTTTGTCAGGAATAGAATATGTTAAGAAAGGATTTATTCCTTTACATGCTGTTTTCTTTATATTTATAGTGAAACTTTTATTAATGTCGCACAAGGGAAGTCTGAAGGGACTGAACTCGTTGGCAGTTTCCGTGTAGAAATAGGCAGCCAGGACCAATACCGTTAGTATAATTTTGGTATCTATATTAACAAATAATTTATTAAATTTTGTGTACAATGTGTATCATTTAATCAGCCATACGTCTCTTTCTATCGTTCAGTTCACTTGTGGCGATTTAAGCATGGTTATCCACACGCTTCTGATTTCTTGGAGCTCTGTCATAATGACCATGATTTAAGCTCCTTGATCAACGAGAGGGTTCGGCTATTGCGGCATCGAGAGAATCAGTTCATGCTTCCCTTCAGCTTCTGGGGCCATCCGGAGCCAAGGAACGAACACAAATTTTATGAACTGAGGTCCTATGTTTTAAAAGTAAATATGTTTGCACCCCCTTAATTAGCCATAAATGTAATTAATTATAATTTAAAATATAAGGCTGAAATATGACAAATGTGGTTTTTGTTTAGCCCGGAACCATGATAGAGTGGGGAAATAATTGGTAAGTTTGCCTGTTTATGCATTCGTTCATGGTTTGATTAAAGAAGTGTCATAATCCCCTAGATAGGATATTAATTGCAGAGACATTGATTAATTATTAGTAGGATATTAATTGCAGAGACATTGATTAATTATTAATAAGACTAAACCCAGTTCCAATCGTATACTTTCCTGTGTCTGGCGAAATATGGAAAACGTCTGTGTATAATAAAAACAAACCTTATATTTATTATTAAAATCAAGGTTTCCATGCACTTTGAAAACCTGGAATTCTGTCAAGGAACTTGAAACACTCCCTAAAAAGCAGGGAAAAAACAAGATTTTTTGGTTAAACTTGGAAAAGTCAGAGGAAGGCCTTTTAACTTCTGTCTTGACTAGTTAAATTTCAGGCGAACGGGAAACTATTTTCCCAGAAACTGAAGTTTAATTCAAAGCTTTGTTTGTGATTAATGAAACAATTTTGTTGGAAAAGTCTTTCACAAGGACAAGGGCGGCGGAAGTTGCTTTTGTCCTAGGGGGCGGCGAGAAGAGGGATGGTAAGAAATACTTATTAACTAATTATCAGCAAGTAAATGACAATTTTAAATTTTTTTTTTTAATCCCGCTTTGGTCCTGGACACCAGTGATTACTCACAACCTCCTATGAATCAGAGCTGCCATAGAATTAGATGTTAATGTGTAAAAACATGAAACTTATTTAAACTAAGGAAATTAGAAAACTAAAGTCAAGGGTTAGTGTAGAATAAAAGGGTAAGAGTAAAAATAACTGTGAGTTTCCCAAAAACAAAAGGTTTATTAAACGTAAAAATGGCATTTTCAGATGTTGTTGAAAGACTTTGCAAAACTTGAAAGCCTTTCAGAAAACCTGAAATAAAACAAATGTTACCATCGTCAAGATTTTTCCTGGAGGAGTATCGCCTCTTTCAGGCAATCACTGGGGGGGGGAATGACTCATCTCCTTGCACCCCCTCACTTTCACCATCCCTGACAGTGGAATCTTGATGACTCGAAAATCAAGGAAAAAGCTTTTACTTTGGATTATTGACATTCTATGGGAATGAGACTCACTTCGACGACTTACCATTAATTTTGAGTTGTTGAGGTTAAGTTCCGTTGTCTATTCTTTCACAATGCCCATATTATATTTATGATAAAAATGACCTCTGTTCTTGCCTACTATCAAGAATTGTTCCAGTAAACTGAAAGTAACTGACGCAAGGTTGTGGTTTAAACATCACTTAAAGCCCCAAACACCATTTTAGGTGGCACGAGACCTGGCTTTAGAACATAGAATTAAAAAATAAGCCATGACTCCACTCCTCGTAAATTTGGTTGTGTAAGCTCTAGGTATTTTTGAGCTTGTGTTAAGCCTGTCCCCCCCCCCCACAAAATGACAGTAGCCTTGCTGAGATACAGTTATAATGCATTCACCTGCCATTAATTCAACTCTGACTCACGGTGATGTCAGAAAAAAAAGAAAAGGGAAGCTTACAGACTAACCGATCACTGTAGTCTAATGGTTGGTTTCCTAGGCCTTTAGAGCTTCAGCTTCCTTCCAAAAAAACACAGATCCACTGCTCTGTGATGGCGTAGTGGTACCATTAACCTGGATTCAACTCCTAATGGTATCTCACACTATTTTTTTGCCACCTTTGTCAAGGTTTTGACCCCCTTGGCAACAGGTTTATTTTCATTGAAAAACTTGTGGTCCCAATGTACTATGACCTTTGCCGCCCTTGCTTCATGAAACACAAGCAAACTTGTGTTTTAATGGTATTCGGTATTGATTATCCAGTTTACCCTTTAATGAAGTTTTGACTAGTGATTTATTATGGTATTTTATATACTTTGTTACATTGTCTATTGCAATTGAGGTCTTGAAGCATATTTTTATTTCAATTTCAGGGCCAGAGGTGTGAGCTATAGGAAAGAAAGTGCTGTGGCTGGGTTTTTTTCTCAAATAGGACAGCTTTATACTGTTCATCACCTTTGGGGTAAGGTATCACAGCATCGATGAAAATACTTTGAATTCCAAGCATGTGGCAAAATGCTTAAGCTCACATTTGGTGCATGATGGATGTTTTACTAATAACTTCGTGATTATAGCTATAGAAACTTATCAAGTTTAGGTTGCTATTCATGTAAATTGTAGCACTATGAAGGAGGGAATGGATTGGCTGGAAATTTTTAGGATAAATTGCTCATAGTAAGAGAGAGGTGCAAATGATTACAATCCCTGTGCATATGCAAACAATATGCACATGTCATAGCAGCAGAAACGTTACGTAGCACATGTAATAAGCAGCCACAGTAAACATGTTTCCAAGTGTTGTATCGTTAAACTCAACATGTACAGTATTCGTAGTATGCAGATATGCACCATCGCGAAATGAGATAACATAAGCAATTGATAGAGTTCGAGAAAAAGAATTCTTAAACTCTGAGAAAGTTGTTTCCCATATTGTAGTATTCAGCAATCCCTAGGTTGTCGGCAGGGGCGAACTGGACCACCGCCCCTTGGGTATGTGTGCACTCATGGGGAAAAGGACTTGCGCCCTCATGGGCTATAGGACTCGCGCCCTCCGATAATCCAAAGTATGTGTCCTTTGAGAGGACCCAGTCTGCCCCTGGTTGTCGTCTGCTCAAATACAAAGGCAATTTGGTTGCCATGATTAATATTATCTAATTAAGAATTTTATATTTGTGTGTGTACTTTTATATCGGTATATACATAGTTTAAACTTTACCATGCAAAAGATATTTTTTAAATTTTATTTTCGTAAAATAAAATACACAAAGATCCTTAACTTTGTCTTTGCTCCAATGGCCAAACAAAAGCAATATAATAATGTAATAAATTGCCTATGGCCGCCGCTGAGTTTAGCTGTCCAGGTGCATCTGCACCTGGAATGACCCTGCTTTAATATTACTTCGCATGGCGGGAAAAACATTAGCCGCAGTTAGGAATACAGTTATATATACAGCACATGAATACATGATGTTATATACGCCAGTGCCGCACCCAGAACATTCCCAAGGGGGCCAGTGGTGGAAGGAAGTTTTGCTGGAAAAAATGGCCAAAGACCATATCAGTTACGGTTGTTTTTTATGTTCATTTATCATTATTAATAATTCTACAGTGCAAGATACTTAAATAATTAGAAGTAGTAGTAGATTATGTTTATACAATTTTACAATGGCCAGCCCTTGTCTTCCACAAAAAATTGCTGTTTTGCATGGGTGCCCCGAAGGGGTACACTTGCACCCCCTTGGTTTATGAAAAAAGGGGGGAAAAAAGGACTGAATCCACAAGAAACTATAGTCCAACAACATTATTCAATTGGAATTTTTCCTGGATGCACCCCCTTGCATATAATTCTGGGGGGGGCTGCCCATGCTGTTTTGATAATAGGTTGAAGAATAACCCTATTCTGCAAAACTTGCTTTTGCTTGCCCTCTGTCCATTACTTCATCCACAGAAGCCTTTTTCTCTTCCATGACCCTTAAAAAATCACCTTTGTGAACTGAATCCTTATGATAGAGAAAAGTTCTATGTTGGCTGAACTTCTTCAATGGCATTTTCTTCCAATTATTAAATTCTTTTGAAACAAGTTGACCTGTGGCTTGTGTCGATCTTAAACAGACTTAATGGGGTGAAAAGAGAACACAAAATTTATAATAAGCAC
>QLNU02014802.1:100088939-100133065 GCA_006491805.2 Dysdera silvatica
CACCCCCGATCAAGCCATTTTTACTACTTACTGATCACTGAAGGGGGAAAACCATGAAAAGAGGGAAAAAATTACTTGGATAGGATTTATCCCAGTCCCGTTCTTTTGTGAGGTAAATCTGCTGGGATATGCGCTGTCCCACCCGTAAACTAAAGGTTAAATTTTATATTCTCAGGAAATCAACAAAAATAAACTGAAATTTAAATTTAAACCATTATATTTGACTGTGTTAAATAATTTCCTAAACTTTATGTCCTTGTCGTTTTGCAAGTTGGAGAAACGACGGATTTTTGGGGTTCAGTTCCTGATGAAACAAAAGGGCCAGCCATGAATACTACCAAAAGTTCGTTTTTATGCATAAAAAAGTTACAAAATTATACATTCATTAGTAGATACGCAGATAATTGTGGAATATGAAAGATATAATACAAAAATGCTCTCATTTTTTTAGTGAAAAAAGAGCATTTTAGGGCATCGTGAACGTACATTTACAAAGCGGTTATCTAATGGACTGAAGTGTACCAATTCTTTACTCTTTGTTTGTTATTTATTAGTATATTGTTGTTTGTGTATATTCTAATGACATTGAATATAAATTGTGGAAAGATTTGTCAGCGAATTTTATTGTAATTTTATAGTATTATTTAGTTTGAGTATTTTTTGTGATTTTTGTTATCAGGTAGTATTATCTATTGCTCAAGTAGTTTTGTTCCTAAGACATGTTTTAGTGTGTATTAGATCAAATTTTGTTATACCCAATCGTATCCTTATTTTGTTATTATATACATAAGAAGCTGAATCTCATTTTCCTTCTTTCTTTTTTTTATTTTCCTCCACATTTTTATGAATTCTTGATATAAATCTGAATATTTTTTTTTTTCTTGCTTTCGACATTTAATCTAAATGCCCCTTTGATACATATGCAGACAAGCCCACTTACAATGAAGCAGAAAGAAACCTCGAAAATATTCGATACACAGTGGAACCTGGTAAAGTGACTACTTTTGTAAGAGAGAATTGGTAGGCAATCATCCCTATAGGCCTACCAAAGTCTGTCGTGAATAGTGACTACCTGTCTATGATGACCATTGCAGTCCAGTCCCAAAGGTGGTCACTTTAGGCAGGTTCTACTGTACTTGAATTTCTATACAGCCATTCTGGGTGATGAATATTACGAAGTTCAAGGGACATGGAAAAAATTGCATATGTGAAACTTTGGTATAGCCATGTTTGATATAAATGGGTCTGACTGTGTTACGTTTTTGAAATTGGAGACCCCCTTTTTACAAACACTATTTTAGTGGTTTTTAACCTGAAGGTCACCAGGCCCCATGGGAGGTCCTGGAAAAAGTGGGAGAGGTCTACAAGAGTTTGATATCTAATAAGAACTTGGTTCTTAAAATCTCCATAATTACTGCTAATTTAAATGCATAGTGACCTAGACACAGGAGGTCCTTGTACTTTTTCACACACTATCCCGGTTATAGGCGTATAGTTATATAGACCCATGGGGCCCAAACCCCCTTTCCCAATTATCTGAAATATATTGTGATTTTACGTATGTGCTGTAATGTATAAACATACATAAAATGTGTTTCCTCCTCCTTCCCCCCCTCCAATAATTTTGAGAACAATGCATTGATGATTCCAGTGCTGTAATAATAGAATCCACAAATTCATGCTGATACGTTCTGAATTTGAATTCTATTAACTGACAGGACATGCTAAGGCTGATCACTTACCTCCACCCTCTTCACAATGTAAAATATATATAATAATAAATATAAAATGTTAGTAAACTTATGTCACATTATGGTAACTATATACCTTATATGTTCTGTTCTTCGATGTGTATGGCCATGCTTTTCAACTGACCTTTGACTCAACTACTGGTCAGTTTGATTCTCATTGAGTACACCTTGGCTCACAACCCATGTTCAACTGCTGTTTGTATCTTTGATGATCTGTCATATATGGTCTGAAGACATAAGGTGAAAGTGCAGAACATACCACCCACGCCAAATTTTCCCACATTGCCAAAAGTGAAGGACAATGGCTGTATCACCTTCCGCCATATTAGAAAGGTTGTTTCCAGAGTATTTCTCCTCCAGTTATATTCCTGAATCAGTGGAAGCCTTATAGGTGGTGCCCCTCCCCTTCCAAAAAATATCAGGTAATCCTGCTGCATGAACTATTGAATCAGTAATTGATGCAATAGTGAATTTTCAAAAAAGTGGGTACTCACTCAATTTCCAGGCGCTAATATGTAACATCAAAGAAATCGCAGTCACACACTCAACAACTGCAAATTTAAAATGGTTTCAAGAGAAGAGAAAACAGGTGGCATGTTCTGAACTAGTGCCAAATATAATACTACATAATTCTTTTAATTATGTTTCACCTATATGCGCCAATCGATGAAATTTTCGGTATCATTGAGTACTTTGGGGTCAAAAGTATGCTTGAAGAATATTAAGAATCGTTAATCTGTTATTGTCTTTAATGTAGCAAAAGAGTGGTTAACAATATATAGTTATAAAATGCACTTGTTTGTAGAACAATTGTGTTTTCTATTTTATGTGTCATTAAAAACGGCTTAATATTTTTTTTTTTCTGTTGTATATAAAATAGCACTTGTTGTCTGTGTTATGACATATAACCAAGTGACCTGTGGTTAGTGTTGTAGTTTTTGCATGCTATATTTCTTTATAGTCGAATATACAATTTACAGGTACCTAGCAATGGCATGGTGATAAGGCGTTTGGTGATCGTGTAAATAAACCGGATCTGATTCCATTTGCTCGCTTGATCCAGCGCTTGTTGGCTTTTTTTGTGCAGATCTGTAATCCAGGGTTTGGATTTCTCGGAAAACTGTAGGTCTTGGTGCAACATGACTTTAACTGTCCTTATGTCATAAAATCCAGTGATGTAGGAAAGAAAGGAACTCAAGCCCTCCCTTCCCCATTGGATTTAAAAGCACATCGTTTTCTGTAAGGCTGTATCATGTAATCTTCTTTGAAACCACTGGAGCCTACACCCTCGTATGAGTTTTAAATTGCTACGCTATTGATAAAAATCTGAACAAATAGGTACCTGAGTAATTGTGGTAGTGTTATTATTATTGTCGTAGTTTTCGTTGTCTTTAAAGCAGGACAAATTTTAAGAGAAATAAAGAAAATTTCAGGCCTTACGGTGACGCAGTGGTAACATGTTTGCCTAGTGTGCCATCAACTCAGTTTTGACTGCCAATGTGCCATAATCAGGGGCAGATTTAGTGCGTAACGATCGCCCCCCACTTGAATGAAAATTTAACATTGAAAAGGTACAAGGTAAAGGTCCAATGAGGTATCATTTCCAAAACTCAAGTCATTAATCGCTCCTTTAATTGATCTCTAAATACGTACCTGTGCATAATAAAATACTTACTGACAAACTGCTAGTCAGTCCAAGGTTGGTTCCCTGGACCTTAAGAGGTTCGGATACCTCGTGAAATTGTAGATCCCGATGCAGCATAACAGTTGCTGTCCTTCTGCCATAAGACCAATAAAAAAATATGCTTGTTTGTATGTGAAATGGTGATGGACCAAACTGTTCTTTTTGAGTAACCTGTTCCAACGCTCCTGTTCCAACCAGATAACAGGTTCCAATCACCAATGATTTGGAACGTATGTGTTGCTTCACAGGTTTTGGGAATTGAGGAACTTAACGATAACACATTTCAACTCTCAGTCCGTAACAGAACGCCGTGCAAACTCTATAAAAGTGATAAATCCTTTGGAAAAAAATACACACATATGAAGTACAAAAATAATGAGAAAAAGTAAGGCTTTAAAATATTGAATTTTAGATATTTGAAAAATGAACAATATAAAAAATGAACAAACTTAAAGAAAATTTAAGAAACTAATGCAACGTAATGAATGAAATACAACAAAAAATATTGATGCTTCTGTAAATTAATTGATAAAGCATACTGAAAGGTTAGGATATCAAACTAATTAAACAGGATAAGGATACAAAATGTGTATTCTCAGCTGATGTAGTTATACACATGTATGTATTCAGAATTTTTCATGTGTAAAGCTCAGTAATGTAAAAATATTAATACTTGTACTAATTAATATACATGGATAAAAAATCTATTCCATTAAATATGAATTGGCATTTAGGAACAATGATCTTTCGGCGTGAAGAGGCTCCAACCGATTTCTTGCATTCGTTAAAATGTTACCAGCCTTTGAGAAAATTCTTTCGCAAGACACTGATGTTGCCATAAAGTTGAATTTCCTTTTAGCTAACTCTGATAGATTTGGGTAGATTAGAGAATGGGATCTTCACTAGAGATGGAAGTTATTTAAGGTAACTGTTAAAAATCACCTGTTACCGACTGATCGCTGTTCCATGAACAGTATGCTCCTCTGAAACCTCTGTTCTCAAATAATAGCTGTTATTTCAGATCACCGGTGATTAGGGATTGGAGCTACTTGAAGTAATAGTTACAAATCACTGTCCTAGGAACATATTCCTCCGTTTCCATCACACAGGAAACGCGCTGAGATAACGGGCTATCACAACATCCGGCATAGTTGTCTAGCTGACACAAGGGCTTAGGCACTAATTACCCATTTAATATCTGATATTACAAGAGGTTATATTATTATTATATTATTTTAATTAACCAAATATTGTTTTAATTAACTAATTGTTTTAATCAGTTTATTTAATTATTGTTTTAATTGATTTATTTTTATTTAATTTACTTAAAGTTTAAATTCAGTTAATATGTGATTATATAGGTATTCCTACTTCAATAGCAACTAGCGAAATCAATCGCTATCTAGACGATAATTAAAAAAAAATTAACTTGCCGCGGAATCATGACCCTTTGTCATGGTGGAGATCCCATTCTCTGATCTACCCAAATCTATCAGAGTTAGCGAAAAGGAAATTCAACTTTATGGCAACATGAGTGCCTTGCGAAAGAATTTTCTTAAAGGCTGGTAACATTTTAACCGATGGGAGAAATCGGTTGGAGCCTCTTCACGCCGAAAGATTATTGTTCCTAAATGCCAGTTCATATTTAATGAAATAAATTTTTATACACGTATATTAATTAGTACAGGTATTAATATTTTTACATTGCTAAGCTTTACACATAAAAAATTCCGAATAAATACCTGTGTATAACTACATCAGCTGAGAATACACATTTTGTATCATTATCCGGTTCGATATAGTAACCTTCCAGTATGTTTTACCAATTAATTTACAGCAGTGTCAATATTTTTTGCTGTATTTCTTCATTACTTTGAATTAGTTTTTTAAACTTTCTTTGATTTTTAAAATCGTGTATTTTTTAAAATATCTAAAATTCAGTATTTTAAAACCTTATTTTTTCCCTTTAGTTTTGTATATGTGCATTTTTTTTTCCAAAGGATTTATTATTTTATAGGGTTGGCACGACGTTCTGTTACGGATTGAGCGTTGAAATGTGTTATCGTTAAGTTCCTCAATTGCCAAAACCTATGAAGCAACGCATACGTTCCAGTCACCGGTGATTGGAACCTATTGTGTGATTGGAACAGGTTATTCAAAAATAACAGTTTGGTCCATCACTAATCTACACCATGACAAAGGGTCATGATTCCACGGCAAGTTAATTTTTTTTTTTTTAATTATCGCTTAGATAGCGATTGATTTCGTTAGTTGCTATTGATGTAGGAGTACCTATATGATCACATATTAACTGAATTTAAACTGTAAGTGGATTAAACAAAAATAAGCCAATTAAAACAATAATTAGTTAACTAAAACAATAATTGGTTAATTAAAAGTAATATTTGGTTAACTATAACAATATAATAGTAATAATAATAATATAACCTCTTGTAATATCAGATGTTAAACGGGGAATTAGTGCCTGAGCCCTGACGTCAGCTAGACAACTATGCCGGATGTTGTGATAGCCTGTTATCTCAGCACGTTTCCTGTGTAATGGAAACGGAGGAATATGTTCCTAGAGCAGTGATTTGTAACTATTACTTCAAGTAACTCCTATCCCTAATCACCCGTGATCTGAAATAACAGCAATTATTTGGGAACAAGGGTTTCGGAGGAGCATACTGTTCCTGGAACAGCGATCAGTCGGTAACAGGTGATTTTTAACAGTTACCTTAAATAACTCCCATCTCTAATGTGAAATCCTCCTATTTTTATTTGTCCCCTGAAGATGGTTCAAACATTTCTGGAGTGGCAGTCAATCAACGCCGGTTTGTTTGTTTGTTTTTTCCCCGAAATGCTGAAAATTTATGTATGAACCACTATTTTGTGTGAAGTGTAAGATATGTGTACACTAATAAAAATGCTGCAAGTAGGTGTTTTCCTCCCATTCCATGATCTAATGTGCCACGATTAAAGGTCATTGTATTTTGTCTCCTTGCTGTATCCAAAATACTGAAATTAAATGCCATTGTGGTTTTCTCTCTTGAAATGCCACAGTTCAGCACTTTAAGAAGTAGCACCATATATTCTCTTCCGTATTATTACTTAAAACTGTGAAATTAAAGGCCATTGTGGTTTTTGTTTCTACTTCATTTAAAACACCACAACTTTCTTTCGACCATTCTGTTCTTTTCTGTAGCCCTACCTAAAATGCTGAAATTTCAGGCCCATCACGGTTTCTTATCTGCTACTCCATAATTTGAAATGCCACAGTTTCAAACCATTGTCTTCTGTCTTATGTCCATACTCAAAATGATGAAATTAAAAGCAGTTGTGTTTTGCTTCCTTTGGTACTACTTCAAAACACTGTAATTTCAAGTTACGTTTTCTGTATGGTTTCTTTCTTTCTTCCCGTATCGGAAAACAAATGCATTTTTATCAAACTTTGATTAACCAATCTGAAGAAGCTTCGCTGCTTAGTGTTATCCAGACATTTCTGAAACTTAACATTTAAAAGTCCAGTTTTTTAAAATGATAATGTCATGTATAATAGCTACTTTATTAATAGCTAATTTGTTCATTTAACACCAAATGCGAACTGCAGAGGAAGAAATATATGGTATATGTTTTGGGTAAATGCTTTGTCACCTTGAAGTAAATTTAAACAAGAATATGAACATCATCACCATAATAATAATTCTACTAAGATTATAATGATCATGTTGGTGATATGGTGTGTAATCATCACACCAGTAACATGGCTTGGAGTAATAATACTCCTGGGGAGATTGTAATAATTATATCGGTAAAGTGAAAATTATGTTGCAATTAAGGGTCTTCGTTTTGAAGTAAAATTGAAATTTTGTAATGAATCTCATTATTGCATCTCTCTAGGGGGAAATTTTTTGAATTTCGGTTCGATGGAAGTTTAGTTTCACTTTCCGGAGGTACAGTGTTGTTGCTTAAAATGGTAAAAGTGTAATTTATCTGTGATGAATGACATCTGTTTTGTTGGCCGAACTTTACGTTTATTCTCAAATTTTATTTTTTGTGCATTTTTTATTCTGAGCAGTATTTTTTACAGAACTCTGTAACTGTAATAAAATTTAAATTTATTTATACCGAAAACAAATATGAAAGATTTAGTTAATAAAAATTTCAAAAATCAGTATTTTGTTGTATTTATTTATTTTTTTCAGCAAAGTAATTAGAACTCTTTGGAGTTGAAGTTGGACTATTAATCTGTCACAAGACTGTTTTATTTAACTGTCCTAAGCCGGAAATTTCTACAGCCAATTGGAAAATACAGTCGAACCTGGTTAGGAAGTGTTCAAGTATTACGTAAGCAATATTTTGGCCATTTCACCCCCACCTCAGAAAGCAAAATTTAACATTGGCTAACATAGGAAAATAAGCACAACGGCAACCCCTCCCCACAAGGTGCTTACGTAATACTTGAACGCTTCCTTATAACAATTCGATTATTACATCGATGTCAAATTTGCAAGAATCGACTTTTTTATCTTAAAAAATGATATACAGGATGGTCTTGAATTCTACCTACAAAGTAAGAGGGCAAACAATATTTGCAATGGACCCTAGGGCGCATCACAGTCATAATCACAGTTAATGAGAGCAGAAGTTACCAGAGTTAAGTTCGGAAAACTTATCTACAAGTAGTGCATGAGGAGCATAAAATGCGATATCCTATTCATCTATGCCAGTGGTTCCCAACCTTTATCAAGTCGCGACCCACTTTTACAGTAATCAAATAAATCCACAAGCCCCCCCTCTGTTCGCCGATGCCATATTTGTATAATGAAAGCATTTTAACGGAGTAAAAAACACATTAAATACAAAATTATATACATTATATTAAGAAAGATATAAAGATGACAACCATTAATACAGTATTGCAATATGTGTAGCCATGATGAAATATAAAAGCGTTGGAAACATTTGGTATGAAATTCTTTATAAAAATAGTTGCGGCGACCCCTCGTCCAGAAACCTATTCTCGACCCCCAGGTTGGGAATCGCTGTCGGGCATAGAATTCCATGCGCCAGTTGCAAATACTTTAGCATGCTGAATGTTTTAAAATACTGTATTTATCTTAATACAAAGGAAAAAGGATCTTGTGAACGAATTTATGAATTTAATCAGGATGTCTACCAGGTCAAGAAATAAAAAAAAAGGTCACGGAAGTCAAGAAAAGGTAATTAAATCGATGTTATAGGTCACGATTGTGCTCGTTTTTCATTTTTACACATGCATTGAATTGTCATTTTCGTACGATATTTTAACGTATTTTTTATTTATTTAGTTACTTTCAACTACTTTTTATCATAACTTGGCAATTTTTAATGATCTTCAGCTATTTTCCTTTATAGTTTAAATATTTACTTAATATGGAGTAGAATAGCAAACCAAACTTCTTGTAAAAATTCCGTCGTTATATGCGGTTGGTCGTTATAAACGATTTTCACTGTACTTAGAACGAAGTTCGCGCATTGCTCTGATGTAATACCGTTCCATTTCTTTCCTATGCTCTGGCCCAGAGGTGTCCTAAACCGGTCCTCTAAGCGCCAAAGTCACTCATTGATCGTTTTAATATTCCCCATAAATGCTTGATGGGGTTTAGGTCTGGAGATTAGGGTGGCCACTCTATTACTTCAATCACCTACGTCGATAGGCACGATATCATATTGCGTTAAAGGGGAAAACCTTTATCGCCAATGTAAATAAAACTGGGTTTCAACTTGTTTTGGGGCTGTTTCACTTGCGCTAGTCGTGTAGTGGACCCCAACTTTATCAGTAACTTATAAATGAATGTCAAAGCGAAAACCATAGGCGCTGCCTGGGTCATTTGTACAAAAGAAATCTGTATGAAACTGGAAATGGGCAGGAAAATGGCAGCTGATGCGCCGGCCTATAATTCTAGCGGCTCTAGCCCTCGTGTTTCTCCATAATAAACATATTAGTTCTATTTGCACGCCCGGGTGTGCAGTGTTCACATTAAATGAATGGTTTCGGTTCCAATTCAATCCCCTTTAAATAATGATTTGTTTACCAATTTGGAGAAAGCAATTAAACAAATCGTAACACTTATTTTTATCAGTTTTCAATCGTCGCTACAATTGGGGAATTGAGGTTGCATAGTTGCTCTTTGTACTGCATTTGCTTTGTTGTCTTATAGAGCGGGTTTCGAAATTGGACAGTTCTTTTCGCTCTGATTCGACGACCGCGTTCTGAACTAGAGGTAATCCATATTGAAGTAGACTTCGCACGCATGTATCATCAGCCGTAAAATGCTCCTATTTAATATCTAAAAAATGGGCTTAAGCTTCGGCTTCAAAACTGGTTATGCAATGTGTTTATGCCAGAGATTTCTTCAGCCCCTCAATCAGGCCGTTTTTGATCCAGACGAAATCCACTGCAGCAAGTTACAAGACCACATGTTCAATGAGGTTTAACAACCTGCAATTTGTTTAATTCGTATAATTATCTAATGATGACACAGAAAGAAGCCACTCAAACGCCTCATTGGAGGTTTTTCGTTTATCAGTGAGAAAAGGAAAGCATAATTTTCTATGTGTTTTTTGCTTGCAGTGGTTGATCTCCCCATCTGAATCCATACGGATTGTCAAAAGGCATCGTCGACATAGATCTTTAATGGTTCAACCAATTGACTAATCAATATACCATCCAAGAACGAAATCAACAGCGTGTTTTTTTTTCTGTGTGTACCACTTTTGATTACTAACAACCTACAACCTCGTCTTTTATGACAGCGATTCGATGGTTGGTTGATGTTTTATGACACAAGGACAGCAAAGGTCATTATATGCGCCTAACGAAGTGAAGCAATTATGCTTCGAAATGCACGTTGATGTTGTATTTTAAAATTTTTAATGTGTTTTTCCACGGCGGAAGATCATATCGCGTCGGAACCTATAGTTTCCCCGTGAAATCCAAACCCTTGCTTGTCAAGGAACCAACCCACGTAGTACGGTGAACATCAAAACGGCACATTCTATATGATACCATAGGGCAATGATTCTCGATAGGCGGCCCGCGGGCCAGCTCCGGCCCGCGAACAGCAAAAACTGGTCTGGATACCAATAATCGTTTGTTTGGGTTTTTATGGCGCAAGAACATCTGGGTTGTATTGCGAAAAAAAAGATAGAAACTGGGAAAAAAATACTGCGTCAAAAATAAAATATACAGTAAAATGTCGATGGTACGCGCGAAGACGTGACACGTGTGTTTTCTTTCCAAAATTCACATTTTTCTCCAAAAATCGCTTGCAGCATTTATTGTATGTACAATGCTTGATATCTAATGGGGTGGGGGGGAGGGGGGACATTTGAGGCCTCGTCTCCTACGCCACTGGTTTTGCAAATATTCCAGTGTTCGTTAAAACAGATAAGCGTAACTGACCTCGCGGTCTAGGGGGCGCTGAATTTTTTCTAGGGGCTAATTTTTTTTTCTAGAGGGAGACAAAGCTCTTACTTTAATGAGCTTTTTTTGAGAAAATTTCTAGGGGAGGATAAGCCCTTTAACCCCACTAGTTACGCCAATGTTTATGTAGCGTGTTCGATAATTTCGTTTTCATATCTTCTGGCCCGCCGACCGGAAAAAAGATCCGAAGTGGCCCGCGATGAAACTAATTGAAAACCACTGCCATGGAAAGTGGAATCCAGCTTAATGGCGTGACAGACAGATGCTTTGAGTTGAACGACGCCACCTTAGAGGAGTGGACCTACGTTTCCCCTAGGGGTACGAAATTCTAAAGAAAGAGGGAACCAATCCCTGGACTATAATGAACATTTTGTCAATAAGCATTATTACTCCCCCCCCCACACACACACACACACCGTTGAAATCGAACCTGAATATCTGCATTTTTACCGTACAGCCAAACTTGGAAGAGGGGTTACATTAGAGACCCTAGAATTATAGGCCCAGACATCAGCAGCCATTTTCTGGTCTACTTCCGGTTTCATAACACAACGTTTATTATTGGAAAATTAATAATCCATTTTCTTCTCACAGGATCTGTTGCAAATCTCAACATTCTATATTTATTCCTCGAATGATTAGAACAATTCTCAGCGGAACACCCACACATTTCACCTCATTTTATTAAAAATAACACGTTTGTAAATCACTCACTGTTAACACAGCAGTGAATGGGATCACGTGATACGATGGCGGATACATGCCAGCTTTCTTTTCTAGGAGCCTTAGGTTACATTATATTTTAATTCGTCATGCATGCTTTACTGACGCGAGTACTGCTTCATAATTTATTTGTGGTTTTACGGCTCAAGGACTATAGTGGTCATGCTGCGCCCGGACCTACTGTTTTCCGAGGAATCTGAACCTCTTAAGGCCTAGGGAACCAAACCCCGGACTACAGTGAGCAGTGCGATCTTTATGAGATCTCTGAGTAAGCGTTCTTTGTACACTGTTGGGAGTCGAACCCGGATTAACGGCGCACTAGGCGAACGCGTTACCACACTGCGCCACCGCAGGGCCTCTTGTAATTTAAAACGAATGCATCATTATTAACACGTTAACCATCGTATGGATCGCATACAGACATACTTCGGGGGCATTGCGAATCAGATCTAGAGAGTGTCGTGGCCAACAGTGCCGGATTTACGCATAGGCCCTAGGGCCCTGCAAAGTCCTAGTATTTAAGTATAAGCGTTATTATAACCCTGTTTATTTATGACTGTCCCATAAATTTCCATTACCGATAAACCTAAATATTTAAATAATGAGCTTTAATGGAAAACTCACGATTTATTGACAGAATATTACAAGGGCCCCATTTTTTAGCGGCCCATTCTATCCTTCCAATCTAGGGCCCATAAAAACCTTAATCTGGAACCGGTAGCCGATCTGGGGCTAATACGAGGCTAAGTCGCTTCCTTGGAAAATATTTTTTCTCACAACAAACTGTTATAGAATTTTGTTTTAACTTTTTTGTTTTATATGATATTGTTCTTTGACGTTAAAAATATATTCAGAATATAGTTCTGCGGAAGTTTTTGTGTAAATCGTGTTTTTACAGAGGTTTGTATCTTCAGCTACGCTATAATAAGCAGAAGGAAAGTATAAATTTTCTTTGTTTTTGCTTTTTGGTTTTACGGCTCAAAGACTACAGTGGTCATGCTGCGCCGGGACCTACTGTTTTCCGAGGAATCCGAACCTCTTAAGGCCTAGGGAACCAAACCCCGGACTACAGTGAGCAGTGCGATCTTTATGAGATCTCTGAGTAAGCGTTCTTTTTGCACTGCTGGGAGTCGAACCCGGATTAGCCGCGCAATAGGAGAACGCGTTACCACACTGCGCCACGCAGAGCCCATAAATTTTAATATACCTCTAAGTTTCAATGGGAAAAATACACGTCAAGGAAGTTATTCATTAATGTTAAATATATTAGTCTGCTTAGATATTTAGTATCATTAATATATTAATAAGATATATAACACATACACGAAACATTAACAATTCTAAGCCCCCTCCTGTAACTTTTTGAGCCCGCAACAAGCGTCTGGTTACGGCTCTGGTTCCAGACCATGGCAATAGATTGTCATCCAAATATTTTAATTTTCCAGTTTGGCGCAGTATAGCCCAGATGCTCTTGCGCCATAAAAAAGCCAAACAAACAAACAATTTTCCAATACCTATAAAAAATATGGTCAGACAGCATGCCATCACATTATTTGGGGACCGTTCAAGTATTACGTAAGCACCTTTGGGGAGAGAGGGCATTGCTGTTGTGCTTATTTTCCTATGTTAGCCAATGTTAATTTTTGCTTAGGAGGGAGAGGGGTATAAAATGGCCAAAATATTGCTTATGTAATAATTGAACTCTCCCTTACTTGTTAATTATCAAAACCATGGGCGTACGCAGAAAGTTCGTAAGGGGGTTACAGAGCTACAACTCACATATTCCTATGTTAAATATACAAAATTTCATTGCAATGGGGGGTTACAACCCCCATCAACGCCCCCGTGGCGTACGCCAGTAATCAAAACGTAACACAGAAAAACGAAGCGAACACATACTGTGGGAAAATGGCACCTAAATAGGGTTGCCACGAACCTTCCATTTGTTAAAAAAAAAAAGACCATGCGGTAACGAGTTCTCTAATCGTTAATCCTATTTCGACCCCTCTCCCCCCCAGCCAGAGCCGTAGCTGAGGGGAGTGAAGGGCCCATGCCAAGGGTGCAGGCGAGGAAGGGCGTGAAATCGGCTTAAATAATTCACAGAGGAGAATATGTCCGTGACAAAGGGGGGATGCCATCTTCATGGTTCTGCCAGGGGCCCCAAGATCAACTAGCCGCGTTGCTGCTCCCAGCGGCGCCAAAAAATAAGAACGCTTATCGGCTCACTGTAGCCCGAGGATTGGTTCCCTGACTCTTAAAAGGTTCTGGTTTTTCCGGAAAATGTGGGTCCGGTAGGCTACACTCCAGACCCGTAGCTAGACACTTATTACAGGGGGCGGGGTCCGAAATTTACAGGGGGCTTAAAATTCTTTAATATTTTAATGTATTTTATTAATATATTTAATAACATAAATATCTAAGTAGGCTATTATATTTAACATCAATGAATAAATTTCTTAACTTAAATTTTGCATTAAAAACTTACAGAGGTAAACTAAAATTTATAATTTCCCTCATTGTAGAGTAAATGAAAAAACTAAAACCTCTGTAAAATACATAGTGTACACAAAATCTGCCGTAGAAATATATTTTGAATATATTTTTAACCTCAAAGAACAATTTCCATTTTCATGTACAATTTTATGCAAAAGAAAAAATAAAATTCTAAAATAATTTATTTTGAAAAACTATTTTCCGGATGGAGGGCGACTAGATTTCCAGAGGACCCCCCTCTGCCCCAGCCTGGCTACGGCTCTGCTATACTCGTAGTTGTAGCATCCGTCCATCATACCCTCCGAATTCGGCTCCCAGGTGATATCCGCGGGTGCATATGGGTATTTCTAGGGGGTGAGGGGCGCTGATACTTCTAGGGAGGGCTGAGAAAATTATTACCTCAGCAAAGCTGCTCAGAATTCTAGTGCATGTAGAAGTACAAACGCTACAAAAATAATTGATATTGCTTGACAGTTAGTAATGAGCTGAAAAGTACTTTATTTTAAAATATGACAGTAAAATTTTCGAAAATAAATGAATATCAGGGTCGCGAAAATCAAAATTTTAAAGGGATAGGGGGCTTGCGCCCCCTCTTCCCCCCCCCCATATGGGCGCCTATGGTGGCATCAGGGAACGCGCGCCATTTTTTTGCCAGCTGTGGTATGGAGTTCGGTTCTCTTGACAGCAGAAGTTCGAATTCTTCGGAAACTTGTTGGTTCCGGCGCAGCACAACCTTTACTATCCTCACGCCAAAAAATGCAACAAAACCATGTATTAAAATCGGGAAATTTTTCTCATCATGGTCGATGATGTGATAATATTAGATGACAAATTGTTCGCAAAGAAAAAAATAACTTCACGGTGCCTGGTGGGAACCGAACCCAAGACATCTTGGTATCTGGCCACTGGCTTATGCAGGAGGGTGTTGATAGGATTTATAACCCCATCCTCCCATTGAAATAAAATTTTGTGTATTTAACGTAGGAATATATGAACTGTAGCTCTGTAACCTCCCCATTGAGCCTATAAACCCCGCTCCTTATGATCCTTCTGCGTACGCTTATGTATCTAGACAAGGGTTTTTCCAACTGAGCTTCAGACGACCGATCATCCTCCTCCTCTCTGCGAACGCATATAAAGTTTCACTATATATGCGTTCGCAGAGAGGAGGCATATAAAGTTTCACTATAGACGAGTTTTGAAATGGGATAGTGCTTGGACGGTTTTTTAAACCAAATCGACGTCAAAATAAAGCGAGAATAGCGTAATATTTAACTTCGGGAAAATTTTCTCATCATAGATAGCCAATGGTGTGGTAATATTAGATGATAGATTGCTCGCAAAGAAAAGAAAGACTTCAGGGTGCCTGATACCAAGTGGTCGTGGGTTCGGTTCCCACCAGGCACCGTGAAGTCATTATTTTCTTCGCGAACGATTTATTATCTAATAAAACCATGTATGTCTATGCGATCCACATTAGTTTTGTTCATTGCGCCACTTGAAGCACTCTTTTCATCGCACAAATTGATTGTTAGTTTTCGTTGCGTAGCTCATCAATGCTTGCTTGCTTCTGCTGCTTCTTCTTCTTTCTTTCCTTTCTTTCCTTTTGTGTGTGTGTGTATGTGTGTGCGCGTGCGCATGCAAGGAAAGCTAAAATCATACTACGCAGGACTTACAGATTTCCCATTACTAATTGTTGGGAGGAAACCCTGCACTACAGTGAGAAGGAAAAATAGCATACACTCTGCAGTATCATTGAAAATTGGCTTGGAACCAAATCCAGGTTTACGTCGCGAAAGAAAAACGTGTTACTATTATTCCACTATAAGGCCCTTTAGGGCATGGGCGCCCATATGGGAACAGAAGGGGCTAAAGGCCCCCTAGCCGTTTAAAAATTTGATTTGCCCGAACCTGCTATGCATTTACTTTCAAAAGTTTTACAGTCACATTTTAAAATAAGGTACTTTTTAGCTCATTACTAATTGTCAAGCAATATCAATTATTTTTGTAGCGTTTTGGTATCTTGTACATTCACAAAAATTCTAGAAGGGGGGGTAATGTTTTTACTCGTATGGCGCCCATTAGGGGCTTACCCAGGATTCATAAACTGGGGGAGTGTTCAAGATTTTTAGGTGGGTGTGGACTAGATTTCGTTAAGTAATTTTCATTAAGCACATTGTGTGTTCAAGATTTTTAGGGGTGTCTAAAGATCTGGAAGGGTGTTGGGGTGTGTATAAATCCTTGGCGCCCATGCTTTAGGGGGCATCGTATCGGGACCTAAGTGCCGCGTTGGTCCAAAATAAGAAGAAGGAAAAAAAAGGAAAACGTTGTGGCCTCTCGAGAATACCGAATTTCTTTATATTGTAGCGATTAACGTGTTAATATTATACAAAAGCAATTGACGTAAAGTAAATGATAATTAATGACAATTGACTTCAAAGCAATTCCAAAAGTTACTAATATTACCAGGTTAAAAGCCCAATCTTCGTTACTGACGCGTTAAATTTTAATAAGCCTTAATTCCGATAGAAGAAATTTTTTCCGCGACTTGCTAAATATCGCCGTTTGGAAACAATGTAGTACCTCCAACGCGACTTTGAAAGAGTTCGTTGCTCTTTTCTACGATTTTGTCCAAGGTGGAGTTTAGAAATTATATTTCTCAGTTTTGTTTCCTGTGGAACACACGCAGTGTGATTCTAGATAAGGATTGAAATAGCTAGGTTCAGTGGCGAGGTTAGGAAATTTCCTGTCCTAGCTAGCCATAGGCTGTATAACCTCTGTCTTCCTTTCTCCCTCGCAAAGTAAGGAATACAGTAGATATCGTTTATAACGAACAATCGCATATAATGACGGAATTTTTGCAAAAAATTTGGTTTCCTATTCTACTTCGCACTAAATATAGTAAAACCTCCATATAACGAAACGGACAATTCCATGAAAATAATTTGTTATGTAAAAAATTCGCTATATAGAAACTATATATATATTCATGAACCAGGGCAGGGCAATATGATACCACAATTAAAATCCCGTTTTTCAGTTAACGACTGTTTCTCATAAATAACATTCAACCATTTAAAAATACAGTTGAGTCTCCATATAACGAACTTCCATTTAACAAAGTTTTCTATTTAACGAAATTTTCGGCGGAACCTTGACTTTGAATGGCACTAACATGTAAATTTGTCTCCATATTACGAAAAACAATTTCTATATAACGAAGTTCTTTTTATAAAGAATTTGATTTTTTTAATTTACCTTTAACAATTTTTCAGCGGGATGGTTAGGTAGAAGGGGTAGTTGAGGATTTTAAGCAAAAAGACGGAGTTGAGGTAGCCTTCTGTATTGTGGACATAGGGTCAGTTGTGATAAATAATTCTATTGTTCTAAACTGGGAACTTCGAAGCAGCGGGGATGTATCACTCTGCAGGTGTGGCTAAGCCACGAAATTTGCTTCTCGCACATACGCGTTGCATTGTTGAAGAAAATGTTATAGATGACGTGTTCCGATATTTACAAAAGTGTGAGAATTTCTATGAACAAAACGTTTTTTATAAGAAACCTGTACAAAGCAAAATTAGTGATTATTTCTCTGTTTCAAATATGTTGTATGAGGATCATACAGATATAAAGTAATCCTCAGTCTTTACTTTTGTTATTAATTTGTACGTACTTGTATACGAAAAATATTTAAATTCGTTGAAAAAGAAGAGTCTACTGAATTTAGTCTTTACTGTCCAAATTTAGCTTTTTTCATTTTATCGAAATTAAGTTTCAACATTTATGTTAATTTCTATTTAACGAATTTTCCTTATAACGAAGTTTTTCAGAGGAACGATGGCACTTCGTTAAATAGAGACTCGACTGTAAATGTTTTGGAGTGTGAATATAGCGTATAAAAAGTGAGTTGAACAATTTTACCTTAAATGAAAGCATGTTTATGCCATGCACATTCATGCTTTTGTAGAAAAATTTCTAACATCCTGCTGCACAACAAATGGTAATGTTGATTCATCATAAAAGTGTTAGCACCCCTGTGGGAAATTTGCAAGGTCTGGATTTCTGGTAATCAAACGAGCAAAAAAGCGCGACAAGTACTACTATTCAAACAATACAGTGTATTCAAGGACAATTGGGGCCTGTTCATAGCCTAGCAGTTTCGCACTGTATGGGGCAACCAGACACAGGTGTTTGTGCTTAGGAAAACTCTTTATTAGGGAGTTTAGAGTTCCTTAGATGTGCCTCATTCTGTTCGTTTGCCACTTACCTTAAAACCATATTGTGTTCTCATGGTATGAGGGAACCCGATGTCGTTAACGTGACCACTCGACTTTCTGTTTTGGTCGTTAAAAATTTCGTTATATAGAAATTTATTTCGTTATATAGAAACACTTTCATATGTAATGAAAATGGAGATTTATCAAAACTTCGCTATACGGAAGTACGTTATATGGAGGTTCTACTGTATATCGGTTATAACGACATTGTATATAACAACGGATCTTGCTATAATAACGACGATTCTGTAGTCTATGTAAATTCTAAATAGAGAAATCCGTGTCGGATATAACGACTCGAGTTGACAATCATGCATCGGAACTCCTATCAGCGGCTGCAACGGCAGACGTAAACAAACAGCGCAGTGTGGGTGTTGCCAACTAATTGAAATTTCCCATAAAAGAAGGGGAGATTTTCCGTCGTTCGCCCGTCGTTTCTTTCTGTTATACGTCCATCCCAAAACACACACGCATTTCAAACAATTGTAGCTTGCAGTAAATTATGTAGTTTTCGGTTAATCCGAACAGGTCTCGGTTCCAATTAATTCGAATTCACAAGACTCTACACACAGTGAACTCTTTCATCTGCGACTTGTAAAGAACGGAGAAAATGCGTCATTGAAGAGAAAACGACGTTAACAGGAGTATGCGTAATTCCGTGAAGCTTTTGCCCAGACCCCAAAACGCCGTCTTTTAACGGAAAGATTATTAACTAAAAGGGCGTTATTGAGAGATATTGAGTTATGTATGAGTAGTATTGAGTTATGTATGAGTAATATTGAGTTACGTATGAGTAGCATTGAGTTCTGTACGAGCAGTTTTAAGAGATATTGCTGTGTTCCTTCTTGGCCGTTTCTTCTATTTCGAATGGAAAGAAATATTTACTGAACTGCCTTTGATATTCATATAGTGAATTTTGAGTATGAAACTTTATTTTAATAACTCCTTTAATACACGGCATTTCCATATCTCTTCACAAGATAACAAATGGACTAACATATGCTAATATATCATGTTCGTTATACATTCATTGTATTTTATTATTTTTCTATATGATATAAGGTAAGAACTGGCCTATAGCCACGCCGGGGCCAGCAGGGGTGTTGCCCCAGTTGCTTCGTCGAACTATATATATATATAACAATCACCAGGTGCCCTTTGCCTTGCCTCAGTGGCCCCTTCATCCTGCTTTATTTAGACTTGGATAAGAGACTGGCAAAATATGTCTTAAAATCTGAGGTATTTTGGAGAAGAAGCACAAAGTGTTTCTCTGCTTAACTTCCCAATTTAAATGGAAAATACTGCAAAACATTGCCAGTTTTTTATTGCATTTTTAGATAAGAGGAACAGTAACAAAATAGACGTTTGTTTCATTTATTTTTTTAAATATACGTTGTTAAAAATACATAATATGTTCTAAGATCACTTTAAAAAAAAAATAATACAGTTTCATTCGCTTTTTAAATCGGGTAGAAATGCACCATACCGAAAAATTCTTTCACGCCCGAATTGCCGCGAGACAACACTTATTTGCGAAACGTGAAAACACCAATTGACTCTGCACCGTCAACAAAGCAGTTACTCAAAAGAAACCGTTTGCTTAAGATGGCTTCTAAAGGTACCCTTAAACTCTCTAGGTACCTTTAAAATTCATTAATTTAAGGGTACCATTCATTT
Source organism: Dysdera silvatica (assembly GCA_006491805.2). Lineage (NCBI taxonomy): Eukaryota > Metazoa > Arthropoda > Arachnida > Araneae > Dysderidae > Dysdera > Dysdera silvatica. The sequence continues at coordinate 100,109,013 of QLNU02014802.1, forward strand.
TAAGGGTACCTAGGACCAAGACCGACCGTGGTCGGGATTTATGCCCCCCACCCCCAATCTACCAACCGTTGTTTTAAGGTTGAAACCTAACAGATTACTAAGCTCGTATTATTTTATCTTTTTTTTAATATTCGTCTTTTGCACATACATGCATTTAGAACAGACAATGCACGGGGCTGAGCCCATTCGTTTTTGGGGCCCCTCTTTTATACTAATTTTAATTCGTGATTTTTTGGAGTAAGAAAAATATATGCAATATATAAACTTTATCGATTTGGAGAAATAATTTGTCCTCGCTCCCTGGCGCGGACGCCCATGGGTGGGGGCTTTGAAGCCCTGCTAGTCGTTGTTTAAAATTTGATTTGCCCCATTGTGCTATGCGTTTATTGTCAAAATTCTTACAGTTTAAGGAGAAACTTTGCAGTTCCTTCATATTTTTGTTTTGTTTGGCGCAGTATAGCCCAGATGCTCTTGCGCCATAAAACACCTAAACAAACATATTTTTATTTACTGTATCGTACTTTAAACTATCTTGATTAGAAAGATAAAGGAAGAAATTTTTTTTCTCTCTCTTTCACTATTTTTCTTAACACTAGATTAACGAAGGTACATAAACAGAGGCGGATTTACTATTTTGCCGGCTAATTTTACCAAACCTAACTAGAGGCATAGCAGAGGTTCCGACATTTTTGTCAAATTTTTAATTTGATGCCCATGGTCGTTATTTCAAATTCGTATTCTCCGCATGTCTTCGGGAGGTACAGATATGGCGCCCCCTTTTAAGCCTCTTTCGACGCGGCGAACGTAGCAGGTCTCCCTTTGTCAATACCTAGTTAAGCCTCTGGACATATCAACTCAAAATTAATGATTCAGTTGGCTATCAAAAAATGCAGCCCCGCTTTTGCAAACTTCTCGTCAAAAATTTGCCTCCGTAATCTTCAGCCTATTGGTAAATCTGCCACTGTGTATATAGTGATACGGATTCACCCGAAAGGGAAAAATTAAGAAAAAGATGCACGTGGTCGGAAAAAGGATTTCCTAAAAAAAAGTTAATAACCTCGCAGGATCTAGATAAGAGTCTAAAAACCTGAATTCCGCGAAGAACATTCGAGAATGTATTTCTCACCAAGAAATCACGTTCTCATATCACTTTAAAATCCTTCTATTGAAGTGCAACGACCGCGATATTGTTGTTGCTTTCCACGGCGCAATTTCTCAAGACGACCTCGGGCACCTGAAGCCATCAGTCTTGGGTAACGCTACGAAATACACAAAAAAAGCAAGTAGAATACCGAAAAAACGGAGATCTTTGACCGACGAGTGGAAGTGTCACTTCGAATTCCAAAACATGCAGGCCATGAAGAAGGCGAATTCCAAAACATGCAGGCCATGGTTGATTGTCGAACTCTGCGTCTCAACCTTGAATTGTCGTCTCTTCAGCGTTCCAGGAAGCCGCAAGCAACAGCCTTGCTCTATGAATGAGTCTTCTAATTACCACCGATGCTCGCAAAGCAGAAAACGAAAGGGCTTTCATGTGACATTCAAACGATTAATATGCTATCTCTTTTGGGACATTTTCAGCACTACATTGAGCAACTTGGCCGCTGAGGCTCTTCGACAAATCTCTAATGAAGTATCAATGGAAGTCACGTGATCCATTGTTTGAAAAGGGTAAAGTGATCCAGGGTGACTGTCGGACATTCTGTTAGGGATATTTAATTGTAGATGGGGTTTTTTTTTATTATTATTTCTGAGTTCACACCTGCAAGGTTTCAACATAGCCATGACCATTCTCTGCTGATACAACCTTAATATTCTTTGAATAAAAAAGCCAGAGAAGTGTTTGTTAATGTAAACGGATTCAGAATGAACGTTTTATTTTCTTCGTTTTGTGTTTTGAAAATACATGTTTCTTGAAAGAAAGTTTAACAGATGAAAACTGGTTTTCTGAAACTCTTCGCTCCAGTAAACAACGTTTAAGGCATGACGCCACTAATCAAATTAAACCTGTAATTTAAAATATCTATCGTTAAAAAACGCTTACTTTTTATCTGTGTTATTGATATTTTATTTATTTTGGTTATATATCCCGTGTAGAAAATAAATAATGCAGCAAAACAAGACATAATATTCTATGTTCGTTACTTCACATTTTCGAAGGCCTCATAACAAATGATTTTTCATTAGTTAGTTTAATTTTCAAGCATTTTTAGAAATAAGCTTTCAACATCAATGGTTATCTCGATTAGTTATATATTTCTTATAATACATAGGGTGTTCCATTTAGCATGACAAACCGAAATATCTTGAAAACTACGCACCAGATTTAAAAACAAAAGGCATAAATTAAATTTGTTCGTCTCGAAGGGAGCTATCTAATGATACCAAAATTGACATTCCTCTTCCTCCCCCCGGGTGGGGCAACTTGTAAATTTCACAGGATATTACATGGTTTTTGAAAACTTTTCAATCCACTACATAAGTGGTTCCCAACCTTTTTCAAGCCGCGACCCACTTTTATAGTAACCAAGTAATTCGCGACCCCCTTTATAGTAACCAAAAGATCTGCGACCCCTCTGTCCGCCGCCGACACATTTGCATAATAAAAGCATTTTTAACAGAGTAAAGAAAACACATTAAATACAAAATTATATTAATTATAATTATATGTATCCTCTATTAATTATATATATTCTCTATTAATTATACATATCCTCTATTCAATTATATATATTCTCTATTAATTATATATATTAATGTATATTATAGATATGAAGTTAACAACCGTTAGTAGAATATTGCAATGTGTGTAGCCATGTTGAAATATAAAAGCGTTGGAAACATTTGGTATGACATTCCTTATAAAAATAATTGCAACTAAAAATAGTTGTGGCGACCCCCCTCGACACCTCTTTGCGACCCCTTGTGGGCCGCGACCACCAGGTTAGGAACCACTGCACTAAATTGTAGTTGCTCCTTCCCACCCTTTTCAGTGGACAAATTAGCTACTTTAGTGCTAGCCAGGAACAACGACGTTCACGTAGTAGTTTCCTGTTACCTTCAGGGTGCTAGATGATGGTGAGTCCCCTTGCCATTGTCACCATTTATTTATTTATTTATTTATTTATTTATTTATTTAATTAAATGCTCGAAGCGATCTCCTCTAACCTCAGTGTATTTGTTGATCCGTTGTTCAAACGATTGAACACAACGCAGAAGTGTGTTTACATCAGTGTCTACGCAAACACTTCCAATCCATTCGATCACGTTTCCCCTAGTTGTTGGCACTTTTTTGGGGGGTTTTCTGCATATTTGAGAGAACCCTACAAAAAGAAATCTGGCGATATAAGGTCTGGAGACCTGGCAAGCTAATGAACCGGACCGCCTCTACCGAACGTACATGCGCTCTAATTCCTCCCATGATACTATTGCATAATGTGTTAGGCAACTATCATGTTGGAACCACATGTTCTAGCGCAGCGCAAGGCTTAAGTCTTCAAGCAATGTCGGTAGATACCCTTATAGAAAAGTTTAATACTTAGCCCCATTCAAAGCATCTTCAATAAAATGGAGACCAGTCAGTTTATCGTCTGTGATTCCACACCAAACGTTAACCGACCAAGGACGTCGATGTTTAACTTTACGCAATCAAAGTGGGTTTTCCACACTCCAATGGTGCATATTGTGATGATTGACCTGACCTGAGTTGACTTCTCAGAGAAAAGTACCTATACGAAAGAAATAAGGGTCTGAGAGTATTTGTTCACGTGCTCATTCACAAAACACGATTCCATTATGGAAGTCTTCGTCGTTTAGTACCTGGTGTATGGACGCGCGATAGGGACAAAATTTAGGATGTAAGATATTATTACCCTTCACAGGGATAACACAATTGCCAAATAATGGTCAACACACAAAGCCACCGGGGCGAGTTTTTCTCGTGTTTGTTTTTTTTTAATAAATTTGACACCAACGTATTAGTAGCTCAATCTAGAGCTATTTTTGTTTAGGAGAAAAAGAGACGCCGTCCTCATCCTGGATTCGAACCAGGGTCCCCGCGTTGAGCCCGCGGTGTCTTGACCTACTAGACGAATGAGGACAAGAACAAACGCAGTTTTCTTCGTATATGAGGATGTAAGATATTATTACCCTTCACAGGGATAACACACAATTGCTAAATAATGGTCAACACAGAAAAGCCACCTGGGCGAGATTTTTTGTGAGTTTTTCGTGGGGGATTTTTTATTACAAATTTATTAGTAATAAAATTTATGATGTTTTAATATCCTCTAAACACCATTGCGAGAAATTCTTGATTGGTAAGTTATTTCCGGCGTACTCACCTGGGGATTATGAGCTATCGCGGCCAGCACTGCAATTTGATTATTCTCTCCACTTGCTCTACGAATCCGCTGTACAATTCTTTCGGTACGAATTTCATACAACGAAACTTGTCAAACAATTTCGTAGTACGAAATCGTTTGGGAACAATTGGGAATATAGGGATAATAGAGCAGACTTAAAGAATTTTTTAATAAATTCTAATATATTGCAAATTGAACAGATTCATAAGTACTGTATACTAATTAAAATGTTTGAAAGGATGAGAGAAATAAACATACAGATCTTATAAAAATTCAATTAAACGAAAAAGAAGTAGATATCGAAACTATAACGAATTAATATTACCCAAAATAAGAACAGAATTGGGAAGATGCAACATAAATTACATAGGACCTAAATATTAGAATGGAATACCAGATAAACTAAAGCGGTTAAATAATATAGTAAAATTTAAAAAAGAACTAAAAAAGTTCTTGATACTCAATAATGCCTAACGATTTGTCGATAATTAAAGAAAAAAGAAAACAATCAATTAAAGACAAATTATAAAAACAACTCATATAAGAAGTGCATTACATGTACGTGATCTGAAGTAAAGAGTGCGTGGTGTTAAAATATGTGGAAAATTAACTTGATGGCTGAATTTATTGCTTATGTGACTTGTTGCGTTGAATCAATCTGAGGTCCTCAAGCACATTATAATCAACATAGATATTTACTTAGGACCTTTCTTTGTGTGGTCATGTATTGTCACAACGACTGTTCCAAGAAGAATAAATAAAGTATTATTATTATTATTATTAACTCCAACAAAAGAAGAACGCGATCGTGCCCTGTTAGGAAAACATTCAGCTTAAACATTAACAACATCGTCAATATTCCTTCTGCATTTGCTATAATCAAGGATCATTTTATCTTTTTCCTCTACAGATAATAATACATCCATAGTGATAAATACCCTAATCAACATAGCTGTTTTACTGACACGTAATATTGTCACAACGCGATGTTCTCAGTTGAATAGCTTTCGTGAAACTGATTTAAACAAATGGATTGTAATTTTTCAGTTAATAACAGACTGTAGAGGAGCTTAATTCGAGTGCAACTGACTATGTCTCTTGAAAGCATTCATTACGTCTTTTTTTTATTTTTTGATCAGATGTGCATGCCTTAAGGTAATTACAAAATATAATGTTTCGTGATTACAGCAGAAATAAAAAACATACTTAATAATAATTCTAATAAAAGTTATGTTAAAATGTGAACTCATATTTTTTATTGAAGATTCATATTCCCCAGAAAAAAAATATTTTTTTTTCCTGGGGAATTCGAATCTGTAATAAAAAATGGGGGGGAGGGTCCCATTTAAAATTCCAATATTGGTTCCACCCCCTCAGGGGAGGGATGAATGTCAAGTTTACCATCATTAGATAACCCCTTCAAGACGAACAAATTTGATTTGTACTTTTTTAATTCGGTGCGTAGCTTTTGAGTTATTTCAGGTTGAATAGAACGCTCCGTATATATAGGGCGTTTCAGAGTAATGTTTAGAAAATTTGAGGGTTTGTAAAGGACGTTGAATAAATTATATTGGTGGAATTTGCACCGCGCGCAAAGCAACCAGTTCGTCTGTACAGCGAATTTACGTTTTACGTCCATCTTCGTTGCTGCATACGTAATTATACGAATTGAATACAATTTTTGATATAGATTTTAAGTCATTCGCCTAATAATACAGCAAAAAGAAAAAAAAAAGATTGCGAAATTCCATTTCCTGATCGTGATCTGTATTGCCCTCTAGTGAGATAAAGAATGAAAATTGCCTTTTTTACATCACACTGTACACATTTGGAAATTCGCAAACATGTGCAATCGGTAAAGGACTTAAAAATGGAAATTTTTTCTCTTAACAATTTTTTTCCTAAAATGCGCCGTAGCGGCGCATTTTAGAATTATCAAGGATTGGCTACGAAGTGCAATTTGGCGACTTTTTAAGTGGACGAAGTCCATTTTTATTAAGCAATTTTAAAAAGTCAGCAAATGGCGCTTCGTAACCAATTCTTGCTACCTTGTGCGCAGTGGATGGAAGCAATTAAATGACTGTAGCGCCGTAACGGGGCATTTTAGGAAAAAAATTATTAGGACAAAAAATGTTCATTTTTAAGACCTTTATCGATTGCACATGCTTACGAATTCCCAAATGTGTACAGTATGATAAAATAAAATAAAAAAAAGGTATTTCATGCTTTAACTCACTACAGGACAATACAGATCACGATCAGGAAATAGAATTTCGCATTTTATTTTTATTTTATTTATTTATTTATTTTGTCTCTACTGCATTAGGCCAATGACTAAAAATCTGTATCAAAAATTGTATTCAATTCGTATAATTACGTATGCAGCAACGAAGATGGACGTAAAACATAAATTCTCTATACAGACAAGCTGGTTTCTTTGCGAACCGTGTGAGTTCCACCAATACTGTTTATTTAACGTCTTTTCCAACCCTGAAATTTTCCAAACGTTATTCTGAAACACCCTGTATATAGTATTCCGGCTCCAGTTCTCGGCGAGGACAGACTTGCGTGCAGATTGCTAATCTCCTTGTGTCTGCATTTTTTCCTCTTTTTAACTTTTTTATGTCTTTTTACCTAAGTTTACCTTCTTACCTCTCCTGGAAAGAAAGCGGCCTTTTCCATTCAATTATGCAAGCAAACAACACGTAATATGTATATAGCTATATTAATTATGAAATTGTATACGCAATGTATGCTCAACATTAAGAAGCTTGGAGAAACTTCTCGAGAAAAGATATATTCTATTTCGAGATAGAAATAAAGATAATTATGTTATTAGATGTATTGGGATAAAAATTCAAACAAAGATTAAAATCCTATCTGGTTACAAGTAAAATTTAATCATAAATTCATGTATTTTTTTCTACTAAACTCTTGAAAGCCATCTTTCAGTGTATTTACATTGGAAATTCGAAAACAGTTACAGTCATATATAAGATAAGAATCATTTACAATTGTTCCGGGTGAAAAATCTTTTTTTTTTTAGTGTTTATGACTTTAGAAATTTGAATGATATTTTATTCCTGATAACACATACTCAAAACTAAGAAAAATCGTCATGTTTTATGTTCTATATCATCAAAAGAATCCTCTTTTTTTTTCGATAATTGTTTGGATATTCTGAAACTCATTTTTTTTTTTTAGATAATCTGAAATTTGCTTCCTTGGACCGAAACTTAATTTCTTAGGAAGTGTGAAGATCAATTTCTTAATATTCTGGAGTTTAAGTTCTTAGATATCCTAGGACTTATTTTATCAAATATTTCGAAATTTATTTTCTTGGACATCTGAAGCTTACTGTTTCGGACATTTTGAATGTTAATATTTTAGAAATTCTGAAGCTTGGTATTCAAGACACACATTCATTTCTTAGACATTCTGAAATTTAATGTTTTTGATAATCTGAAAACTTAATTTCTTAAACGTTTGAAATTTATTTTCTTAGACGTTCTGAAACTTAATTTCTTAGCTACCCTGATAATTACCCATATAATTTATTCACTACATTCACTTGTATTGGTGTTTAAAAACGATAATGTTTAGAGACGGTCACAATAAGAACACTATATTAAGAATTGAACTTATATTAACAGTTTTTCGATATGGGAGACGTAATTTGTTTACTGAGCTTTGTCAACAAAAGCGCTTACCCCTCTTGAATTATGACATTGTCGATAGATAATGTAGATCAATTCTATTTCAATAGCGCCCATTAATCGCTAAGGACTTTGAAAAAAATCGATACAAACTGAACCTAATCGCCTTTGCGTTTCAGAACCGAAATTGACGTGACTCTTTGAAACGCACTTCACCTATTTTCCGTCGCCACTTCTTAAATTGCTGATTTCTTTATTGTCAATAGTTCCAATCCAAAGCAGCGATTAATGAAGTGTGCGTGAGTGGAGTAGTTCGTAGTTGCATCATAGCCCGATTATTGACGGATTGTTAGGAGGTAACATCTTAACAATGACGAAAGAGCGGATAAAAACTAACATATTTTTAAGAATGAGGAGAGTGAGAATTCAAACAAACATACTCAGCAATAAAGTAAGGATGAGAGGATGAGTCTCAATATTAGTTTTATTGCTTGTGTTATATACTTTAGATCAATGGTTCCCAACTCAGTTTAAGCCGCGGACCATTTTCCCACTTTAATATTACCCGCGGACCACTCGAAAAATATCACGAGTTCAGGGCGGATTTAGAGGGCGGGGGGGTGACGATTGCCGCCCCCCTCCGCGAAAGAAAATTTAATATTGAAAAGATACAAGTAAAAGGTCCAATGAGGTATCATTTCAAAAATAAAGTCATTAATTGCACCCTCTAGAATGTGACTTCTAAATCCGTCCTTGCACGAGTTAACTTCAAAGGGAGCCGGGTCGTTTCGGGGGGAAAGATGTAGATGTATAGAAGTAAACAAAGCAGTGTTGCCAACAGTAAAGCCAAACAAAACAGTGCTGTCAAGGTGAAATCCCTAGTGACAACAATGGAAAGTCTGCATTTCACCGGAATGTCCCTACGTACAAGAGCGTAGCCAGATTCAATTCAAGAGTGAGAGGGAGTGCAAAATACTAAAAATATACCATCCGTTATATTTTTATATTTAATTTTAATATTTAATAATAATAATAATAATTTTATAAGTATCTTTAACCTTTTTAAATACCCAACGACCCGTCTCGTGGATCATTTGGGACTACTTCGCGGACCACCAGTTGGTAACCAATGCTTTGGATCATGGTTTCTCAAACTTTTTCTCCCGCGTACCCTTTCGTCCTGTTCGAGTGTGTTGGCGTGCCCCCTGAAGAGAATGTGATGTAAAATATATGGATGCCATAGCATAGATAACAGACAAGCAATATTTATTTATAATTTTGGCCAATACATAGTTGCACATTCAATGAAATAGATGAACTTGGCTCTTTTCAATAAACAAATGAATTCTGGGATCCGTTTCAGAGAGACACACGCGCATATCATTGTCAACTGACAGTTTTGTGCGGGATTTGGTTTTGATCATACTCATTATTGAAAAACCTTGTCACCGACGATAAGTCAATGGGAACATCAAAAGACACTGTGGGCGGAGTGAGGCTAGGGAAACGAATTTAGAAAGCAAATTGCCTCTTTCTATTTTGGAAAAAGGACAGAAGGTCTATGAACTTTTTAAACCATATATAAGGACAAAGTGCTAACTCGTCTGCGTACCCCTGGATTTTCTCTCGCGTATCCCCAGGGATACTCGTACCTCAGTTTAAGAATCCCCGCTTTAGATGGAAAGACAAAGTAATATGTAACAGATTTGCGTTGTTATACACCAGCGGGGATCTTAGACGCAGATCCCCCACGAAACTAAATTTGTAATAGGACCGCAAAATAAAAGCCAACGCGTTTAAAGCTTGACTTGACTTAAGCAGGGGGGAAATGGGAAGGGTGGCCGCCGGAGACGGCGCTGTAATCCCAAAGCTCGTTCAGAACTTACAAAGGAAAGATCGTCTGCCGACAGGTAACGTTTTTGACCTGCAGTTTCATTTTTTAATGATGGCATCAATGGGACCATTAAATAGGACGAAACTATCGATGCGAATGACTGAGTAGCTTGTGTCCGTGACATTGCATTAATACAGCTAAAATGTAGGTGAAACCTATGAACATCATGTAGACAGATTTGCCTATTTTATGCTTTATAGCTATACAGTCGAACCTCATTAATATGAACATTCACTGCGACAAAAAAAAAATAAAAATAAAAAATTCATGTTAAACGTATTTTAAATAGACGAAATCCATTGAAAAATAATTGAGATGATGCCTTAACGGATTGCCATGTCAGCAAAGGGTGAAGCATCCAACCACTAATTTCCACAGTAAAGATATTTTTTCAAAACCATTTTGGTGTCCAAATGCTTTTGACAAAATAGCGAATATCCCAACCATTTTCAATTCACCGTTGAATATCACCCTTTGAAACAAACATATTTATTATATTGGTCTTGCACACATCCTGTTTACGCCAAAAAGGCAGCGATAAAATCTTTGAAATGGCATAAAAATTATCGAAAAAGATTGAGGAAAAAATACACGAGGAAAATACACGAGGAAAATACACCGATAAATGGCCTTCGTTTTTTTGTATATGGTTGCTGTCATTCAAAGACGCTTTGAACAAAATGTCAAAATCTCAACTAGCTATAACAAGTCAAATGCCATTGCATATAATGGAGGCGTGAAGTTATAATCTTTCGAGTACTACAGGAAAATCAGTTTTGAAAACTGCACGAACTCATAATTTCTATTTTATATTACCTTTTTCCTTCCTACTTCTTGATTTTTTTTTTAAGCTCAAGGCCGGGTTATACCGTAGGCACAAAAAAGGTGTGTGTGTGGGGGTGCTAGGACCCACTTTTGAAAGTCCCCGGCTCAGTGAAGACTAAACGCTACTTAAAGGCAACTGGAGTAAAAGAATTTTCAGCTTTACGATAAGTAAAAAATTGTTTTCGAGATTTCTTAAGTCAATCGAAATTAATTTTTTTCTAACTCTGTTGTTCATAGAAAAAAGATGTACTATAGTTCACGGTTGTCCAATCTTTTTGGGCAGCGGGCCGCTTAAAAATTTTTCATAGATCTCGCAGGCCAGTAGCTTCAGCGAGTTTCGTAAAAAAATAAAAAATATATTAATTAATTACCAAATTCTCTCTTCGAAGTTTCTTCCGGATAATTATTTGTTCACTTAAGATATGGGAAGGGTCAGCCACGCGGTTTTCCCGATTTCTGGAGAAAAAATCGTTTTTTTTATTTCATTTCGGCTGGCCGAATTAACCCTGTTAGCGGACTGGATTGTGGCCCGCGGACCCTATGGTGGGCAACTTCGTTACAGATAATATTAATTATATAGAGAGATTAATAATTTTGCTAAAAAGGTTTTTTAGTATAAATTTTATGATCTGTATGTTGTAAATGAAAATTTTATAATATCGTTTAATTTTTTCAAGTATATATGCTTATTTTGTTGTAAAGAAAAGCTTAAATCAATATAATAAAAGTTTCTTCTTCCTTATTTTCTCTAAATAAATAATTACACAGGCTTAAGTTATGATAAAAAGGGCCCCGAAAAAATCTTTTAGGGCCCTATAGAACCTTAATCTGATTTTGAATGCCATCATAATCGGTCTTATTGCATTCGGGGGCCCCGGGCTTGAACATTTTGTTTGGGCCCTTTAAACACAAATTTTTACAGTAAACAAAACGTTTGCAATAAAAAAAATTTGGCCAATTTAGCCTTCCCGAACTAAAGCACCTTTACTTCGCTTGACAAAGGGAACAGAAGTTCTCGAAATGTTGCGATATTTTTTTTATGTCGTTGGTAAGATTTGCTTATTTTTAGCCTTTTTCTATTTCTTTCTGCTTAATTTTCCTCAAGTTTCTCAAGTTTTTTTCTCAAATTTTCTCAAGTTTTTCTAATCTATTTTCCTCCTTTTCTTACTTTTACTATCCCTATTTCATTTTTCTTATTTTCTTCCTATTTTAATTTCTTTCCCTTTTCTTTCAAATTCCGATCAGTGATGAAAATTTTACTCGTTACAATTTAGATGTCGTTCTCAACAGAAAAATATAAACTTATTGGCTACTACTGTATTACAATAAATATTATACTATGTGTATAAAGCATTTAAGTATAGAGTAAAACATTCAAGTATAGAGCAAAACATTCAAGTATAAAGTAAAACATTCAAGTATACAGTAAAACATTCGAGTATAGAATAAAACACTGGAGCATACAGTTAAAACATCCGAGTATACAGTAAAACGTTCCAGTATACAGTACAACATTCAAGTATATATACTTGAGTGCTTACAAGTAATTGTTACTTGAATATAACAATTATGCTTGTTAATTTTGTCTTTCTTTTGAAATAAATTAGTTTTGTTTGTTTTAAGAAGGAGAGAGAGAGAGAGAGAGAAAAGCTTCCGGGTTCCGGGTTTTGGGTCCTTCCGGACTTTTCCGGAATTCCGCATAATTGGTTCTATACCGTATTTGATAAACGCTTTACCTTTCTCTACGCATGTTATAGCACGTAGCTGCGACTGTCTCTCTCTCTCTCATTAATTAAATAATGTTACTTTGTAAGAGACACGAAAAACCTGTTTGCCATTAAATTCTTCGGCTTTTTACGTAGTTTCGTGCATAAACTTAGGGAAACCTATAAAAATCTTGTTTTCCAAGAAGGAAAATCGTTACGATTATTTCCATCACGAGCTACTTGATGTACACAATGAGATCCCTTTGTTCAGGGCCGGATTAAGCTTATATGGATAAAATGGGCCCTTAAAAAAAAGTAACCCTAGCTATATTTAGTCAAGAAATCATGTTTTTATTTTGAAATTCATTATCTTAAATATTCAAATATAGCAATACTAATAATTTCTCGGACATTTTTAAGTTAAAAAAAAAAACCACTTAAATTTGAATAGCACGAAATCATTTCAATATTCCTGCGGGGGGAGGGGGCTAAGATCGCGAAGTCCTAGGCGCCGGCCTACTTTAGCTATATTCGTCTAGAGATAAAAATATAAAATCATATCAACCACTTATGAGTAAACCACGGCGCACCTTTCCATTGTCATCGTGGGAATGCAACAGACTTTGAAAAACAAATATTTGTTGCGTTTTTGGGACGTTACCTAAGCATCTTAATCTACCAACTTAAATAAATAATAAGTCATTGAACCGTTCTACTCCGAAAACATCCTCTTATCCTATTGTGACATAGTTGCTTGGGCGTTGTTTTCCGATGATAAGAAACTGTAGGCGTACGGAGAAAGTTCGTAAGGGGGTTACAGAGCTACAACTTACATATTCCTATGTTAAATATACAAAATTTCATTGCAATGGGGTTACAATCCCCATCAACACCCCCCTGCGTACGCCAATGTAAGAAACGAGGCCTATATAAAAAAGATAAGAGCGTTACGAAATTCCCTGCAAATTGATATGTCATCTTATAACAATTGCTTTTTATGGGAGACATTGGCAACACTCTTATCAGGAAGTCGAATTTTTCAAACGGAAACCGCAAAATTTCTGGTTAAATCCAGCCCACGTATCATTTTTCCATTAATGTTGCATTTTTTCCTAAGATTATTGTGCAACGAAAACACAATGTAGTTTTTTAAAACAATATTCAAGCCACGCAACACAAAAATTAATCGTGATTGTATTAAAATCATTCTTTTATTTTATTTGGATACTGGAACAGCACATTCGCAGTCGGTTACTAAATATGTATTATTAAAGAAAAGTGTAATTTTTTGCCTAACGTTTATGAATAACAATAATTAATATCATCATATTCAACCATTATCTATCCACTGCTGGATGAAGGTCTCTCCAAATGCTTTCCACACAAGTCTATCCTGGGCCATTCGTTTCCACGTCACCCCAACCTGTTTTCTTATTTCATCCACCCATCTAGTTTGAGGACGTTTTCTAGGTCTTCGGTGGTCTCTTGGAATCCAGTTCAGAATTTCTGTTGTCCATCGTTGATCAGTTCTTCTTGCAATATGCCCAGCCCATCGCCATTTCAGTCCTTTTACTTTAACAATGATGTCCTCTACTCTAGTTTGCTCTCTCACCCAAGTGTTTCTTTTTCGATCTCTCCTAGTTATTCCAAGCATGCACCTCTCCATGCTCCTTTGCGTTGTCTGTAACTTTCGTATTGCTCCAACTGTTAGACTCCATGTCTCTGATCCATAAGAGAGGACTGGCAATACACACTGGTTGAAGACCTTTCTTTCCTACACAGTGGCCTATGCAGATGATGTTTCCTTCTTTTACTCTGGCATTGATCTTCACTCACTCACTCACACTGCAAATTTGGAGTTGATTACCATTATGAAATGGTTTGTGATGAATAAATTGATAGTAAATTATACCAAAACTACAACGATACTTTTCTCTCATCATTTAAAGAAACTGCCATTACTTTTACCAGAAATATTGATTAATGATACGCCCTGTTCATACTCTGACTTTATCAAGGTTTTAGGTGTTATGATAAATAAAACGTTAAGCTGGAATGACTATGTAAATTATATTTGTCGGAAAATAAGTAAAAACTTGGCTATAATATTTAAATTATCCTATTTCCTTCCAGTTCGATTTCTACTTCAGTAATTTGATGCTCTTGTCTCCCTTCATATTTATTATTGCTTCTTAGTTTGTGGAAATCTCTCGGCCACAAATTTACGACGACTTACCATTTTTCAGAAAAGGTTTTTCCACTTTGCATCAAATTTGCGAGGGGAACCATTTATTTCTACTGCACGTTTTAATGTTCTTCCCATCTCAGGGTTTCTGGAATATAGGTCTTCTATTTTTATGTTCAAGGATTTGAATTATTTTTGTCTTTCCATAATATTGATCGCCGATATCCTACTCGCTCTGCTGCCGGATTTTATATTCCTTTCGCAAGAGCTAATTTTCTGTTCTATGACATTACAATTGTTGGCCCTAGATTCTGGAACTCGCTTTCTATAGCTTTGCGGTCCATAAATAGTTTACCATTGTTTAAACGCAATCTGTTTATTTACCTATTGTCCTTTTAATTTGGTATTTACATTTTCCTTCTAATCCTGTTTTGTTTACATACTTAATTTGCCAATAAAATCGCTGAGTTCCCGTTTCCGATGGTGGTGGGAAATTGTCAGGCCTTTAGTTAACTTTTTTTCCCATCCCCATTCCCGGCATCTATATTTTCTTAACAGTTATTATGTTAAGGTATATTATCGCTAATATTTCTTATTTATGTAACTTATTATGTATTATGTTATCTTACGTGTATATATTTGATGCCTGGAAAATAAATTTGAATTTGAATTTGAATTTTAGACATAAAGGTAATTTTCCCTTCAGGAGACACAATTACATGTAATTACATGTAGAAAGAGAGAGAGAGGGGATTAAATAAATGAGATAAATACGAAAAACTGCACAATTATCAGTTCCTAAAACGTAACCGGTTTTTGATCTGGTTTAAAACTGGTTTAAAATAAAATGAGTGGCATACTATTAAAAACGTTTACGACTCTAAAAGTATGAGATTATTAAACGTAACAATCGACGTAGCCCTACATAGAATGCATTATAAATTAAAGTGGGTTGCAAAATGTTGACCTCACCTAACTTTTTCACTGACAAGGAACAAATCAAACGTGCAGCTAAAAACTAATCATATTGATTGTATGTACACATGTAATGCGTGACACGTGATTATTGGCAAGCAACTGTGATTGGACCGTTATAGAAATCAAAATTCTGCATATTAGTCGCGAAATGATGACCTCACCTAGAAAATCTTATCACAATCTGCTACAAATCATTTGTACGCAAACTTTTCTACTGTAAATGTGTTTTGAATGTTTTAATGTTGCTGCTTGTAAATTCTGAGTAGTTAAACGCTTGAATTTAGTTTAAAAGGAGTAATTAATAAGATGGGTTCGGGAAAAACTCTTACTGAGTATGGATAAGGACAAATAAAGGCTTACGAAGATGCTGGCCTCTTTAACCAAGCAATTGCAATGAAGATTGGACGATTTCCAGGTGTGGTGAATAATTTCTTGAAACTTGGAAATCAATATGGCACCAAAAAATCGATAGGTAGACCGAGGTCACTGACCTCTAGGAAAGAAAGAAGCATTAGTAGGATGCTTAGCAGCGGCGGAAAGTTATCATGTAACCCTGGCATTAGTGTGCACAATTCAACTTTATCCAGAGTTGCAAAAAGACGTGAAAACCTAAAGTAAAAAAAAAAAAATACATAAAAGAAAAAAAAATAATTAAAAAATTCACCCTTGTATGATGAAAGCTCACAAACCTACTCGGCTAGCCTAGGGAAAAGAACATTTGAACTGGGGGTAACAGGTGAAAAACAGTTGTGTTCAGCGATGAAAAAAAATTCAATTTCGATGGTCCTGACGGTTGGAGTTACTACTGGCATGACCTTCGTAAGGAGGAACAAATTTACTCAAAAATATAGCAAGGTGGTGGATCCCTAAAAGTCTCTAGGGTGCGTTTGGATACAATGGCAAAATAAACCTTGCATTTCTAACGGGGCGTATGAAGGCGATCAACGACCAAGATCTGATGGAAATGTATTTTTTACCCTTTGGAGAGGAAATTGGTGGACCGTTTTGGATCTACCAACAGGATAATGCCTAAATTCACGTCGCTAAATCAACTCGGGAATGGTTTCTTGATAATGGTGTGAATACTATGGACTGGCCGCTGTTTCTCCTGACCTGAACCCAATGGAGAACTTATGGGGAATTCTCGCCAGTGTTGTTTACGCAAACGGCAAGCAATATAATAATACACAAGATTTGAAGGCAGCCATTATTTCTGCATGGGAAGCTATTGATTGTACGGTGTTATAGAGGCTTATACATGGAATGGCCTCGTCGCTTATTTGCGATTGGAGTCAACAAAGGTGCATTTGTGGGACATTAAGTAGCCTAAGCCATCTTTTTGCAACACATAAAATGTACGTTTTTGTTGTTATTTGATTCCAATAAAATACAGTACACCTAAATTTATGTGTCTTTCATTTGTTTTCGACAACACATGTTACTTCACATCAACTGCAGTTCTTATCATTACGTACTCTAAAATAAAACGAAATAAACAAGGTGAAGTCAACATTTTGCAACGCACCTTGGTAACAAGGTCGTGTGGTGTAGTGCTGGATTCTGGGTAGAGAGCGTCTCTATACTACTAATATCTTTAAAGGATATCACCTCAACGACGTGCTCAATCAAGCATAGCAACAATGCCATGTGCGTATACAAGAAACATACATGATAATGTTGCAATTGTATAATGTTTATTAATGTGTATTGTGAAAAGAAGGAAGCTTTTTATGAGAAATGAACAGTTTGAGTTAATACTTAGGTGAGTGAAAAATTTCTGGGAAGAAACCTATAAAGGTAGTTATGTAAAAAATAAATTCAAATCACTGAATACACTTATAGAGTAAATATTTGGCAATACCCTAATAAATTGGGGGTTTTCTAGCTTATTGCGCATGCGCAATAAATAAAAACAAATGGCGGCGGGTATAGGAAACCTGTCAAACATTGACAACGTTCTAGTGTAAGATTTCTAACCAAAGAAGGCGTAAAACCTATCGAGATTTTGTCAAGATTACAAGTACACAATAGTAATAAATGCATGAGTAAATTTACATTTTATTTATGGCGTGCTAAATTTAAATCGGGGCAGGTAGGTGTTTGCGACACCGAGCGCTGCGGGCGACCTCAAACTTCTATCCGAAATAGTTTTATCAACTTTTTTGGGACTCAACATAATACTATTCATTAATTTTTTGGAAGAAAACATACAATACATTCAGAATAATACTATAACCAACTTAATGGTTCAATATTGAAGCTATACGTCGTAAAAGACCAGGAATGCCGAAACATGGTGTCACTTTCTACCATGACATTGCTCGTCCTCACACAGTCAAACATACCATGGAAACATCGAGAAATCTTAGTTGGGAACTGTTAGCACATCTTGCCTACAGTCCTGACCTAGCTGCAGGTGACTTTTATCTGTTTACGTACCTTTAAGATGCTCTACGAATTTGGGGGTGGACAATTTTGCTCAAAATTGTTATCAGGGACGACCACAAATTTTCTTTTCTGAGGGATTTGGCAACCCTGTAAAAAGGTGGGGAGTTTGTGCAGATATAAATACGAATTTTCCATCAGCATACATTGCACTTTTGTATGATGTTCGGAAGATTATGTTTATATATTTTTTATTTTTTTTATCAATGCAGACTACTACTACTATTAGTGTGAGGCGTACACAGAAAGTTCGTAAGGGGGTTATAGGCTCAATGGGGGGTTACAGAGCTACAACTCGCATATTCCTATGTTAAATATACAAAATTTCATTGCAATGGGGGGGTTACAACCCCCATCAACACCCCCTGCGTACGCCAGTGGCTCAGTCACCTTCTCCCAATACCACGTTTAAATTTGGACAACGAATGTCTGTTTGTAACGGTAGGATGCATTGCAAACCAAGTTAAGCTACGACTCAGCCTCAAATGAACGTTAAGCCTCGAACGTTTATTTAAAAATTTTATCTTTCAGACATGTCTGCTGAGACGAAAATTTTGGATTCTTACTTTCTTACATATTTCTTACTTCATTTCAACTACGCTGGGCTCAACTCCCAACCAGCCAGCGTAATCGCGTGTAAAGATATCGTGATTCTGTGGCCCTTTTAAGTCGCTGGTCCCGTCTAAGACGCCCATCAAATCTTGGGATATTTTATTATACAAATACAGTCGGACCTCCATATACCGAACTTACGTATATCGAGGGTAGTGTCTGTCCGATTGTCTATGAATAAAATTTGTCTGTTGTTGATTGTTATAGTCCTTTTACCAGGGCCGGCTTAAGGGCCGAGCGACCTGGACGGCCGCTCAGTGCCCCGTTTGGATGAGGGTGCCAAACTAATTTTTCTTAATTGATCCAACAGTAGAAAATCTCTCTAAAAGGGGGAAAAGTTTAGAGAAATTTTTAGAGACATCTTTAGAGAAATTCTTTCAGAGACTTTAGGCCACTGTTATAGGGCATATGGCTCACTGCGCATCTGTGAAAATCTCCTGTTTTCGCCGGAGGGGGAGGGGCATCAAAAAGCAATCCTTGCCATGCCGCCCGGGTTCAAAATTAGTCGAGCCGCCCCTACCTTTTACTGTATATTTTAGGCGATTATTTTGAATACTTTCTTTTGCATGTTTAGCTATCGAATGGGACAAGAAAGTAGAAAGCACACCAAATTGGTACTATATGCTCCTTAAAAGTTTTTCCAACCATCTTTTTCTATGTGATCCTTGGGTGTGGGAAATGAATAGAAATAGGTGCGTTTTGCCAGATGACTGCTATTTTAATGAGAACACTATATTTAAATGTCGGCATTTAGTATATCATCGATTTGTATTCGTTACCTTGATAATTTGTATAAAAATGTTTAATTGAATTACCATTTTGCATTTCCTTATATGAAATATTGGTTAATAGTGAAGTGTTTCCTCATAATCATGGACACTCACAGGGCCGGACATTTTCTTCCCTTAAATAGAGGTGTCCCTTCTTCGGAGGTTCACGTGTCCCTATTCAGTGAAATTGGGAACCAGTGGAATCGTATCTTAAATGCAGGTGTCCTTCACGGGAGATAGCACTGCATGTCGAAATAAAATTCCGTGTGTGGATCGTGGGAGGATTTACCATTTTGCCGCCCCTGGGCTACTTTTTCTTTCCGCCCCCTTCCTACCTGTCCGCCCTATCCCCAATCAGCGGTAGGAGTATCGAAATTATTGTTACGTTCAATATATGCCCAAAACTTTTCTATTGATAGGCTTTGGGGTGGTGGAAAATTTTATTACGACCAAGGCCGGCTCGTGGTTTTTGCCGCCCCAGGGAAAACAATAAAACTCCGCCCCTACCAAATAAATATTATTAACGAAACAATACAGAGTTTCACCAGGAGATTCCATAACAAACAGTTATTTCGACACTGGCGTAAGGTTTAAAAACACGACGTTTCGGGAGCCAACTGCTCCCTTTGTCAAGTGAAGGCAGGAAATAACTGTTTGTTACAAATAAATGTTCATCTTCATTTTTGAAAATATACTAGCTAAAAACGGTTTATAATTTCATATCGCCCCTCAAATTTTGCCGCCCTATTTTATAGTCTTGTAGAGCCTATTGGGAAATACGGCACTGATGTGGATGTTTTCTACACCAATCGGGATTTTCTTTCAATAATGACGACATAGTTCACGCACATGTGAATATCTTTCTGATGAATCGTCATTGAAATTCGTCGTAGAATAGTAAATTTATTATATATTTAAATAAGTTATATATTTATAATATATATTTAAATTAGTTAGTAAATACCTATGAGGACTGAGGAATATTATGCTTTTAAGGCATTTTCAGCACGTTATTATTATTTTTTAATAATTCTTGCTTTGAATTACTCATATGAACGTAACGTATATAATATGGTTCACATTCTTCTATTTCTAAGAAAGAGTATAGTGATTAGAAAATGCGCTTCTAAATACAATATACTGCACAATACATGTGTACAAAAATATATTTTTTGTGTATCGATGCTTTTGTGGAACTTTGACTGTATTTAGACGTTTAATCTAAAAACGATGCCAATTACAACTTGCCAAATGACGTAGCAGTAACTATTTTTCACCAGCTTGTATATGGACGAAAAGCTTGAAACTTAACGGACAGACAAAAAAAAATTGTCATTTTCAGGAAAGACATTAAAATTCGTAATTGTTTCCATCGACGTAGATTTTTCAACATTGTTGGAAGGTGGGGCAACCACATATTATGTAGATAATCTCGGAACAAGCTTCCGCTTTATATTCTCTTCCATTTCTAACCCAAAACTTAAAATAATTTAATATAGATCTTCTCTTACATTTCTATAACTTTTATACTTCTCAAGCTATGTATCACTATATATTGTATATCGGGTTGAATGAAAATTTATTATTATTATTTTTTTGTGTGTGTTCTCGCACTTGGCGGATTAAGCTTAAGACGGGCGGTGCCAAGTTCTCAAGTCTACCTTCAGTGTGAAATATTTTTGTATGTTTCATTCTGGTGCCAGGTTTAAAAATTTTCTGACTGTTCGGCAGGTGTTTAGTATTGTTGCTTTTTGCATCTGTATGTATGTGTTGGGGTCAATTTCAAGTATTTCCAAGTTCTTTTGGAGTGTGGTTGGTATTATACCTGTTGCTGATAAGACAAGAGGGATAACGTTTACCTTATCCATGTACCACATGTCTTTGATTTCCTGCTTATTATTATTATTGTTATTATTATTATTATGCACATTTGTATATTAGAGTATATGTAAAATTGAAATATATTCCAAATTATGAGGATCTCGGGCCCCACATTACTCTACGCTTATGATTGTCTCTTAACTTTTGGCGTATCCCTATAAACATCGCATTTGTATCACGGTTTCTCTAATGAGGCCCAAGTATCGTATACATAGCATTAATTTTAATATATTCTAATCGTCGGCTCATGGAAATGCTTTTTAAATTAGTGAATGAATTCTATAATGTTTTATTATTTCAGATATTTAAGAAATTAACAAACCTCAATAGAATTGTAAAACCATTTTGGAAGAGAATTCCGTAAAAATCTTTGGCTTTATATTCTCTTCCAATTCTAACCCAAATCTCAAACATGAAGTCCAAAAGATTTCTTCGGCGTTTTTTCAAATCGATTATGATATGTACCTCACGAAAAATGTATACAAATTGGGTTTAATAAACAAACATTATTAATATGCAATTTCACAAATTGCATTAAACAAGTTGAATTTAGAAATTAATATTGATATGAAATGCCCGGTTTAAAAATGGAAATTGACATAGTGGATACTTTGGGAAGGTTTGTATAAAGGTTACAGGAAAGGTGAGGTTTGGGGAAAGTTTTATACGAAACGAAAATAAAAAAGCTAGCTACACATACATTAAATGCATTTTGACGGTAACACTACATTCCGGGAAATTGCTCGCTCACGAAATACTTCAGTGAATTTGCTGATTTTGCGATGTTATATAAATAAAGTGGACAAGTAAAATGCTTCCTGTAAACATGCTTGCCTTCCCTATTCCACAGCACAATTTTTCCTAATCTCTTTGACGTTGGAAAATTTTTAAATAGAGCCATTAAATCAATAAAATATAGATCAAATAAAACAATCTTGGACTTAAGAAAAGAATTTAATATCCTAAACATTGGAGACATCCGTAGATTCGAAATCCTGACTGTGATATTTGAGGGAATAAAATATAATGAATATCTTGACGTAATTAACATAGAGAAGACTCAACATGTGAAATTAAGAAGATCTTGTGAAAATCTAAAGCCAATGAAGGTAGCAACCAATATGTGTTATAATAATATTAACATTTATAGAATTAAACTTTGGAATGACTTACCAGAAGACACAAAAAAAAACCACTGCAACACTAAATGTGTTTAAAATAAAACTCAGAAATTATTTGACAGAACAGCAGGAAAATTATTAAATCAGCATTTTAAAAAAAAGTGTTGATTTAATAATATTAATTCTAGTTCGTTCTGTCCGACATTCTTAGTTCTTTGACTTGTCGCTTTGGTTACAAAGTAGTCACAGCACCTCAACACTAATAGCGTACTTGTCCATAGAAAGCCTTATATATATATATATATATATATATATATATATATATATATATATATATATATAATATATATATATATATATATATATATATATGCTCGGAAGGAAGGAAGGAAATGATTGACGTCTTTAGCTTAGTTGGTAGAGCACCTGACCGGCAATTAAGAGGTCGTGGGTTCGGGTCCCACCAGGCGCCGGAAAATCATTCTTTTCTTTACGAGTAATTTACCAGCAGGAAAATTGTTTGTCACAGTAGCCGGCAGAGAAAATAACAATGGTTTTACTCTGTAATCCCTATTGTTATTCCTAGGGTTTTTCGCATGAAAACATAAAATTATTGTCTGTTTGCACCTTATTATTAATTACACATTAATTATTATTAATGTGTTAATTAGAAATAAAATACAGGGTACCAGGGAGGAAATTACATAAAAAGGTTAAACACTGGTAAAATAGCAATGAAAAAGATCACTCAAGCTTTCGGACGCATCAGCAGCAGTCCTTCATCAGGAGTAATGATTACTTACTTTTTATGTAATATGTTAATTATTGTATAATGTGTTAATTAATGTATTAATTATGATTAATTGCACATTTATGAATAAAGTCGAACCTCGTTAAAATGAACGCTTTAAAACGAATTATTTTAAACACGAGCCGTTTCTGACGTTCCATAAAATTTTATAGAAATCTCTATGTTGTTTTTTCCTTTAACATGAACACGGTTAAGACGAAATACCCTTTACCATAACCGATAATCAAGGCCCTTAGAAAATATCCTCCGCTTAATACGAACGGAACGCGCTTTATAAGATTAGAGCTTTTCATTGATAATTTCAACAGACTATAATTCATGAGCGCCCAAATAAGGGGGAGGGGATTGATCCCTCCCGCACAGCAATTGTTTAAAATTTGATTTGCCCAATTCTGTTATGAATTGACTTTCGAAGGCTTTACAGTCACATTATTTACAGTCATACAATAAGGTACTTTTTAGCTTATTGCTAATTATCAAGCAGTATCAATTATTTTTGTAGCATTTTAGTATCTTGTACATTCACTAAAATGTTTGACAGCCTTGAAGAAGGTAATAATTTTTCTCAGCCCCCCCCCCCAGAACTACTCATATGGGCGCCACTGCTTTAGAATATATGGATGTCTTTCCAGATTAAACATATAGGAGTGGGTACTTTTATATACACTTGCATAACAAACATTTCCTGTTGGTGTTTACGTTCGATAAGAATTAAAAAATATTTTCTGTTAGGGTGTGTTCAAGCATTACGTAAGCAATATTTTGGCCATTTCACCCCACCCCCGTAAGCAAAAATTAACATTAG
>QLNU02014802.1:100139562-100154020 GCA_006491805.2 Dysdera silvatica
TTTTTTTTATTTTCATATTATAAGAAATTTTAGGTGATTTTCATACATTTCTTAATAAAGTATGTAAGCGTCAGTTACTCTCTTGGAATTTTATGCAAATGATACTATTTTAAAAGAGAACATTCACAGATTTTTTTCTTTTCATTTTTTAAAATACAGAATTTTCCTTATTTAAGATTTCTGTCTGTCTGTTTGTGGTTTTACGGCTCAAAGACTACAGTGGTCATGCTGCGCCGGGACCTACTGTTTTCCGAGGAATCCGAACCTCTTAAGGCCTAGGGAACCAAACCCCGGACTACAGTGAGCAGTGCGATCTTTATGAGATCTCTGAGTAAGCGTTCTTTGCACTGCTGGGAGTCGAACCCGGATTAGCGGCGCACTAGGCGAACGCGTTACCACACTGCGCCACCGCAGGACCTTTTAAATTTCTTCTTAGACGAAAAAATATATATACAGGCGACGTATCTCTTTAGCTTTCATTCAATTAAGGGGGAAGAATGGATTTTAGATCATATGAGTTATTTGTATTTTACGACATAAGGGCAGCAAAGGTCATATTACGTCGGAACCTACAGCTTTTCGAGGAATCCCCAAGCTATGTGAATGCGTTACCACTGCACCACAGCAAGACTAGATTACATAAAGTTCTTTTTCGATTTCTCTATGAAAATATTTTTTTAAGCAAAAGTTACAATCCCAGTAAAGCTTACATGTTGTTCTTTTAAATGAAAGTTTAAAAATCTAAGTTTTATTTTTAATTTACTTTAAGCAGATTATTGAACCTAAACGATTTCGTATTTATTTTTAAACAAAGTTTCAGTATTTAAAAAAATATCTATTTTTTTCTAAAGCAAGTTTATGTTTAAACAAAATTACAATCTCATTTTTTTATTTTTTAGATATTAGAAAATTTCATTATTTTTCTTAATGAAAAAAACATTCGAACGAAGACATAACATATCTACGTCTCTATAAACATAGAAAATACGTTTACACAGAATTTGTATTGGTTCAGGTGGATGCAACTGAGACATTGACACATATATGTATGTAAACACAATGCTATAATTTTTACTAAAAGAATCTTTTAGAACAGGATTCGACTTAAAATTTCAAACGCTGTTGTTACTTTTCTGTTTATGAATAACAGCGCAAGTAATGGAAATTTTTATTCTTACTTATATTTCGCTTGTTTAGATTTATTTTTCGTTTTTTGATAAAGTTTTAAGAATTTTGCTTAAGGAGTTTTTAAGAATGATTCGTTACTTTAAAAAAAGTATCTGCATAGTCTTGAGAAGAAGAAAAAATTTCTAGTTACAAAGGAAACACTTTGCTGATAAAGATACTTTGAGATAATAGTATGTGAGCTCCTTATGAAAAATATAGAAACATTTTTTGGCTAATCCCATAAGAAAAATTGTTTTTATTAATATTCAAAGTCCGAAAACGACACTTTTTATACAAGGTTTGATATTTTCTAATTGCACTGCATGTACGCAAAACACACTTTTGAAAGCAATAAGATTATAAACGATGATCGTATTTAACAGCTTAAGCAAAATTGGCTCTATGAGAAATCACTTTCAGATATGTTGAAGATGACTTGACGTAACGCTTCTTACTTTTCTCCATAAAATAAAATATCAATGATAAAAACTTACGTTCTTACAAGATCAGGAAGCAACGCACCTAGTAATATTGTAAACGAATAATTAAAATGATTTAGGAAAGCCGCACTCGTTGGATGAGGACTATATGAATCCAGAGAAAAATTCGTTACGTTAATATGAAAATAGCGTATTTTTGTATATGATGCTGATTTGAGGTTAAGTTATTGTGATGAGAGATTTTAATCTATGATGAAATTTTGTTTTCCTGAGCAGAGTGACTTTTAAATATGTTGAAAATGCCGTGTGAGATAATTCTTTATTTTTTCTTCATAATGTAAACGATCACTTGTAAAAGAGTAACTTCTGCTCTTACTAGTGTTCCCTATTTAAGATATATTGTATTTTGAAAGAGAAATTGTATATAGTGAAATTATTTGCCTATTTAAAAAAAAACTTAAATAAATGCCCAAGAAAGATTTTTCGCCGTTTAAGACAATTATTTAGTTAAACTTCGTTTTAAAGATTAAGAAAACATTGTAACTAAACAAATTTCTTAAGCTATGAAAAAATAAAAACAAATTTTTCAATTTTTCAATCCTAAAATTTCCTAAATATTCATTTTAGATACATTTTCATACGAAGTTTCATTTTAAGCAAATTTTCATAAAACTTTTTTTGTCAATTTACAATTGGATTTTTCTTAAAAAATAATTTTTCATTAAGTTGGTATTGAAAATTTTTTGATGTTTAACATCTTAAAAATCTACAAGTTGAGGAAAAACTTTTTTTTCTAGCCTGATGTTTTAAGCAAATCCAATCTTTTTATTGAAAATTTTCCCCAAAACGCTTTGAATACGACACTTATAAAACAAACTAACGATTTCAAGTCAAGAGGAAATTCTTAAAGACTTTTCTATATTTCTCTACGAAAATATTAGCAACTCAATCTCCAAAGAAAGATTATACAGTATTTAAGACGATTACTTAGTTAAGATTTTTCTATAGATTAAGAAAATATTTGATTCCAGTTTGCTGTTTTGAGAAATATGAAACCATCTGTTAAATTTTTCCCCAAAAACACGTCCAAAAACACGTCCAAAAACACACATATATCTACAAGAACTAACGATTATACATTTCGTAGAGATCCTAAGAGGCTTTCGTATATTTCTCTACGAAAATTCGCAAAACTCATCTTGTTGTCAATAATGCAGAATTTTTTTTCTCATCAGGAAGTTTTTCTTTCTCCCACTTACGTTTTCTCCCCGCCAGCATTACAAGTTTTTGAATGGAGTTCCCACAAAATACACTCATTACTTTTTTTCATAAGCAATATAAGTAAATCTACATATTTTCTTGTTTTTTGTATTTTTCTTTTTTGATAATATGAAGAATTCTCGATAGTTATTTTTGTACTTTTACGATATAAAGACAAGTGAGATGGAGAGGTATTTGCATACTCGTGAACAAGAAAAATAGTCATCGAAGTTCTAGGGATGAAAATGAATATAAAAAAAATGCGGGAAAAAAAATCAATTGCGAAGATATATTAATCAAGACTGATCCTTTTCCGTGTAAAAAAAAAAAAGAAAAAAAGAAAAAACATTTTGAAACGCGGGCCTCTTGAGGTTCCGCGCTGGCATAATCTCTTTAGTATACTATGATAGTACACTAAGATAACACAAGATTTCAAAATGTGTAGAAAGAGAGAGATGGTGATAGAAGCAAAATTTTCTCTCACAAGGAAGTTTACTTTTCAATTAACAATATTTATTTGAACCTCCCGAACTTCGACGGACAAAATACGAACAAAATTAGACTTCCACTTTCAAAATGTTGCTCACAACAGGAAGCTAAGGATATGTAGGATAAGATAAGGAGAAATTTCCCCTCCCATTAACGAAGAATGGCAAATGACTTGGATTCAAATGACTAATGCTAACTTGAGCACAAAATCGTGTTCTTTAGTCCTATCTCACAAAATTATCAGTTTGTTTGTCCTTTTGGTAAATTTCACGAAGCCGATTCTTCTTCCATTTTATTCCTTAAGATCCAGAGATTATTCTCTTTCTCTGAATGGCATCACGCCTTTTGGAGGAATCTAGGCTAGCACAACTCGGCCACTTTCCCAAAGCATCTCTACATAACAACAAGGATGCGTAGAGTCAACATAAAAGGATTCCATTCCAAATTTGGGAATTTCCATTTCTGATTTTATTCAAGTAAACGACTGATGACGCCTTTTTTTTCCAACTAGCTGCTGTTTTATCTTTTTTTTTCTTTTACAGGAAAGATCTGTAATACTCTTTCCGCCAATCCGACCACTAAAAACGATCAAAAAAGATTATCAAACGATATTTATATGTAATACTTGGTGCAATACTTAATATACTATTTAATGACATACTTAATGCAATAATTAAGATACTATTTAATGCAGAACTTGATATACTCTTTAATACAAACAGTTCATTAAAAAACAGAGTAGCATTCCAAAATGCCAGTGGCTAAAGTGTGAAAATTGTTTCTAAATGGAAGTTCAAGTTATAGTATGCAAATGGCGCCAAAACGATCTGCCTTCCCAGAAACCTTTTATCCGACCTTGAAACAACCACTGTATAATTAATAAAAAGAAAAAACGGTAAAGTTTTGAAGACAGTGGTTTTTAGAGTTAATTGGTCCAGGAAAGTAAGCAGTTGCGGTTTAGGTATTTTAGGTTTGAATAATTCGAGTAACGGTTGGAAAATCTCACTCCCCCAGGGCATGTCAAGTCAAGATAGAAAACATGAGCGAATGACGTAAGTCTGGAAATACTTATTAAATTGCGACAACACACCGCGACGCATTTTAAATTAAAACACCGGCTAGGTACCACACGTCGCTATGGTGACAAAGAAGCAAAATGTTTGTCTGCTACCCTCTAGTCTCGTTTTCGACTCCAGAGGTGAAATAGGTTGTTTGAATTTCGGATTTCTCGTAAAATTGTAAGTTCCTTCCAGTAACGCACCCAGAATCTTCCCAAGGGGGGGCCCCACTTGTGTAGGAAATTTTTAGTGGGAAAAAATGGCCAAAAGCAATAACGGTTGCCATTTTGTGTACTTTTATCATTATTGAATTACTAATAATTCTACAATGCAAGATACTTAAATAATTAAAAGTATCAATAGATTATGATTATACAATTTTATACAGATCAGCCCTTGTCTTTCACAAAAGAAAGCACTGTTTTGATAATAGTATTTTGACAATAGTCTTGGGAAAATTTTTAATTTATACATGGTTGCCGAAGACATTTTAGCGTCATTATATTATTTCCATCAGTAAGGTAGAGTTCTTGACATAATCAAAAACATCTGCAGTTAGAATTTCCATTTCAACCGTTTTTGATATCGTGTTTTGGTCTACCTTTACCTCCTGGAGAGCGTTTAAAGACAGCTTGGGTCACTGTTGCCTCAGCAGCAGTCTCATCACTGTCACCTACATTCAGGGAAATGCCGTTGGGAACGTCTCTACTTTTAATCTTATATTTTTTTTAAAAATAATTTACCAGTGTCTGTTGGCCTAATAATTTTTCGTTTTGTTAGCACAAGGGAGGGGCTCGGGCCCCTTCGGCCCCTACGTGGGTGCGCCACTGGTTCCTACCCTCGGTAAGTCTCAGAATGGGTTCGTAAGATTTGGGAAGTTAAGATAGCTCGTTTAAAGCGTACACAGAAATAAGAAAATATTACAAGTACAATAAATTCACGATTTTAGGAACTCACAAGAATCCACTCCTCACTCCAGGAAAGTATTTCGTGAAATTGGAAGTTGGAAACAAAGTCGTGAATGTGAATTAACATTTTTTCTGTGGAAATACTTTTCAGAACAAACGCAATAGCTCGCAAATTGGAGGCCCGTAAAAACGCAAGCCCATTACGTTTCTAAAAGTCTTTATCGATTCATTGTTAAACTAAACATAACTTTAACTTTTCTTCAACGTAAATTATAGCAGACTTTTCCTCTTGTTTGGCCTTGTATTAAGCAGCTACACGTGTGTCGTTGTTTTTCTGTATTGAAAAAATAAATAAATAAAAAAGGCTTTTGCGGTGGTTAATCTGTTAAAAAGCATCACGAAATTTTGTAACGTCTTTTTCTCGTGCTTTTTGCCAAATTTCTCGCCAAACATCACAAATTTGACAAACGTGAAAATTAAAATAACGTTTTCGCCTTAAGTTCACTTTTAAGTTAAGTAAACATTTAACAAGTGGTGGTTCGTCCATTAAGAGCTGCAGAAACTCCTGTAATTCATTTACAAAAATATAATTTTATTTATTCGTTTCATTTTTACTATTTTCACGCTTGGTTGTTTGTGTAGCCTTAAGACACAAAACAGTAGACAAGATGGGGCTATAGAGGGCTGAGCCCCTTAAGCATGATAAACCTGCCCACCTCAAAATATTTTTTCTCAAAAATCAAATATTGTAGAATTTTATTTTAAATTTTTTGTTTTGTACGAAATTGTACATGACAATGGAAATTGTTCTTTAACGTTAAAAATGTATTCAAAATAGCTTTCTACCGTAGATCTTGTGTATATAACGTGTTTTTTTATATACGTTTGAATCTTCATATACTTTATATTGAGATGGGAAAATTACAGAGTATCTTCAAGTTTATTCTTTAATTAAAATTTATGTTCAATTTTATTTATTAACATTAAATATATTAGTTTGCTTATATATTTAGTATTATTAAATATATTAATAAAATACATCAAAACATTTACGAATTTTAAGCCACCTCTGTAGCTTTCTGAGCCCCTCCGTAACAAGCGTCCAGCTACGGGCCTGTTAAGGCCCCAATGCCACGGGCGCTCATATGGGGGGGGTCAGAGGGGAGCTCGAGCCTTCCTAGCCATTTAAAAATTGTATTTTCCCGAACCTGCTATGCATTTACTTTCAAAAGTTTTACAGTCACATTTTAAAATAAGGTACTTTTTAGCTCATTACTAATTGTCAAGCAGTATCAATTATTTTTGTAGCGTTTTGGTATCTTGTACATTCACTAAAATTCTCGATAGCTTTGAGAAGGAGGTAATAATTTTTTCCAGCCCCCTCCCCTCAGAAGTACTCGTATGGGCTCCCATGCCCACTGACATTGAGAAAATTGGTTACTATCCTAAAGTTATGTGGAGAAAATTGACTTCCGTTGCAGCTCTTCGATTTGGCGCCATAACTAATTACGCAAGTTGGGGGAAGTGGCCCCTCCGTCAGTACGGAGACTACGATTGCCTATGTCTGTGTGGTGCTGAAAACAATTCAGAGCCAGTTCATATCAGA
Organism: Dysdera silvatica; assembly: GCA_006491805.2. Classification (NCBI taxonomy): domain Eukaryota; kingdom Metazoa; phylum Arthropoda; class Arachnida; order Araneae; family Dysderidae; genus Dysdera; species Dysdera silvatica. The sequence continues at coordinate 100,146,491 of QLNU02014802.1, forward strand.
AAGCTTTACTGGTAGCAAACGCGTTATCATTGACTCTTTGTTGTTTCCATTGATTTTACTGAAGTTTTTTGAGTCAAAACTTCTTTTTTTTTTTCAAGAATAAACCACAGTTGGGTCGAATACACCGTTAAACTGAAATAGTTAAAGTGGAGTATTTAATTAGTACGTATGTAAATTTTTATATTTTTGTGCGTCATGTTAAAAATATAATTTAATTTAAGATGCGATTCATTTACAACATTCCCACATTTCCAATTCACAAAACGTCACTACATTTAACTTATTTTACAGGCTTTTTATTTAACTCACAATCCTGTAATCTATAGATGTTTTTGAATTAAGCGTCTGTTCATTTATCCTAGACGCGGATTTATGGGATCGGGAGGGATCGCCTCCTCCTTGAATGAAATTTTAACATTGAAAAGATACAAGGTAAAGGTCCAATGAGGTATCATTTCCAAAAATCAAGTCATTAATCCCCACCCTTGAATGACCTCTAAATGCGCCCCTGATTTATCCGACCTGGAATCCATTTCAACAGACTCCGGTTAATGGAAAGCCCAGGATGCCTTTAGAGATGTAAAAAACACGAGAATATTGAAACGCGGGAATAAACTGGGAATTTTGGAAATATTGGAAACTTTGATGGAAAGAAAGGACCTTGACAATGTTTACGTTTATTTGCACAACACCAGTTAACAAGCACCTAAAAAAGATCCGAAATATATTTCCATAAACCTTTTCTTACCTATAATTTTTAACCTTTCCTCTTGCAACAGAAATTATTATTAGGTTACGAAATTATATTCTACTAGAAATATTCACAAGTTCAAATTAAATAATGTTGTATCTCTGTAAGGCATTAAATACCAAAAATTGTTATCGATTAATTTTCAAGATTAGTTCGATATTTATTTCTTAAAATAAAAAATAAATAACGCAAAAATCGTTTTATATATTTCAAACAACCATATTTCAAAATTCCCATAATGTTCAAAAACCTTCGTTTTGGGAAAACTTTCCCCCAAAAACCGGTTTTATCCCGGTCATATTTTTCCAAATCCTCTGACCCGTAGTAGGTTCCGGCAGTTGTAGCCAGGATTTTATTTCGGGGATTTAGACTTTTACAGCATGTATTGATACAATCACAGCATGCAAGGCCGTAGCCAAGTCCCATTATTATTGGGAGGCTCCCAGATCCCTCTCTCCTGGATACGGGGCTGGTTTCTCAATAGGGTTTCATGGAGTGATCGCTAAGGGTGTTGGTGAGAAATTCTGTGACTGGGGAATGGGGTGAAAAAAGCAGATTTCATTAAAGGCTGCCGCTGTAAATACGTTAATCTTAAAAGAAGTTTTTGGGGAGAAGTTCCTCGTGCTCCCTGAATATACATCGTTAAAAGGTTGACAAAAAGCTAATCCAATGAGCTTTTGTATAAAAATTAAACTTAACTTTTTTAAAAGCATTTTGGCAATTTTTTCCCCACAACAATTATTGATGTCCATAGTTGCTTTTAAATTTTTATGCACCTTAACACAAACACCGATTAGCCAAACCATTTACCACACAGCGGAGGCCAGAGGCGGACACAGGCTTTCATTTGGGGGGTCAAGGACAGAATTTGCCATGGTCTTGGAATAACACCCTTCATTTATCATGAAAGCTGGAATTTTTTACAGTGAAAAAATATATTTGGGAGTCATGACCCCTGTGACACCCCCTGTGTCCGCCCTTGGCGGTGGCCCATGGCTAGTGTTTCATCTAAAGCGAAATAGAAGGGCGCACTTCAACTTGTCCGCCCTTGTGCCCATATGTCCCACCCAACCCTCGGAAAATAACGCACCATCCTTCCCCGATGATGATTCAAATTCCCACGTTAGAATCCAAAACGCCTGATGAAATTTGTTGATTTATAAAAATTTTGTACTCCAGTATTTCATTTCTGTAATAATATTTGTGGTTTTGGCTAAACGAGGTTGCTGACGAAACAAAGCACCTGGTCCAAGTTTGTAGACTTCCAACCACGAGCTATTGAGATAAGCATTAGAAGTTCCACCTATTTTTCAGGTCAAATTTTTGTTAAAATCAATTTGTTTGTCTTTAAGCACTAAATTAAGCATGTTTTACATCCCTATTTTATGAAGCTTACTTGTCATATAGTATAGGATAATGTTTAACTAAATTATAATTATATTAATTTGTTATTTTGTACGAAGTTGGGAATTTTTAATCTTGCCATCTGGCAACACTGCAGTTAGGTTGCAATCACGTGCACTTTTCCTCGCCTTTCGCATATACTTAACTCGGGATTTAAAAAAAAAAACTTACCTGCAAACAAAAACCAAAAAAATTTAAAAAAAGCAGCAATAGGAACTAAACCAATTAAAACGTTATTTGAAGAGGTTAGTAGTAATAAAGCTGACGTAACCGCGGATGTTTATCATGAGTATCCGTGTATTATAAGCCCCCCCTCCAAAAAAAAAAAAAATAATAAATGGCCCTTTGTCAGGTCATGCGTCCTGCCCTAATTTTTTTCTAGATAAAACACTACCATAGCCAGTGCCGAAGGAAAGGGGTAGGTTCTGAGGGCTCAAGTCCCCAACCAGTGGATATTAAAACACATTGTTTTCTGGTGGGCCACATCACAAAACCTTCTTTAAAGGAGCTTGCCCCCTCCCATAAGTTTTGAATTGCTACGTTACTGCCCATAGCCAATAGTTTATGCTGAATTGTGGGTTCCAGCACACTTGCCCCCTTTGCCATGATTAAAATTATGGTAATGCCCAGGGGCGTCCACATGAGTACTATTTCTAGTGGGAGGAGAGGGGTTAAAAAAATTATTAGCTTCTTTTCAAAGCTGTCAATTTTAGTGAATGTATAAGATACTAAAATGCTACAAAAATAATTGATACCGTTTGACAATTAGTAATGAGCTAAAAAGTACCTTATTTTAAAATGTACTTGTAAAACCTTTGAAAGTAAATACATAGCAGAATTAGGCAAATAAAATTTTTGAACGGCTCGTGGAGCTAGATCCTCCTCTTCCTCCCCCCATATAGGCGGCCATGATAATGTCAGTCATCGTAGCCCTCCTCATCAGCGTAGAGTTCTCAAAATTATTGGGGGGCAAGCACATTTTATGTACGTTTATACATTACAGTATATGTAAAATCGCAATTTATTTCAGATTATTGGAGGGGCTTGGGCCCCACGGGCCCATATAACTCTACGCCTATGGCCGGCCCTCTTATCACTATAGGTATGTCCCCACGGTGGTAGCGTGTTCGCCTAATGCCACTAAACAACGCCACCTGGAAGATCTCTAGGTGGCGTTGCACTAAACCGGGTTCGGCATCTAATAGTGGGGGGGGGGGAACTGTCAATCAACTGCTCATTACAATTCGGGGATTGGTGCCTTATGTCCATCGATATATATATAGTAACTGGATAGACCACATAATGCTATAAAAACGAGCCGTCGTCTGCTACCTAACTGGACGTACGCCCAGGCGATTTCGTAGTATTTTGTATGCAATATTATTGGATTTTGCAGCTTGAATAGAAATATTTTAAGACAAAAAATACTAATTGATTATCGTTTAAGATTGAAGACATTGATTTTTATCTTATGAAATAAAAAAAAACAAGGAAAACACCTTGTGAAAATTCAGAAATTTATCTACTATATTGCTAACAGAGGAATATGTATGGCTATACATTGTTAAAATCCAGTTACTCCAGAAACAATATATAATTAATATACTCCAGGAGTATTATAAAAAACAAATATTTTCTAAACATGGTAAACGTTACTTTTATAATCGTGATAACTTTATAAATATATTAATTATATAAATATGCTAATAATTATTATAAATATACTAATTATATAAATATGATAATAATTATGTTATAAATACATTAATAGAGTAATATGCTAATAATTATTATAAATATACTACTTATATAAATATTATAATAATTATGTTATAAATACATTATATAAATATGCTTAATTATGTTATAAATACATTATATAAATATGCTAATAATTATTTTATAAATACAGTAAAACTTCTCTTAAAGGCCGCCTATATTCGGCGACCACCTCCCTTAATAACCGTCTTTTCCCGAAACTGATTTCTACTCCACCCCATAGACAAATGCTAAAAATGAGATACAAAAGAAATGCTCTTCAGAGACCACATTTGAGGACCGTATTTTCACGGGCCCAAAGGCGGTCGCCTTGGGGATCTTTTACTGTATATCACAGTGAAACCTCTCTTAACGACCACCACTATTCAGAGATCATTTTCCTTAACGACCACTTTTCCTGGAAACAGATTTCCTCTCAATCATAGATCCAATGACTAACATACCTCCATTCAACGTCTCCGAACGACCGCTTTTTCATGGAACCGACAGTGGTCGCCTTAGGGAGATTTTACTATGATTATATATATATATATATATATATATATGGCCTGCAAAAGGGTTGCTGGTATCTAACTGGAAGGAGACCCACACGCTGAACGTATGTGACGATGTGTGGAACCGGCCGGGCCAGTAACCTAGTGTCCTACCCCGCCTTCAAGTGGTGCAGGCTGGGCTTTCTATTTATGAGGCAAATTAATATTTGCTGCACGGATAGAAAGGCGGAAGGGGAGGGCTAATTCACCAACCCGTCTAGCCAGCGTGGTGAAATTATGGCTAATTCCTCCATTATGTTGACACACCAGAAACCATGGCCCCTAGTCTCCAGGTGCTGGAGTGCTCCTGATCAAGGCAGCGGTCAGCGTGGCATGAAAGCAGGGGGTGCTAAGAATCACTGGAATGGCCCAGGCTGCCGTTTGTTATTGACCTTGGCAACTTATAATGGACGATCCCTTGCTTCTGAACTCCTGCAGAAAAAATTAGATGCAGCTCAACCAAGAGAACAAGCTGGATTTCGAAGTGGATTCAGTACAGTGGACCATATTCAAGTATTAAGAGAATTAATTGAAAGAACACATGAATATGAACTTCCATTGTGTGTTGCATTTATTGACTATGAGAAGGCCTTTGACTCTATAAAAACATCAGCAGTCATCAACTCTTTAAGATCAACAGACATTGAGGATGTGTACATTGACATGGTGAAACGTGTGTATAAAAATGCAAGTGCAAAATTTCGGTTACATAAAGATACCAAAACTATCAAACTTGGCAAAGGGGTGAGGCAGGGAGATACCATTTCTCCAAAACTTTTTACTTCTGCTTTACAGATGATTTTTCAGCTGATAAATTGGAATAACAAGGGAATAAAAATAAATGGTGAATATTTAAATCATCTGCGGTTTGCTGATGACATTGTTATTTTTTCAACGGACCCATTAGAACTCCAAGACATGGTACAAGAGCTCTCAACTAGAAGTGAAGAAGTTGGACTCAAGATGAACCTACAAAAAACTAAGATCATGTTCAATAATTTTGTAGAGGAAACAAAAATACAAGTTGACAACACTGAGCTAGAAATTGCTGATTCATATATTTACCTTGGCCAGCTGATTTCAATGGATGGCAACATTATGAAAGAACTCAACAGACGTATTAAACTTGGCTGGAGTGCATTTGGAAGAAACAGTTTTATCCTGAAGGGGAAATTGCCTTTGTGTCTAAAAAGAAAGGTCTTCAACCAGTGTGTATTGCCAGTCCTCTCTTATGGATCAGAGACATGGAGTCTAACAGTTGGAGCAATACGAAAGTTACAGACAACGCAAAGGAGCATGGAGAGGTGCATGCTTGGAATAACTAGGAGAGATCGAAAAAGAAACACTTGGGTGAGAGAGCAAACTAGAGTAGAGGACATCATTGTTAAAGTAAAAGGGCTGAAATGGCGATGGGCTGGGCATATTGCAAGAAGAACTGATCAACGATGGACAACAGAAATTCTGAACTGGATTCCAAGAGACCACCGAAGACCTAGAAAACGTCCTCAAACTAGATGGGTGGATGAAATAAGAAAACAGGTTGGGGTGACGTGGAAGCGAATTGCTCAGGATAGACTTGTGTGGAAAGCATTTGGAGAGACCTTCATCCAGCAGTGGATAGATAATGGTTGAATATGATGATATGATACAATCGCTGTGGATATGACAAGATAGCGTTCATTAACCTCTGGCATCAATGGGATGTGATTGGCTTATGACTTTTTAATGGCTCGAAGTATCGTGTGTTTTGGACCACCTTTGATCAAGAACGGATCCAGAAATCTTTCAAGTACAGGGAGATGCGATTTGTTTCTTCCGTTTTATTCAAATGTCCGCTTCTTCCATTTCATTTTCCCCGACATGATTCCGCCGAGGAAGGGGCGCTCCGCTCCCCCACTGGATCCGCCAGTGCCTTTGATACGTACTAACTGCTGCCTACCGGGAACAATGTAACAGCATCGCTATTTCATAGATGTTTTTGGATTAAGGCAATATCAAGAAATTTTTTTATGAAAATAGAAATTGAAAAATATTTCTCTTTCCCACACCTGTTTCAAGCTATGCATGCATAAATATAAAAGTAAACACTGCATGTAAAATTGCTGATTATAAACGCCATTGAATCAATAAGGGTCCTGGCAATGGCGGATACAGACTTTCATTTTGGGGGAAGCGGGGTCAAGGACAGAATTTGCCATGGTCTTGGAATAACACCCTTCATTTATCATGAAAGGTGGCATTTTTTACCGTGAAAAAAATAGTTTGGAAGGTTATGACCCCTGTTACCACCCTTGTGTCCGCCTTTAGGCCCTGGTACTGTTTTTACACCTGGGCGGCCAACATCGGCCCTGTATATATTGTTTGTTGTGGCTAACTTTGATATATGCTGAAACGTTTTATATGGATTTTTACATCCGTTCATTGCTACTTTTAAATGATCAATAGCGTTCGTTCACTATCATCTGCAAATCGCATCAGCATACGTATTTTCAGCTGAACAATGAAGTAGCTAAGCGAGATTCCGGGAAATATAATGCTGTATTTACCAAATGTTCAAATACCCAATAGGACATTTACAAAGGGTGATGGTCGTTCAACAGCCGAAGATAGAACATTGCGGCGAATCTCTATTATTGTCGGGGAATACACTTTTCTTGCCTGTTTTAACTGGTTTCTTCAAGGTTCTGAGTTAATGCGTCAATGGTGGTGATTACTCACAGATTTCTGGCCAATAATGTGAAGCACATCGTTGACGTCAACTGACCTTACCAGGTCACGTGATTTAAATCTGTCTGTTGCGCCTGCGCGACAATTGCCCACAATGATGGTGTAAGGAGTTTTTCACTATTTACGTATTTTTAGTCTTTCACAGCGGATTTAGGATCTTTTCCACCAAATTTGTTTCACTTTGGGAGTTATTTTGTATTGTACATAGATACTGTATTGTACCCAATTATTGAACCTGCGTTTAATATGGTTACGCAAATTGCTGTTGCGCTTTTTCAACCCACAGTTGGATTTTGCTACTCCTGAAGAGTTCGTAGCATAGCTTCAAAGTGTGAC
>QLNU02014802.1:100195381-100245615 GCA_006491805.2 Dysdera silvatica
TAAAGAAACAGCCCATGTGTTTATTCTAATTATATTGCTTTTGCATGAACGTTTTTATTTTTGCATTCCGATTTTTGCATCGTGTTTTGGTTTTTGAAAATCGTTTGTTTTCTTAAAATATGGCACTAACAATCTTTAAAACAAAAACTTCGATTATTGTCTCATTTATAAAAAGCAAATTTTCAGGAAACCATTGATTCAACCCTTCCAATATTCAGGTACAGCTCAAAGATAATCCTAAGTCCGGGGTGAATGAATGACATCCCCCCCACACACACACACTTATAATATACTGATTCAGGAAAATTACTAGATTGCAAAAACATCTGGAAAATAATATTTCATTAAATAAGACAGTTGCAATAGCTCAGGGTTGTCCAACATACAGCCCACAGATCATAATCCGGCCTGCCTACAACTGTTTGAAATAAAAAAAATACCAGGATCTCCAAACAATCATTTTAGATCTCCCCCACTTCCAGAAATAAGGAAAACTGCTAGAATAGCATGGGCAACCATAATAAATTACTGTGAAAAATTTTGATATCTAGTTATATCGTACATTACTTTCATTTTTATGAAACCAGCTGAAACTGCAGGCCAGCGAGAGCCGTGAAAATTTTTCAAGTCGCCCACTGCTCAAAAAAAATTAGACAACCCTGCTATAGCCAATGGTGAGTTTGGACAATTTGAAGGAGTTTGGGGACGACCTTGGCGTTACCGTAATTGCGGGGGTTGCTTTAACAGACAAGTACCAAAAATACTAAACACCAAAAAGTTACCTCATCACCATCATGGTTATAGACTGGAATCAATGTTGGTTGCTCCAGTGAAATAACTTCCTGTCGTAAGAAAACAATGTTCGTTAATGAATTATTGATTCTGAAACCATCGAATGACAATTTTTAACATAAAACTAATTAACAGGTAGACACTTGCCATATAGTCAGATAGATGAGAATATTTGTTGTCATTCACTAGAAGAGTTCTTGAAACAGGAGAGACATAGATTTTGCTAAATCCCCTTAAAAATATTACAGATATTAATGCATACAAATCACACACTATACGAAATAGGCATTTTTTTTAAGCAAATAAGAAAACGAAGCAACAAGAGGGTACATTTTAAGAAAGGAAAACCATCTACTAGGAGAGAAGAAAATATGCAAGGTGGGGGGAAAGTCGGGGAAGCCGAAGGCGGTGCTGTAATCCCAGACAAGAACGCTTAAACAGCATAACCAGCTGCCAGAGGCAGGTTGAGGGGTTTAGTCAACCACGCATGGTGTACAGAAATACACGCTCACACAGGTGTCATCGCTCAATGAGAACAAAGGCTAGCAGACCACAGGAGTCATGAAGAGCAGGCCCAAGGGGCCACCCATAAATGATGTCACACTTTCTGAGGTTATTTTCGGTATCCCCCACCCCCTTGTCACATGATTTCCCATTCCATGATCAGGGTCTGTCACACGCACAGCACCCCCTCCCCACCCCCTGAACTATGATATCATTTATGAATGTCCCCCAAGCAATAGTACACAACCCCACCCGGAGACAACCAGGATTCTTACAGGAACTGGCCAAATCCTGTAAAGAAGGTGTGAAGCTCCGTAAAGAAATGGGAGTGAAGGCGGAGGAATCCAAGAGGTTTGACAGACTCAAAACGAGGGGAAGGCAATGCCCAAACATCATCTACCACATGCACCCGAAGGAAAGAAGCCAACCAATAAGAAGTGTCACAATGCTGGATGGTGACAGGGCTGAGGGGAAAGCTTAACCCCGTCAAAACAAGCACATATTTTATAATGAATAAATTTACACTTTGATGGAGTGTTAATATCCCTTAATAGAGTAAACTTCCCCCCCAGTAAAAAATCTTGGATCTGCCACTGATAAACTGGAGTTAAGAAAAATAACAAGCAGAAAAAAAAAACAAGGCCATCTTAGAAGTATTGAAATGTTATATTTAAGAAATAAATATAATTAAAAACGTACCTCACTTCCAAATGTGTATGAAATTCCCTTGTGCACAATCCTTTCATATGATCTACGGAAGAAAGAAAAAATCTTTTTCACTACAGTCAAACCTTGTTATAACTTCATGCAAGAAACCAATGAAATTTTAATGCCATCACCAAGTGATGTTATAACTGATAAATTTTAAATTGTTGATACTGTGGCGAACTCTTCCCTTTATGGGCTGCGTAGGTTGTTGCCACTGGGACAGCTTGGTAATGGAACTCAATTACAGTTCTAACTATTAATAACAATGCAAATTTCCTTTTCAATGCTTTGCAACTACTGTGCGGTTATTTAATTCTTCAGCGTTACTTCACGAGATGGTAACTAGCAATTTTTCTAAACATTCCACTGTAGCGGACTTGCAATACACATGTGCCATGATGGAAATCACTCTTTTTAATTTGTAATGTTGTGGATCTAATACTTGGTTCATTACCCCCCTAAAACTAGCGCAATTTTAGCAGAATCTAGTGCAGTGTTTCCAAGAACTCAAAACCTGGCAATTGGCACACAGTGACTAGCTGCCATTGCTTTCTACGGCAGGAGAGTACTACTCCGTGCTTTACTGATGGTTATTTTTGGTGGCGGGGAATGTGGGGGCACCCCCCCCCCACTAGGCTTTAACTGAGATAGGAAAAATACTAAATCACAAAAAATCCCCTTGCGTCCGAGAAAACCATGTCGCACTCGCTCACAGCTTATTTGGGCTTCGTACACACCTAGCTGACGTCACACTCTCACGTGATATGGCAATCTAGGGGAGTTTTCAAGGGAATAGAGTGAGTTTTGGGTAACGAACGTGATATTGTTACTGTAATGTGTTTTGAAATTAGGAAAGTCTAATCTTTTTAAATCTGAGGCTGCACCTTTTTTCCCCACCCCGAGTACTTTTCTCATATCAGTGGATGCCCAGTGGGGGTACTAGCCTAAAAAAACATCAGATAAGTAAGTCACTGCGACGGATTATACGGAAAAAGCGTGCAACTGTTAATTAACAATGGCGGAGTCCAAAATGGAAGTTAGGACATCCAGGAAGTAAGTCGGTACCTTTGGTGACAGTGGAAAAAAACTGATATGCAGTTACACCAACTTTGCTATCTCCGCTCCTCACCTCCAGTCAACAGTATGACCAGGGTCTTCAGGTCAGATGCTTGTTTGTTTGTTTGTTTATTTTTATGGCTTAAGGAGCATCTGGGCTATACTGGCGCCAAACAGGTCAGATGCACCATGGTATATCAGTATTAAATTCTCATAGCTGAATTATTAGTGTGTAGTTTTAAATTAGTATTTAAATATGACAATGTAAAAACTAAAAAAAAAATTTTAATATTTACATTTAATTATATGATTAATATTATTATTCACTATTCGTTGCTGCAACATTATCTTTAAATGAAAAGATGAACCATGTATTTACACCAAAGGATCATATAAAAAGTCAGTTAGTCATTTTAAAAATTAAGAACAACAGCAAAACAATGGTGCATGCACAAAATCAGAACAGAATAAAAGTCGTTTCACATAGGTATTTTGTCATTAAAGGGAATGGGTGAGTTCATTTTGTCTTCATTCAAAACACAGGGGATGAGCGATCAGTGTGAGGAGTAAACAGGACAAAAAGCCTAGGATTAACTACGCTAAAACATTTCATATCCACGTTGCACATGTTTAGTATTATAATACTTAAAAATGTTAATAAAATTGATAAAAACATTAACGAATTCTAAGACGCCGCCCCATCGGCTTCCAGTGCCCTCCCTCTGCAAAAAGCTTCTAGCCACGATCTTTTTAATTAGATTTTCTTCGATTATTAAAACATTGGCTCATACCAGTATGGCAATGGGATAAAAAATACACGGTTGATGCATAATTGTTCTTCTCAAAATTATCTATGGAAATAAGAGGATATTCCAACAAAAACCCATCAAATGTGCTCATTTTTTCATGTATTAAAAACCGGAGCTGTTGTCGTGGTAGACGGTCAATAACACGTTCGTCACTGCTGAAGTGATGAATTCAGCATACCGAAAAACGAAATTTAAAAGCATCAAAACAGCGCTCGCTGCATGAAACCGATTGTAAACAAAAGAGGCACAGTTACGGTCAAATCCTACAGCTGATGGCAGTCGAGAAGCAAAATTTTAACTTAAATCTACCTTCCTTCTTTTCCTTTTTTTCTTTGTTTCTTTCTTTCTCTGCGTATTTTTTTGCATATAGCTGTTTATGCAACTCTATTTGCGTATTTGCCATCATGTTGGCTCAGAACGTAATACACCTTCTAGATACTTCCATCTGTTTTTTATGCAATCTCACCTTGAGTTCTAAAAGACCCGGAAATTTTGGACACATTGGAAATTTTGAACATAGAAACCAAGATAGCTAGAATAAAGATGGTATTCCCGTCCTCACCTTTCTTCCTATTGGTTGATTGTGTCGAATCGACCAATAGGAAGAAAGGTGCGACGGACCACTTTTGTCTGCGATTTCCGGTTTCTTCCCATCAAAGTTTCCAATGTGTCCAAAATTCCCGTTTTTTTACAATTCTAATCTCACCTGTCATATAACAAATGGCAGCCATATTGTGTTGAGAGATTCAGATTATTGCGGCATAAATGCACAGCTACTATAACTAACTCCTCTTTATTCGTTTAAAAAAAATTGGAAAGTTTCCTATCTCGAAAAATTAATAACATTAAAATCTCCTTTTAATAGAGAAAACTATTTAACGGACACTTGACAAATTCCCAGTCCTAATGCTTTGTATCTCCTAACCAGTACAACAGATATTGCCGAATAATGGATAGATACTAGATCCGAGGTGTCCACTATCCAAAGGGCTTTGGTGCACCAGTGTTATAAAAAAAAAAAAAAAAAAAAAGTCGGAAATTGAGGAATCGGGTATAATCATTTTTGAATTGAATTTAAATTTAACTTTACTATAAAAAAATATCTTTCATTGTACCAATGGTGGCAAAAGAGAAAAGGTGGAAAAGAAATATCTTCGATCACCTGACATGACGCAATCTCCTTAGAATTATAGTTTGTTTATGAACTTTAATGCCAACTTAATGAGGTATGAGATTTTGTTTTCAATGAAAACAAACTAATTAAAATAAAGCCCTGACATGCATTAATTATTTGCAAAATAACTATAAGTATGCTACAGAGTATATTTAAAATTTAAATTTATTTTGTTTGTAAACTGTAGAAATTAGTCATCCTGTTTTGTTTTTGGTTTGTTTTTTTTCTTTGGTAAATCGTCCACTAACTTTAAAAAATCTATTAATTAAAGTGATCTATTTTAATATGAATACTCCATTTTTATAAATTTTAATCATAAAGTACGTAATTGTTGCACGTTATGTACGGCGTAACTTTTTTGTCCTTCACTTATTTTTTTTAATTTTACTAATTACATTATTTTTATTGCAACATTTCTATCATATCCAGATAATTTTTTTTAACAATGTGTTATATTATGTGTTTGAAAGTTTGTAAAAAATACGTTAATTTGTCCAGGAAATAGCAAATTATTTCTCATTATTAGCGTATGTTTGCATGAAGAGCTCCACAAAATCTTATTCTAAATATGGACCAGCTGATTCCAATCATTTCAATTTTTCTTAAAAGAAAAACCACTTTGGGGTCATTTGATTGATTCAGTTTTTCGTATTTCTCCATCATAAACTTGAACCATTATCTATCTACTGCTGGGTAAAGGCCTCTCCAAGTACTTAACGTACAAGTCTATCTTGAACAATCCCTTTCCATCTCATCCTTACCTTTGCCCTTATTTTGTTCACTCCTAAATTTGAAAACATTTCCTGGTGTTACTGATGCTGTCAGTCTTGCTCCTTCACATAACTTAAAAGTGTTTCTTAATTAAAAAGCTAAATGAGGAAAATGTAAAAAGAAATTTTGAGGAAAATTGAATTTGGAACTGAGAAAAAAGTAGAAATTGTATTTGCATTTGGAAAAAAATGGAGAGAATGTAAGTAAGGAAACACACATCAAACAAATAATGTAATAAAAATATGATTTTCCTTACATAGAAGTAATTTTCCTTGAATAAATTTTATTTTTACTTTTGTGTATGTTTTTGACTGTGGACCCCACCCTTAATTTGAAAAAAACAAAAAAATTATCACCAAATAAAATGGCTTCTAAAAACATGAATAATAATGAAAGAAATTTTATTCTTCTAACCTTTATGTGCTTTTAAAGTAATTTTTTTGGCTAATTGAGAAAAAGGAAAATAACTGAAGTCATTCTTATAAAGTTCCATACTATATGCTTCTTTTTTTTTTTTTTAACTAAAGAATATCCTTTTTTAATTTTTTTAAAGGGTGACCCAATAACTACTTTAATTTCATGTGTTTAGCGATTCAGGTAGCTTTAAAAAAAAAAGATGGGATTCGTCATTGACAAGCATCAATGTGTTTACCATTTAATGGGGGGGGGCAAGACCCCCCTTCCCGTGCCAGTAAGCAAACAGTCCTCCTATTTTACATGAACTATTGTCCTGTCTTGAACCATAAAAATGTGTACAGCATGTCATAGTAATGAAGTTTTTTTTTTTTGTATATTTCAGAGTGTTTGATGTATTTATGCTTTATGATTTATGCTTTTATTTTAGTAAGTCTACCATGACGTCAGTACGGAGTTCGTTAAATTATATATGGAGTACTTCGTGTACCCTCGGTACTGGTGCTACTGGTACTGTGTATAAAGGCCAACACCAGGTACAAGATAATTGTTAATATCTTTTGTGCTTCAGTATCAATCAACGAATAATGCTATATATATGTATATAACATTTTTGTTTTCTCATTTCTAGAAAACTGGTGAAGCTGTGGCAGTAAAAACGTTCACTGTTACAAGAGATATGAAGTCGAGACCTGTAGAACTTCTGATGCGGGAGTTTGAAGTTTTGAATAAATTAAATCATGAGAACATCGTCCGAATCTTAGCTATGGAAGAAGAAGTATTGCTTTTTTAATAATTTTTCCCCATTTTGAAATTTTATTCGTTATGTGTTTGCCATTTTAGTTTTCTTGCAAAATTCATCGTACTATATGGGGGCCTCCATCTTTTCTGGCTATTGACGAATCTCTGGTTAATTTCGACTTTTCTTGTTGTACAAATTGAGCTTAAAATGTTTGTAAATACTTCTTTTAATGCACATCAAAAAACTTCACCGATTTGTACATTGTAGTTGAAAAAGTCATATAACTTGGTAGTCGTTTACTTCCACATACAGCATATGGTGTAATGAAATATCTCTTTCTTCCAAGGCACTGTAGTGGTGCATTGGTATGCCTAGCATGTAGTTATCCTGGGTTCAATTCCTAACCATGCCCAAAAAAAAGAGACACCTACTTCTTAACTGCTCACTTTAGTTTGGAGGTTGGTTCCCTAGGCCTTAAGAGGTTCAGATTCATCGGAAAACTATAGGTCTTGATGCAGCATGATCCCTGTGCCATAAAACTCAATCTATCTTCCATTGAGTTGCCCTGTGTTTTATAAAGGTCACTCATTCATTTGTCGTTCTGTTAACAAAGATTCAATTCCAACAGAACCATAAAACGCCTGTAATTTTTTCTGCCCATTGTAGTTTGGGGATTTTTTTTCTCTAGGAAACAGAGGTTTGAATTCTGCGGGGAAACTGCAGGTCACAGTATAACCTAACCGTAGCTATCTTTAGACTGTACAACACGAACAATCCCTTCCATTCAGCATAAATATGATAGTAAATGCTGCTTCCCCTAAACCCCAGAAAGCTGAACATTCCTTTGATTCGGTTGTTGCTGTTTCAATATGTTGCTGCTTTCAGATGTTTATTGTTTTTCCGTGTTCAAGGTAGAGACGAAGAAGAAGGTTTTGATCATGGAATTATGCACAGGTGGTAGTTTATACAGCATCTTGGATGATCCTCAAAACAGCTATGGCTTGGAGGAAAGTGAATTTCTATGTGTCCTCAAAGACTTGTGTAAGTTTCTTGTGTATTCATTCTTTGTGTGACTAGATATTAGCAGGATAATATTAGTTGTATATGCAGTGGACACTGTTTCATGCAGACAGTCGAAAGCTGCCAATTTGTGTTTGTGTAAATGGACGTACATAGAGAATCGCCAAGGGGGATGACATATTTCGGTAGTTGAAACTTAGGTTGTTCAGCAACAACTTTTGCTTTTATTTAATTAAAAATTTGTAAAATAAAATATTATGAATAAATACTCGTAAAGCAGTTACCACTGCTTTATGAGTATTCATGATTGATGAATTAAATATTATCTACATACAGTGTATTCTAGTATGATGTATCATACAGTATATTCTAGTATGATGTATCATACAGTATATTCTAGTATGATGTATCAAATACTTATCTACATATAGAGAAATCTTGTTTATTTTTGCTTAATGCCAATGTAAAACAGATTTTTGACGTAAGGCATCATCCTTTAACTGTTATTATCAGTGCAGAGTTGTGAACAGGTTTTGAGCTTCATGTGTCATCGTCAGTGTAATGTTTTCTGCTTTTTTAGTATCACTAAAAGGTATTTTCTTCTTCCTTCACTTTTTTGTTACTGCGGTAATGATTTAGTCATTAGTGTATATGAAATGAAGGCCTTTATGGTGGTTCGGTGATAACACATTTGCCTAGCTTACTGTTAGTTCTCACAACGATACAAAAAACAAGACTAATCGACAAAAATGCTCACTGTATTCCTGGGGTTGGTTCCTTGGATCTTAGGAAATTTGGATTCCTCCGAAACTGTAGATTACAGTGCAGAATGACTTTTGCTGTCCTAACGCCATAAAACAAACAATTAGTTTTTATCTAAAGCGATCATCGTTAAAACACTCCTCTCGAAACTAAATTACTTTGCTTTCGATACTACCTTATTACGTGAAGTATGGTTTCTTGTGAAAAAGGAATTATTTGCTATATCCTGTTTTTAAAACTTCTCTCTACCTTATTTAATGAGCATTTTCACGTTGAATGATGTCTTTGATATTGAATGTTGTATTCTCTCAGATTGGGGAGGGGGAGAATTTTCTCTTACTAACAAGGAATTTATCTTAAGTAGGTGCCACGTTAATGTAGTCTATTGTTTAATAATAATATATGTGTGTATAATTGCAACTGATCGCACACACACACACACTATTAACTTCAATTGATATGCACTTAATGCGGATTAAAATACAATGGAAATGTGACCCTCCACATTAACTTTTCATTATTTGTGCATACTTGTGGAGTGCATGTGTTTATTTTGAATAAATATATATTAGCATCAATTAAACAACAATTATTGATATATTATTTAGCTTTTGGGCTAAATAACATGAATAATTTCTATATATATATTTGTATATATTTATTTTGAATAAATAGAGGAAGCATCTTTTGTTGTGCCCATGGGTACCCCTGTTTTATAAGCACCTACGACTAAAGTAAGGTTAAGCAAAAAAAAAAAATCACATTTGCCATTCGTGGCTGCAAACTTTGAGCTCTTTTAATTAAGTGTGATTCCCGTAAATTGTATTCATTTGAAGGTCAGTTTAAGCTGTGTAAGCATTATTAGCTCAGGAACGTCATATACAAAGAGAGGGACCATCATTTCTGCCCTGGTGACCAAACGGGTTAAGTGCAGTCTGGTTGAGGGTCCTCAATTTGACTCTAGGTCAAGCTCATGATCTTTTTTTTTCTTCTCTGTGTAAAGCTTCAGTTTGAGCTAATAACATGGATGTCAAAAACGATTAGTTGTATTAATTCTTCACGAAAAATTCCCCAAAATGAGCCTTTGTGGCTTCATATATTGTCCAGTTTGACAAGTGGGTTAACCCTCTGGAGGGTAATACTACCTTATAAAACCTCAAAATACCAAGAAAGGGAGCATTGTTCCTACCCTGGTGGCCGAATGGTTTAGGCACTTTGGATCCAACGGAGGGTTCCCGGTTCCACTCTGGTTCAGAGTAACGTGATCCTCTGTCTTCTATATATATACTATATACATATCCATAGAACAAACTTCAGTATAACGAAATTCTCTATATAGCGAAGTTTTGGTAAATCCCCATGGTCATTATACACGAAAGTGTTTTCATATAACGAATTTTTTAACGACTAAAACAGAAAATCGAGTGGTCACGTCAGTGACATCGGGTTCCCTAATAATGTGAGAATATGATATGATTTTAAGGTACATGGTAAATAAAACGTACCTCAATAAGTGCAGACACTTTTATGATGAATCAACATCACCATTTGTTGTGCAGCAGGATATTAGGTTTTTTTTTACAAAAGCATGAATATGTATGAAAGAAGCATTAAATACATTTTCATTTTAAGGTAAGAATTTTACTTTTTTTATATGCATGTATATTTCACTCCTAAAAACATCTATTTTTAAATGGTTGAATGTTATTTATGAGAAACAGTCGTTTACTGAAAAATGGGATTTTAATTGTGGTATCATATTGCACTGCCCTGGTTCATGAATACATCGTTTCCACCTATTGAATTTTCTATACAACGAATTTTTTTCATAGAACCATCCATTTTGTTACAATGAGGTTCTACTGTATTTATAAAGTTCTAATTTTAGCTAATAGTATCTCAAAAATGATTAGTCAAAATATATTTGTTTCAAAATGATCATTTCTTTTCATACCAGCAGTTATGTCTGTTATATTCAGACCTGCTTGACTGGGTTTGACTTTCAATAAATGTGGTTCTATGATTCGGAGATCATGTGTAGCTATCAATCCTATCCCAGATGACCTATCACAATATATGGAGCGAAAAATACAGAAACAATCAATTTCCTATGTGTGAATGTAGAAAGAGACGATTGTCATTTATCCTACTGTATGAAATATGGATTTTATTATAATTACTATTGTTTTATTCAGCGGCTGGAATGAAATACCTGAGAGATCTTAAAATCGTTCACAGGGATCTGAAGCCTGGAAACATTATGAAATTCATAACTGAGGATGGAAAGTAAGTATATTTTCTTTTGCAAACGGTTCTAGTTGTTTGTTTAAAAAACAGAAAAATCTTATTCTATTTCAAATAATACCCCTTACGGAAATGTCAGCAACGAAGAGTAAGAAATGTAATAGATGTCTTTATTTTTGTGGTTTTGAAAATTCCCCGTTGCAGACAGTGGTGATATGCGTGCATTCGAATTAACCAACAAAAAATCGTTGAAATTTATCCAGGCGACATTAGTGAAGTGGTGTGCAGAGCCAGTAATTTACTATCCTACTCCTTCTCCAAATTTCGACTGGATACTTTCTAGCTGTGTTGGAACTGAAAGGCTCTGTGGAAATATTTGGTTACTCTTTGTCAAAAGGTATTCAGTTGAATGGTAGCATAAGGTTCCATTTCAGAATCGTTCATAATTCCCTGAATTCATTTATCATCACTTATTCAATTTATCAACACTTTTTACTTATTATACAAGAAATACTAACAATGAAAGTAGTTCATAATCAAATATTTCAATACTGGCCCTTAATTCTGTGAAATCCTTGTGTTTGATGAGAACATGACAAAATTTTTATATATGGTTGTAGCTTTGTAAGAGACAATCAAAGGGCACCTCTCCTCACAATATAAAGATGTTACTAATGAAGCAATCAATTATTAAATAATTTAATATCGCCGTGACTCTACTTTTTTATATTAGTAATTTTTTTGGAAGTCAACTGCTTGTGGCCCCCTAATTTCTCGATTTCAACTCACCGCCTACAAGGGAGCTAGCTATATGGCTCCCGTTGCAAATCACTGATATGAAAAACTTTGATTATTGCAGTTTGCAAAGTATTTCATTAACAGGGTAAATAGATTACATTTTGTTTTGCTGGTTTGTTTCACTACAAGACATCAAAAATTTAGTACAAATTTATTTTATTTATTTTTATATATTTAAACTGCCCATCTTTACCATTATTGTGACATTATAGATATGTCTTTTTCTAATGGGGTGGTTGGCTGTTAGAATTACCCGCTATGCATTCTTATGTAAGAAAATTTTGTGCTTGTAGGGTGAATGTATCCATATCAAGTATTTTAATTTCCAATGTTTCTTTCGCCAAGTTTTACTGTATATAATGTTTAAGTACTGATGCTGCATATTAAATATAAAATACATTTTTATATATGATGGTCTTTTACGTATATTATTTCTTCTCCACAATTTAGGTCTGTATACAAATTGATTGATTTTGGAGCTGCCAGAGAATTGGAAGATGACCAGCCATTTGCATCACTGTACGGAACGGAAGAGTACTTGGTAATAATCTTGGAATTTCCTTATACGCAGTATTTAAACTTAAAAAAATTCAAATCTGGAATAAGGGTGTCTTGAAAGGGTGGTTTATATGTCTAGAACTCGCCAAGTTTATGTATATTTTCAATAACTTTCTGCTGTGATTCCTGAAATACTACCCATATGGTTTCAGTTGATTCTCAAAGAAAAATGACGTATTGTCCATTCGTGGAAAATTGACTAATGGTACCCTTAGAATTCAAGGGAGCTGACGTCACAAACGGGTTGATTCATTACAGTAGAGGGAAGGGCTTCTTCCATAACTGTTTTTTCGCACAGACAAACATACGCGGAAAACCAGTTGTGAAAGACGTGCTTCCCTTTACAGCAATGAACCAACCCGTTTGTGACGTCAGCTCCCGTGATTCTAACGATACCACTGGTCAATTTTCCACAAATGGACTATAGCTCTGTGCCCTATGATTGTACAGTAGTAACACATTGGTCTCTGCTATCATTAATCCCAGGTTCAATTCCAATGCTACCATTAGAGATGTGGGTGGGAAAATTTTTCTCCGGAAAATTTTCCACTTTCAAAATTTTTTGAAACACGAAATTTTAGAAATGTATTTTTATTTTTTAAAAAATGTCACTACTTCTCTGTCTCTCTCGCTCACTGTTTTTCTGTGTACATATTAATTTTAAAAAGTTTAAACATAGAAAACAATATTAGGTATATATTAAAAATATTATCAGGCATTCATAACATGATCATAATTTCTCCCTCTTCTGACTACGTAAAATGGAGTTCTTTGCGAACATTAGCTTTTCTTTTCCCATTCTGTTAAAATAAATCTTACGTTTTCACTAAATCATTATAAATTTCATCAAATATTTAAAGTTACCAAACATTTTCTGCTTATTCCCCCGCCCCCTTTTTGCAGTATCGCACTTTCTTACTACTATGAAATAACACTTGGGGATAGGTATGTGAATCTAAAAAAACGCCATTTTTTACATAAAAAAATATTATGTACAAATTATTACTAAATAGCCTATATATGAATAAAACGTAAAGTATGAAAAAAATGAACCTATTGCAGGGGGGTGGGGTAGCTTATATCATGCTATGGCTTGTTTTTTTCGTTAATAAATTTAAGAATTCACATTTTTTAGTTTTGAGTTTCATTTATGTATTTAGTACAATATGATATTTTCACGTTCATTAAACTAACATTTTTATTAAAATGCCAAATAAAAGTTATCATTATCATGTATCAACTATCAACCCCTGACTCTCTTACTGAACTGTTATTTAGTAACAGGTTAAAGTAACAATAACTAGTTCAAACAATATTATTATTCCAAAATTTTCTGTGGACCAGTATTTCTTTCTGAGGGGGTAAGTATAGGGTGCGGATCATAGTTTGTGTAGTGATATAGAATATAAAACAAATGTTATTTAATAAATACTATGTTGCACTTACGCTAGATATTTAGTAATTGAAGTGCTGGAAAATTTTCTGTTTCAAAATTTTTCAGAAAACCCACATCATTACTTTTGACCTTCAAGAATAAAATTATCTGCGTAAAGTAAATTTTTTAACGTTCTAGCATCCAGATCTGTATGAGAGAGCGGTATTGAAACAGGCAGCTTCAAAGCAGTTCAAAGCTACAGTGGATCTTTGGAGCATTGGTGTTACTTTGTACCATGTTGCCACAGGCTCTCTGCCATTCAGACCTTACGGTGGACGTAAAAACAAGAACACCATGTACGTTGTGGTCTATCGTTAAAACGTCCCATTGTATTATTATATGTGTTGTATTAAGACTTCCTCAATCCCCACTGATTTTTATGTAGGTATTTCATCACTGCCAAGAAAGAATCAGGTGTCATATCTGGTGTACAACATAGCGAGGATGGTCCGATTGAATGGAGCAGAGAACTACCAATAACATGTCTCTTGAATCAGTAAGATTGCTCTACTGGCCCACATAGCCCTTCATCTCCGATCAAAATCTATGTACTCCCAGAATTAGTGGGAAACCTCCTTTTCTCAATCATGTGGATAATGACTTCTAATTGGAGTTCTGTTTTTTCTATTAATCCATGGTTTAAACGACAGATGTTCACATTTCTCGGGAAACTGTAGGGTCAAGTCCAGCATAATCATGCACCGTAAAACACAAAAAAAAAATAAGTCGGTAGATTGATTCTGTTCATATAAAGTTTCCCCTCCCTTTCACCCCAGCACAGAAATACAGCTCGTGATTAATTTGTTTTTTTTTCCCCTATAGAGTGAGATAGGGAAGTATAGTTAGCATTGTAGTTTGAGGGTCCCCACTACTTCTGTATAATATTGTTTTCTATAATAGAGGCATGCAAAGTTATTCATTGCCTAAATTTGGTGAAAATTTTTGCCCAATTATGATAGACGAGAAAAATCATTCACTGGCTTGGTCAATGTACATAGCATGTTCGTCATGCCATGTGAATAACCTGGTTAGGTTCCAACCGGTATGACCTTACCTTGTTTGGCACGCCGAATAACCATTGCTGCCCTTGCGTCATGAAAATTCAACCAATAGAACAACAATTTCCAGTAGTCACCCAGCATTTGCTGGTTTCTTTCTGCGGATCTGTGGTCTAAGCTTTGATTTCATAGGCTAGGGCTTTTCAAACTGTGTATTGCAGGATTTGTATAGGGCATTGAGACGTTGGCTAATGTTTTATGTAACATGCTATATGAAAACATTTACAACATGTGATTTGTATATTTGGAAGCCATTTGGCGATTTATGTGAGGGGAGCCATGGGTAAAACAAAGAAGCTTAAGAACCCATGCCCCAGACGAAAGAGGGTCAGATTTCTCGGAAAATAACAGGTCTCGGCACAACATGGTTTTAGTTGTCTTTGTACCATAAAACTTGCCACAACCAACCTATATCCATGCATCAATATTTTTTACAAGACTTTCGCAGAAAACATGGTTTACATTCACCTTGGAGAACCTGGAATTGTTAAGGAATTTTAGTATGTCCCTAAAAGTCAGAGAAATGTAGGGGGGGAAAATGAGACTTTCTGTCAAATCTCGAAAAGTCAAGAAAAACTATGCTAACTTCTGTATCGAACAGCTAAATCTCCCATGAATGTTACGTTTTCCCCGGAACCAGAGGTGGAATGGGTCCTCTCAAAAGGCGTTACCTTTTATTATCGGAGGGTGCAAGTTCTATTGTAGCCCATGAGGGTGCATTGACGACCCAGTCGCCTGTAACTGAAATTTAGTTGAATCCATAGAGAGAAGTCAAAGAAATTGTCGGGGAATTTTGCAGAAAAGGTCAAGAATAACCCCTGGAAATGTCAAGGGGTTTTCTTTACCAATACGAATGGGAACCATGAAAAAGAATGAGTTAAAGTATTTTATGTTTTGCTAGTCACTTAATGAATAGTATATATTTAAATAAAATATAAAGTACCATGGAAGAAATTTACATACAAATGACTAAACACTGGCAAAACAGTAAATGAAATAGATCACTTGAGCTTCATCGAGATCACTCGTCTTTCATCAGGAGTAATTAATTACTTGATAAAGGACTGCTGTTGATATGTCCGAAAGCCCTTGTAATCTATTTCATTTGCTATTTTACCAGTGTTTAATCTTTTGTATGTAAGCATATATTTAACTCCCAAACATGTGAATGATTTTGCAAAGCTGGCATTGTTGTGGCAAATATGGGAGCATGCTAAAGTCTAATTTTTCTCAAATCATTCATTTAACCCATGAAAGGAATCTAACTTTAAATGTGCCACATAGTAGTATAGTGATAAGGTATTAATCTACCGTACCATTAACCATGGGTTGACTCAAATGGCATCGTAGAACACAAGCTTTTTTTCCATGCCATAATGTGGGGTTTATTGCAACAGCGGTTTGGCCTCCTTGGCAAAATGTAGGTGCTGGCAGAGTGTGGCTTTAGCTGTTGTTACGCTATAAAATACGAAGTAACTTTAAACCTAATCACTGTTCCGGACAATGTTTGGCAACATTTGGCGCATTTTATGTTGGCATAGATAACAAAGTCCTTTTCTTTAGGGGATTACAGCAACTAGTGACGTCTCTTTTGGCTGGTATCCTGGAGTGTCAGAACGAGAAGATGTGGAGCTTCGAGAAGTTTTTTTTTTTGAACATGTGACGGACATTGTATCTAGAAAAACTATTCACGTGTTTTACGTGAATGAAGGAAAAGAAATTACCTTATACTTACAGCCGGATAAAACGTTAGTATTTTTATGTTTCCATAGAGATACATTCTTCTTACAGCATTCATGCTTCGCATTTCTGCCCGCCTTGAAATTTTTAGTGTGTTATGATTATCTTAATTAAACCCTTGTCCACTCGTTCATAGCAGATGAATTTGTGCATTGCTTTGCATTTTTACAGTATGCCAGGGGTCAAAATTAACTTTTTAAATCAGGTGCACAAATGCACCCAAGTCTTGTGACTTAGGTGCACTAAATACTAGTTAGGTGTATTAACTAACAGAATAGAAAGTAAACCTCAACATTAGAAACATGTAAAATGCAAGTGTAGCAACTATATTTAAGCATGTAAACTACAACAAAATGCAACTTTTCAAAATAATTTAACATTCGTATGTAATAAAAAAATTCAAAGCGCATGCAGATACATTGAGAAAATTATATAAAATTATTCCATAGGTCACTGTTTTTGAAAAATAAAGTAGCCATAGTTTTGAATAGTTAGGTGCACTATGTGCATCCAAAATTTACATGCATGGATAAAATTTCATGTGCACAGTGCACCCACTAATTTCGAACCCTGCGGTACTTGACTTTTTGCAATTGTTCTCCATTCCTTTCGAATAAGGCAACTTGTCTTTAGTTGTCGCACAATTTATAGAAAGTAAATAAATGTATATTCCTTGTGTATTTTTTTTTTTTTTAGTGGGTAACAAGATATTATTGATAATTTTGTGTTTTTCTTTTAAAGCTTAATAGACGTCAAAGACCAAATCTCGGCACAAGTCAGTGTACCTACACAGAAGCAATTGCTGCTGCATGACAAAACAGTATTTGACATGGTTGTTGATCCTACTGCATGCATTTCTGATTACCCTATGACAACTTGCTCCCAACCCTTGATTTTGCTTCACAATGAGAAGACGGATGTCAAAGATCTTACTCGATTCCGTACCTTGTCTGCTTCCTTTCCATTGTTCCATAATACCTTTGTAAGCGTTGACCACGATGCCGCATTATCAAAGACTTGTTGCAGCGTGGCTCATGCAGTAAAACGTCTCGTAGAACGACTTGTGCGATGTCGTGACCTGCTTTTGAAGACTCCGAAAATTCTGTTGTAAATATTAACTTTTTCTATTCAGCTATTGATACATAATTTTTTTAGCCAAGTCTTTAATACACACGATATTAAATTTAATCATAGTTGCCAATTTCAGATGGATTGAACAGAGAAACCTTCTTTTATGACTTACTTGCTGTTGCATTCGTCCTTTGTGATGACAGAGCTGGTTTCAGTTCCCATTAAGCTTATGTGTATATAAATGTATTTTGATTCAGAAGTCATGATGGTGTGTATGTCCCTCCCGTCACAGATGAATGGCATCATGCAATATACGAGCATACTCTTTGTCATGACGTGGCACTGTCATTAATAACGAACAAGGGTGCAGAAATTCTTGCTAATACATACTGGTAGTATGAAATGATAAATTGCTTACAAAGAAAAGAACGATTTCATCATGCCTGGTGGGAACCGAACCCACGACCTCTTGCTATCCATCCAAAGGCTCTTCCAACTGACCTATAGATGACCTATCATCCTACTCTCCGTGAATGCATATAAAGCTTCACTGTAGACAAATTTTTGAAATGGGGCAATGCCTGGATTGCTTTTAAACCAAATCAAATCACCAAAGAAACGAACGTTCGAAAAATGAGGCCAGCGAGATTTTAATACATATTGCAGTTGATATCACATTAGTCACATTTTTCAGATGTGCGCTTCTTTTTTCATATCAATTTGGGTTTAAAAAGCAGTCCAGGCACTTCCCCATTTCAAAAACTCGTCTATAGTGAAGTTTTATATGAACTCACATAGGAGAGGATGATAGGTCATTTATAGGCAGTTGGAAGAGCCCTTGGCAGGGTCACCAAGAAGTCATGGATTTGGTTCTCACCAAGCACTATAAAATCATTCTTTTCTTTGTGAGCAATCTATCATCTAATATTACCACGTCATCATCTGAGATGAGATGAAAATTTTTCCGTACTTCAATACTTACTGATTTGGTAGGAAGTTGTCATATCCCAATAACATCATTACTATAACCTTAAAACCCTCTTTGAATTCAGTTGAGTGGGTTTAAACTTCAATAACTTTGGATGATTCGTAAATTTATATTATGGTCTGGTTATACTAAAAAGATTCTTTCGCCCAATCTCAAGATGCAAAGTTTAAAGCTTGTTTATCTAGGGGTTTTTTTTAACTATAAACTATTAACTGATACTAACTGTGAATATTACTATTAGAAATTAATAAAAGCATACTTTTCTGTAAGCATGTGTGTGTGTGTGCATGTAAAGTGGAGACAGACAGAAAAAGTATTCTCGTTTTGTAATCAACTTGTTCCAAGGCATCATGTGTGGGTTTTTCCGTAAATATGCTTTTAGATATTTCCTCGTAAGAATTTTCTTAAAAAGTATTGCTATTAAGGGAGGTTTTTTTTTTTCCCTTGAGAAGCAATGTTAATTATTTTCTCTTTAAAAGTAAGATCTTTTGCAGGTTTTACTTTGAAAGGTTTGATTACCTTTTGAATATATTAATGAATTTTTAAGAAATTTTTCTTGAGAATTAGTGCTTTCAATAACTTTTCATATGAAAAAGTGCAGGCTGTTAGGAATTGCTTTTGGAAAAACATTTTGATTGTATTTCTTGAATTCTGCTTCTAACCATTCTCGGTGATTTTTGCATATTTTTCTATATATTTATTTATTATAGTTTTTCTATAATTGTGTTAGTGTTATCTATGTTTTCACTATAAAGGACATTTTGATTTATTCATTATAGTTAGTGAACCAATGAAAAAAACATAAACTTTTATGATTTTGGTAAAGAGCGGAAAAAAGCATGTAAAAGGTTAAACACTGGTACAATAGGAATTGAAAAAACACCAAAGCTTTCAGATGCATCAGCAACGATCGTTCGGAAGGCGTAAGGATGATGTTATGTTTCTGTCTCTTTTTCTACTTAAAATTTCTGGAAAAACACTTTATCAGAATCAGTTCCGCAAAATGGAAAAACCCCAGTGGGAACCAATGAGAAACCTGTACTGTGGGGTACCTAATGTTGGGGAAATCCCATACATTTCAGAGTAAGAGTTGTTTGTAAGTTTCTGGAAGTGGTTGTAATGTATTAATTGCTTTCCCATGTAGTTTGTAAGTTTCCTTAGGATTGATAAGATACTGGTGTAGTATTTTTGTTGAGTCCCAGTCGGGTTCGTGTCCGTGTTGTAAAGCGTGTTCTGCCAGACGTGAGGCTATGTCTCCTTTCGCGAGTGCTTGTTTGTGTTCTTTTTTTCTTGTTTTGATCATTCTTTTTGTTTGTCCTATGTAATGTTTGTTGCAGTCTTTGCATGGTATATGGTGCTCACATCTGGCAGAACACACTTTACAAGGTGGACACGAACCCGACTGGGACTCAACAAAAATACTACACCGTCACATCACAAACAAGAATAGTAGACTCTTCTTAGAATCTTGGGAAACTTACAAACTACACGGGAAAGCCATTAATACATCACAACCACTTCCAGAAGCTTACAAACATCGGTTCTTACTGGGATTTTTCCATTCTGCGGGACTACTCTGATGAAGGGTTTTCCAGAAATTTCAAGTATAAAAAGAGACAGAAACATAACATCGTCATTACTCCTGATGAAGGACTGCTGCTGATG
This sequence comes from Dysdera silvatica, assembly GCA_006491805.2. Classification (NCBI taxonomy): domain Eukaryota; kingdom Metazoa; phylum Arthropoda; class Arachnida; order Araneae; family Dysderidae; genus Dysdera; species Dysdera silvatica. The sequence continues at coordinate 100,215,691 of QLNU02014802.1, forward strand.
CGTCCGAAAGCTTGAGTGATCTTTTTCATTGCTATTTTACCAGTGTTTAACCTTTTGTATGTAATTTTCTCCCCGATACTTTGCATGTTATTTCTATTGAAAACTCTAACTTGGCAGCTATTAATTTTGTATTTTAACAGTATTTTTTGTCATTATGTGCTGTATGTACTACTGATCAGGTAATGTAGTATGATTTATAGCTTTCTCTACATGTCATAAAGGAAAAAATACCAACTTTTTGTCCATGTCTTTTTCTCCATTTCAGGTTCCTTATTTTTGATAACGTGACGAAACTCTGTTCAAACCTGAGTATGTTAGAGCAACATATAAGTGATCTCGACAAGAGACTTACCAGGCTTGAAAAAAGGTAAAAAAAAGTTAATAATTTGATTATGCGATCATTAATCATCACAATTATGATCATTTAAAAAATCAGTAGCATTCTTCTCAAAACGATGATCATTTTGATGGTTCTTTTAGAATCAAAGCTGTTTCAGCTGGCATGCTGTCACATACAAGGCCCTGGCCATGATCATTTTTGGGGCCCCTTTTTATACTATTAAATTTCCATAATAAGAAAAATATATGATAAACTTTACTGATTTGGAGATCTATATTTAGGTTGTAGTCCACCTGTTAAAACGGTACTTTTCACATGCGTTAAAGGGTTGATGTGTCCAGTGATGGTTACCACCATAGGCATATGGAAAAAAAAGCTCGTAAGTGGGGGGGTTACAGAGCTGCAACTCACATATTCCTGTCTTAAATGTACAAAATTTCATTGCAGTAGAGGGTTACAACCCCTGTCAACAACCCCCTGCGTACACCAATGGTAATCATCACGTATGTGCCAAGTCAGGGTTTTTAATTTCGGGATTTCCAGGAATCTGGAATTGTCAATAGAAAATGAGATTTTTTGGACAAACCTGGAAAAGTTGAGGGAATCTTTCCAACTTCTGTTCTCACGAGCATGAAACTATTTTCCCTGAAACCAAAGTTCATTTCTAAGTTTTGTTTGCGATTATTTTGGGAATTTGTCTCTCCGATGGGAGCTATAACCCCGAATTTTCAATAGATTTGGTTGTGCGTAAATATATTCCATTAGGAAAGCAAGTTATTCATCCATCGAATGGCTCATGCAGCTGTGCGAAATACAAACTAAACGTAATTAGAAGTAATGGTTGTATCTCATTTTAAAGAAATTGATTTATGCTGAACAACTCAGTTGTAAGTAAACATGAGTAGCTTTCTAAAAGAATTGTGCAGGTCTTGTGGCTAGATATATAGAGGCGACGTGCTGAAATTTCAGATTTAAATTCCAAGTGCTTGCTGGTTTTCTACTGATACATATCCTGGAGTTTGATTCTGTCCGCAACATCAATTGGCGTCCCTTGGAAACTATCTTCTGAAGCAGCATGACCTTTTCTGTACCTTGTACCATAAAGCAAGCTGTTTTGCGGTGGGTCTGGGTCAGGTTTAAGTACGTATTGGTGCAGAATGACCCTTGCTGTCCATGCGTCATAAAAATACAACCAACTAACCTAAACGTGTATTCTTGTGAATGCCGTTCAGTTTAAGTGGTTTTTTTTTTCTTATATCACATTGTAAGATATTATTACCCTTCTCAGGGATAACACAATTGCCAAATAATGGTCAACACATAAAGCCACCGGGGCGGGTTTTTGTGAGTTTTCGTGGGAAAATTTATTATACAATAATTTTCGGCACACATATAAGTAGCTCAAGCTAGAGCTTTTTTTTGTTTTAGGAGAAAAGGAAACATTGTCCCCATTTTGGATCCTACTTATACGTGTGCCAAAAATTATTGTATATTGTATCACATTATTTTTTTCAGTCATATATGTTGTCTTGTATATATATATATATATATATATATATTTTGTATCATATTGCTTAAGACTGGTTACAGCAGTCTCATTTTACTAGGCTGTGTTCAATTTCGACTAAGCTTGCATATACATATATATAAGTAATCTCACTAATTAACTATTTCTATATAGCGACCATATTTTGTAGTCCCAATAAGTGTTTCATAGTGTTACTGTATTTCTGATTGACTCCTCTTTTTTTTTTTTCTCTGTGATGTTTGGCCGTGTTTTTCTTTTCTCACCAAGATGTTTTAGCAGTTGAATCATTCATTTATTTATAACAAAATTAATGGTTTCTTTAAACGAATAAATGTGCCTCCTTTATATGTAAACAAAAGTACATGTTCTACTCACTTTGTACATAAACGTTTTTTTATTAGCTTAGTGAGTACATAGTATGTACAAGTCATTAATTTATTTCTGATGTATCTCGTATGTACCTTTACATCGGCATTGTACTACGTCTATTACCTGTTATTCTATAGTAGTGCATGTTCATATTCCAGACGCACCTGGAAAATGATAAATCGAGGTTTCACTGTATCATGGTTTGGGGATCAGGTCACTTTAAATTGTTAGTCCTGTTTCTGCAATTGCTTGCCTCGTAGACCCAGATGCAAAACAGTCTTGAGATTGCAACGGTATTGATATATGCTGATTGCAGTCTTGATTAAAGCTGTAAACGGCCTTGAAATATAATACTTGCACAGTCTTGAGAGTACAACTGCATGTAATCTTAATAAAGCTCTAAACAGCTTTGTGATATACTAGACTGTCTTGAGATTTAACATTTGCAATTTTAAGAGTGTAACTAATAGCATTTTTACAGTATTAAGAGTGTGATTAATAGCTTGAGGTTGAAACTGCAGTCCGAAACTGTAAAGTATCTTAGTATGTATTGATTAGCAAAATGCATGTAACAGTTCATTGTGTGTGATTAGAAGTTCAACGCTAACCATTTTATTTTTTCCAGTTGTACAACTGTTGCCGAGTTCACAAACAATTGGCCAAATGATCACCAATGCCAAAGTGAACTGTGGAATATTTCCCAGATCGTTTTCGAGAAGAAGCAATTGAAAGAACAGGTATGTGCTGATTGTGTTTTGGCAATAAGCATTTCCTCTCAAAACTTCTTAATTCTTCTTGTTCGACCAACAAAATAAAACTATATAAAACCAGCCTTAGATGACATTGTGAGGCTAATTATATTTGCAGCTAACCTAATCACAACTTCCGACAATCACCTCGTTTGGCATAGAATGGCCCTTGCTCCATAAAATTGCAACCAAGCAGAATTCAAACGAGCAGTCCCGTTGCACTTTTCACACTAGCCAATAGTTTGCAAGTACAAAATGCCAAAAAAGTTTCATTAAACCCAGTATTTTGAACAAACTTAACTTCCATATTTAGCAGTGTTTAAAGGAAGAAATGTGTGATAGAGAGCATCAGTGCCTTGGTCGAACAAGTGCTAAAGCATAATATTGGTATATAAGTACCATGATAAAGAATAGGTATATGATTGGTGTATGAGTGCAGGTATGTAAAACCATAATGAGGTTGTAAAGATAAGCATGGAATAATTAGTTTTTACACATCATGCCATGTTTATTGTAAAACTCAGTATGCAACTTGAGCATATCACAAGCAGCTTTGAAACTTCCAAAATTCCACCTGCCATACGGCTGTATAGTTTGCTATTTTTTCTGCATTTACATGTTTTCTCATGCCAAGGACATAGCACTAAGAGATTATGAGGGGAGGTGGGGTGGACAGCCCAAGTAACTTTAAAACAGATTATATTTGATTCAACGTTAAAAAGGAAACACGTTCTTCAATATACGTGACGGGAGTAGCTTGTGTCCCCTTTCCTACAACAACCACTGACTCTTGTGCATAGTATTCTGCAGCGTAGTGGTTCTCAAACTAGAGCTGTGCCCAGTGACATTCCTAGGTACGCCCTGGGAAATCCCTGATAGGTATACATGGGGTTATTATTAAAACGATTTTTTAGTTATATAGTTAAATACAGGGCCATATGGAAGTTGATGCACCTGTGGAAAATATATGCACCTATAATAATTAATATTAATAAAAATAATGGTGTTATGTGTATAGTATATCTACGATTTTTTTCTGGGACTTCAAGTGTACCCCGACTTCAAAAAGTTTGAGAATTACTGCTGTAGCATATAGCAACGTTCATGAAAAAATGGGTTGTATTTTGCACCAATTTTTTGTCAAACATTTGTGCATCACGGTTTTTCTCATGGCTATCCCATGTGTGACTCTCAACTGTGCAAGACAAAGAACATTTACTGCTGTCCAGGGGTTGGTTCCCTAGGCCTTAAAAGGTTTGGATTCTTCGCAGAACTGTAGGTCCTGTCACAGCATGATCCTTGCATCGTAAAACCAACCAATAAACAAAACACTTTCCTTTCATTCAAATGGCCCTGTGGTGCTGCAGTAGTAATACATTTACCTAACATACCGTTGACCTGGATTCGATTCCCAGTGGTGCAAAAAATGTACGCATTGACTAACTGCTCGTTGTAGTTCAGAGGTTGGTTCCATATGCCTTAAAAGGTTCGGATTTTTCAAAATATTGTGAGACCTGGCAAAGCATGACTTTGCTGTCTTTGTGCTTAAAAGCACAATAACATATTCAAACATGGAGATGCCTTGTCATAAAGGTAAATGCATACATATCCGTTATGGCTGTTCATACGTGTATGAGCTTTCTTTCATTATTTGCCGATCTACTGTTTTGAGACCCTAACATGACAGTCGCCCAATTACTGTATTTAAAGCTTATTAAATAAGGCTTGGTTTTCTATAAGCTAAGTGGTCGGAGATAAGCTTGTGTATAGTCAAGCTTGACTATATGCAAACATATTTTGATTTGGATGTCACTTTCGAGAAGTGGGATACCGTCTAAGGTGACCTGCCCTCAGTCGTTGGAAATGAAAATGTAAACGAACTGAAATAACACATTTGATTGAATGAACTTGATGCATTTTTTGTTTATTTATACTACCTACTGGTCTCTTCTGTCACATTAATTTAATAAACTAATTTTGTTGGAAACAGTTTAATGACTTATCTCATAGAACATCATTTAAAAAAAAAAATGTCTTGAGTATCTATTGAAGACCGTTCCCTATTAAGAATGTTCTTCTACACAGATCAATCAGAAATTCAAGTCCTTGCAAACGTCGATTTCCACTCTCAGGCAGAAGGTGTTGGTCTCCGGCCTTCTGAAGAAAGATTGGGACCAAGCCATGAGTGAACTGGACTGCCTTCAGCTTGGTGGTTGGTAAGTCGGTGTGATTTGGATGTCTTGAAACTTGTTAAAGTGGAATCCATTCCATTTCCATGAGATTGTATTTCCGTAATACCTCAGAAACCATAAATACTATGAAGAAAATCACCTGAGCTCTGCAGTGTGGTAACGCATTCGCCTAGTGCGCCGTTATTCCGGAATTTACTCCCAACAATACCAAGAACACTTACTCAGAGATCTCAGAAAGATCGCACTGCTCACTGTAGTCCGGGGTTTGGTTCCCTAGGCCTTAAGAGGTTTGGATTCCTCGGAAAACTGTAGGTCCAGAAGTTCAGATTCCTCGGAAAATTGTAGGTCCAAGCGTTCGGATTCCTCGGAAAACAGTAGGTCGCTGCACAGCATGACCATTGTAGTCCTTGAGCCGTAAAATCACCTGTTCAGTATTTTGGTGGCTGAACAAGTTAAAGCACTCTGGTTCATATGGGGGCTTCCCTGTTCTACTTCAGGCCAGGGTCGTCTCTCCTTTTCTTTTTTACGAAAAAGGCTCTAGTTTGAGCTTATACTTGATGTAAAAAATATTATTAAGAATCAATCACCTCCCCCACGAAAATTTTCAGAAATCATGCCCAAGATGGCTTCACATGTTGCCCATTTAGTGATTGCGTTAACCTTGAAAAGGGTAATAATATCTAAGAGAGATAATACTTCATTATTCAATGTAGAATGATTCACAAGGTGTCTACTCATCTGGAATACCTGGAAAAATTGGGGAAATTTGAAATACAAAGGCCAAAGTCAGGGAAATTTGAAATTCATTGTTATAATAAATAACTTATTAAAATAATTTTCCTGAACTGTGCTTTTCATACCACATTACCTACTGAAAAATTTGATAAAACTTGGACTTTTGACTAAACTTCTTCCAAAAGTTACCATTTTGCACCAAAACTAATATAATTTATATAAAATTATTAAGCCTATATATTTTTAAGAATAAAATGTTTGCCAACTTGAAAAGAGGGTATTTTTTGCTAAATTATTTAATATGTAAAGGATTTTGATCATACCGATCTTTTCTGTATATATAGTCATACACATTTTAAATGAAATAGAAGATGAAGCATCAGCTTTGCGATTATATAGTTAAACTCTTTTATAATGAACTTGAAAAGGGCCAAATGGAAATGTTGCTGTAAATATTTAATTAGTGCAAGTTTTTAGTGTAAAGAAATACACTTTTTAATACAGCTTTTGAATTTGTAAATTCACTATAATTGAGTTATAAATGGCTTTGGGGTTTGCATTAATCGATTTCATGGCCTTGAAACTTATTTTAATTGGGCAAATTTTAGTGCATTGTGTGTTGTTTACTGTAATTAGCGACTTGAAATCGATTAAGATTTGGTCTGGAAACCTGGAATAGTCTATTTGAAGTAGAATTTGTGTAGACATCCTGGATTCACCACTGTGTCAAACTTATTTAAGAGAATATGCAGTTTCTATATGCTATACGATTTTCTAGGGTGATAGGAACAGATGCAAACCCATATAGTAGATTGTAATACTGCAACGAGGAGATGGCCATTACGAGGTCAAATGGATTTCCATATGCCATGCACAATGAGTAGGGTTCGAGCCAGCGAAGGAAATTTGGTGGTCTAAAAAGGCCACCTGGTCACCAATTGGTGGTCGAAAAAAACAAACCTCGTAGACAGACACAAGTTAAAAATACCATATGTATCCTTCTACAACATGTATTACCAATTAATAGTCGGTAATACATCCACGGAAATTCAACTTTCCATTGTTTGGGAAATTTTCATTTTCTTTCTATAGTATCTGCTTCCAAGTTTGAAGAGGAGGAGTGTGTTTTCGATGGAATCAGCAATTCAGCAGACTTTGTTGACTTCACATCTTGCAGGGCTGATGGCAAATTAAAAAGGGAGATTAACGTTGGCTGTGAATGTGACATACTATAAACAATAAAATGATGTAAAAATGCTTTAAAAAATAACACGTGCACTAGGATGGGCCTTATATGGCTTCAAAAAAAAAAAATTTTTGAATTTGTTTGCTCCCAACCCATAAGTGTGTTCAATCTAACAAAAAAATATTTTGCTGAATTTTTTATAAATTTCGAAATACTTTTAGGGGTCGCTACCACCTTCACAATATGCGAGTATATTACGAGTACTTACAGTATGGAGTTAATATATATATTTTGGTTAATAATAGTCTACGCAATTGGCTTATAATACCAAACGACTACATCAGTTATGAACACAAACCTGAAAATTGTACAGAAGTAATGAAATTCGAATAAATGTTCAAAACAGCCTACTTGTTACGGTTTGTGTACTTTTTCTAAAATCTTTTACAACTTGGAGCAGGTATTGTTTTTGTCTTCATCGTTCGTAAGTAGTTTATCGTTGAGTACAATAAACTACTTTACAATGATACGAGTAGTTTATTGAGTACACAACTACTTCATCGTCGGTGGCAGTTTATTGCACTCACCCATTGTAATTCTCTTTTCAGCTGTACATAAAGATCGCGACTACCACCGTAGTCCGGCTCGTCTCCCAGGCCTTAAGAGGTTCGGATCTCCTCGAAACTCCGGTAGGGTCCCGCGCAGCACATGACTACTCGTAGTTTTGAGCTTTCAAAATCAAAAAATTCAGCTGTATCATTTACAACTCTTGTACATGAAACAGTTTCCTTTGCTTTGATGTACGTAACATCATCAGTCCATGTCTTTTCTTTGTTTTGTAAAAAATCTGACGAAATATCTAAAATTTCAAAAATATTTTAGTGTTAGAGGAAACAAAACGATGTAGTGCCTTTAAATGTAAAACATCTGGATCGACAACTGCTTTCTTTGGAGGATATTCTATTTCTTCTGTTTTCATAGCTTTGACCATTTATCTAACTTTTGGGTGAAACAATTTGCATTTTTTCATGAGCCAAAGAGCCACAAAAACCATGTCAGCTGACTGTGGGTTGAATATTCCTGGCTTAGTGCAACATGTTTGTGACTTCATTGCCAGCTGATGGGATACTACAGTGCCATCGGGATGCAATAAAACATTACCACACAAATTCATGCAATGAGATTACAGTAATGAGTAATATGGTAATATTTTCAACCCCGGTAGCGACGTTTTAAATCTAATGCGATTTTGAAAAAAGTAACTGACTTATTTTCTCATATGATGGAACATTTTGAAAAGTTGGGAGAAACTAAAGTCCAAACTTAAAAAATAAGGCTCACTCTAACATGCACGCTGAAAATGAAACAACGCCACAAATAATAAATACCAGTGAAATCGCTTCACTTCACCGCTGGTCAACCAAGGGGAATTTAAAGTGAGGGGGACCATTTCCTAATATGATCACAATCCTACAACGTTTTTTCAAAGTTTTGCCGTTGGATGTTTCCACAAGTTGTGTTTGCTTGCTTGTGTACAGGGGAAATTGGAAAGGGTGGCAGCCGAAGACTGCGCTGTAATTCCAGAACTACAAGACCTGTATTTGTTGCAAGTGTCTTACTTACCAAAATATTGCACGGACTGAGCATGCAGGTGGACTTTTGAAAGACAAAAATAAATAGTTTGCATCACGAAATTTTTGGCAGGAAACATTTTATCTTTGATGAACAGTAGCCTTAAAACCAGATTCACGATTTGCGTATGAAAAAAAGCGGAAAATGCCCACACGTGTTTTCAGACAACAAATTTGTCGTCCATGTTTATGAATTTAACAACCATTGGTTATGAGTTGGCGACAATTGTCGCCATGCTGACTCGAACCCTAGCAATGACTTTATGGTAGCACATCTAGTATGTGGTTGGAATTCTAACAGTGCCAAAAGGTGAACAGCATAATAAAACCACACCAACGACTACATAGAAAACAATATAAAACACTTACCAACTAATTACTCACCGTAGTCCAATAGTTGGTTTCTTCAGGTCTTAAAATGTCCAGATTCCTTGAAAAAACAGTGTGGATCCATTGTCTTATAGTGGCGTAGTTGTAGTGTGTTCGTCTTCTGTGCCATTAACCCAGGTTCAGCACCCAATGTTGTTATAGAATTTGCGCCATTTTTCTGTCTGCCATAATCCAGGTTTTGGCAACACAAGTTCAGATTCCTCGGAAAATTGTAGGTTCCCAACGGTGTTCTGCACCATTGAAATACAAATGTAGGAACTTATAGATGAAGGATTGAGATTCTTGTGATTGGATGGTTTGAATAAAAGCTTAAAATTATCGCTGGAGTTGAAGAATTATTTCTTCCTTTTATTTTGCAATAAAGTAAATTGATCGGATGGTTCTGTTTTATCATAACACCTGGTTTTACTAAAATAATTGTATCAGAAGGTTTGTAAAAGCACTGTGGTGGCATAGTTGTATTACAGCACTCATCTATCATGCCTTTAATCTGAGTTTGATATCTGTGGTACCTTGGAGCATGTACCATTTTTATTGCCCTCCGTCCCTATAGTCTGGGGTTCGGTTCCGTGTGCATCAGAGGTCTGAATTTCTCGGAAATCCGTAGATCACAATGCAGTATGACTGTTGCTGTCCTTGTTTCGTAAAACACAGACCAGAATGTTAGCAACTACTTTCTAGTGGCCACGTTTAAAACACAGTTTCTTATCCTAAACTTATGAAATGTCTTATCACAGGCTTATTATGTACTTAAATTATTTTTGAAATTTTTTGTTTCTGAAATAGAAACATTTTACCAATTAATTGTGTATTTGTAAAGTCCACAATTTCTTGGATATAATTCAGAAATTTAAAATCGTTTGAAGGTCCATGTGATGTTAAAAAAAATTGTATAATCCATGAAATTTTTTTTAAATCGTTGACATTGAAATGTTGTTTTTAGCATTGAGAAGGCTAACACATATGTGAATGAAATTCGTCACAGTTGGCAACAGTTGTGTAAGGATAAGCAAATGCGAGACCGCAGTGCCAGAGGTAAGGGTTTATTTTCTGGCGTATAAAAATTCTGTTATCCTCTTATCTATAAACCCTATTTCTAGTTGTCCTGTAAGCTGTATCCTCATCTATCTTACCTGTAAATCTTATTTTTGTTCACCTTACCCATCGTCTCCATCCCATCCGCCAGCCTTATCTCCCATGCTCAATGGCTCTATTTCTGTCCGTCTTGCCCATTAATCCCATGCCTGCCACTCATTGGCTCCATCTTGCCCACTTTTTTTTTATATCGTGGTTGGGAATGGTGATTCGCCGAAGGCAGTTCTATTTTCCCAGAACCTTGCCCACGTTGATCCTATTCCTATCAGGGTTCCCACGAACCTAGAATTGCCAGGGAATTTTAAACTCTCTGAAAGTCAGAAGAATGATATTTTCTGGTCAATCTTGGAAAAGTTAGGGAAAACTTCCCTAACTTCTCTTTCAGATAGCGAACTCTCTCACGAACATGAAGCTATTCCCCCACAACCGCAGTTTAATTGAATCTACAGGGAGAGGTCTGAGCCCTGTGGTGGCGCAGTGTGGTTAGGCATTTACCTTGTGTGCTGTTAACCCGGGTTCGACTCCCAACAGTGCAAAGAATGCTTACTCAGAGATCTCATAAAGATCACACTGCTCACCCTAGTCCAGGGTTTGGTTCCCTAGGCTTTAAGAGGTCCAGACTCCTCAGAAAACAGTAGATCCCGATGCAGCATGACCATTGTAGTCCTTGAGCCATAAAACCACAAACAAACAAGAGGGAAGTCAGAGAACTTAGGGAATTTTCGGGGGGAAAACAACTGGATAAGTCAGGGATTTTTCAGGGGAAAGCCACCAGAAACGTCAGGGATTTGTTTTTCTTTCAAAGTGAGTGAACTCTGCCTATCCATCTCATCTATCAGCCCGATACTTATTAGTCCCACCCATCAGCTCCATTCCTATACATCCTGTCCCGCAGGCAGGTCCTGATGTATCTTCGTTGTCACGTATCCATAGATCAAAAATGAAATCCCCGTTATTTATAACGACTAAAAATGTTAATTGAAATTACCGTTACTGTTTTAAATTGTACACCCTTGTTGTTAGCGCAGACCTGTCTATCAGCACCCGCATATCACTCCAATAATGTATTATTTTTATTCTTCAGGTTTATCGTTCCATGATGAAAGGTTCCATCTTTTAGAAAAGTAAGCATAGATATTTTTTAGCAGACTTCAATAAATATTGAACCTGCTAATATTTTTAGCTTGCCTGTCTGTCGACAGTAAAAAGGGTAAAGATTTTCTGTAAATGCAATAATAGTGTTATGGTTAACATTGAAAATGGGAATCGGAGAATTGTGAATTGGTGAGTTGGCAATTGGAAGTAAACAATAACAACTAAGGTAACACTCACTGATTGACTCTTCTATTGGTGACGGACAGATGAAGCAAAACAACAACAGATTCAGTGTTACTTGAGACCCGCTAAAATATCGACCTTGGTCAATTTTTGCTCATACTTCTTGTTTTTAAATAAGAATTTAAATATAGGTAGGTTGATGTGTTTATAAAGTGTGATTATAAAATAAATATTGTGTGTTTTGGGTGGAGAAAATGCTCCTTGTGACAGGAGTGTGCACGCAGGGAATACACCTGGTGGTAACCCTAATAGTCAGAAGAAGACGAGTTGGGTGGTGCACACATATTCTTTAGAAGAGAATAATCTGCTACAAAGAATAAGAAAGATGGAGCAAATCAACCAAACAGAGAAAGCATAACCAAGGCTAACTATAGAAGCTAAAGCCCTTGATGATGTAGCTGGCCTTGGTTTGATACCCAGCGATACCCTAACTAGACAGAAAACAATGAAAATACATGTCGACGTCATGTTGCTGATTCCAAATAGGCGAGCATGACCCTTGCTGTGCATGCGCCTTAAAACTCGAAACAAAAATCTAAATAAGTAAAATAGCAAGGAAGACTGTGTATAAATGCTAAAAAAATGCAACTTTTCAAAATAATTGAACATTCGTATGTAATAAAAAAAAATTCAAAGCAAATGCAGATACATTGAGAAAATTATATAAAATTATTCCGTAGTTCACTATTCTTGAAAAAAAAAAGTAAGTAGCTATTCATTTTCTTAATGTGTGACAACCTCTGTTTCGAAATGTGTTAATAGGTTGCCCTTTGTCATACACTTCGTAAAGACTGGAAAACAAAGCTTTGTTTTTGCATAGGAGCCAATTTCTTCCTGTTTTCCGTGACTGTTTAAAGTTATGTTTTTTTAGGCAGACTGTCTCATGCAACAATATTGGTACTCAAGGTAACTTCATTCTCAAAACTGATTATTGTTGGCAATTGTGAATTGTTCACGACACTGAAATTCACTTCACTGTTTGAAGTGTCTTTTGACTGTATAAAATTTAAATGCCTGCCCACAACATTTACGTTCGATATTTCATCTGCCATTGATGAAGTTGCACATTTCTTCTCATTATTTATATTGATCACAGAAATATTTACTTTTGCTTTCAGATTTCAGTATCGGATGTTCTTTTCGCTTGGGCGTCATTTATATAACACCAGGTTTTAGTAGATCTGTTCTAAAACTTCCGTGACCAAACAGCACCGACTTGTAAATGTGTTTAATGGAACTGATCGTACGTGTTTATAGCAGATGGGCAGGGGAAAATAAAAAAGGAAATTATGTTTTCAGATGCAGAGAAAGGGGTAATCAAGGTTGATGTTCATTATTGGCTCCTTGCTAAGCATCCGTGTAGGTAAAATTGGAGATCTTTATCTCTTACCTGAGTGTCTTACTAGAAGAAGGAAAAAGGAATTCTTAACACTAATTTGTTTTAAAAAATAAAGTTAACTTATTTCTGAATAGTTAATTGCACTGTGTGCACCAAATTAAAAATTTATGTGCACGGATAAAAATTTCCAGTACATCCATGTGCCTGCTAATTTCAAACACTGATTTAAAATAAACGTTTTTACTTATTTACAAAGCTATTACATTTCATTTCAATTCTGGCCGCATCCATCCTTTGGGACTGCTGAGAAAACTGCCATCACCATTTCATCTAGCATTATATGCCATGTCTGTATGGTGGTGTAAAGGTAGTGTTTGCTTACTATGTAGAAAGTCTGGGGTTGACTCTCCTTAGTTAATGAGCCCATGCCATTTCTTTCTATAGCTCTGTGTTTCAGGGATTGATTTCTTAAGTGATGCTGTCGATCCTGATATGGCGTTCTTTACTATAAAACGCAAGTTATTGCTACATCTGTCAGTTAAAAAATATATGTAACAAATAGAAAAAAGGTTTTTCAGCATAGTTGAAATTTTATTAGACAAATTTTAATGCGTTTTGGATAGACTTTGGCCCTCTCTTGTCAGGAATACACGTCCATCTGGCACTGAAAACAATGAAGTGTTGCCAATTCACCGATGGGTTGTGTTGCCAGTTAGATCCGGTTTGCAGTTAAAAAGTTGCTATAGTAATGTTAACTGTTGCTCCATTTATCGATGGTGAAATGCTGCAGTGAATCAGGTGAAATTATAGGCAAAAGTTGAAGAGTTGAATGTAGGTTTCTCCAAGCTTGACTGATGTATGGAGTGGACCTGTGATAATTTACAATGTCACCGGAGTGTTTGTGAATAAAAAAGGCTTCCAAAAAATCCAATTCTACAGAAGACTTGGGTTGATGAATGATGGTGTTATGAAAATTAAATTTATGATTATTGTCCCAGCAGTGGACTGCAATAGAGGATTTATTGAATTCGGCCTTTTTGACATATCTTTGATGCTCTTTTAATCTGAGACGTAAAGTATGCTTCGTCTGGCCAATGTAGGAAAGGTTACACTGATAGAAAATTTGATACACTCCCTTGCGTTGCAATGCAGGGAGAATATCTTTGAGTTTGGAGCAACAAATTACCTTAAATTTGGCAGTGTGAATTATTTTAGCAATGGTGACACTGATTTTAGGAAAATAGTGATAGACAGCAATACCAGAAAATCCAATTTCACGTTATCCACCGCTCGTGAAATTGAATTCTCTGGTACTGCTGTCCTCCCCTATTTTCTTAAAATTCATGTTGTCATTGCTAAAATACTTCTTAATGCCAACTTTGAGGTATTTTCTCCCCATTTAATAAAATTCATCAGTCCAAACTCAAATATTCTCCCCGCATCACAATGCTGGGGAGAGTATTAAATCTTCTGTCAGTGTAACCTTTCCTACATTGGCCAGATGAAGCACGCTTTATATCTCAGATTAAATGAGCATCAAAGATAGGTCGAAAAGGCCGAATTCAATAAATTCTCCCTTGCGGTCCACTGCTCGGACAGTAATTATAAATTTCATTTTCATGACGCCGCCGTCATTCATCCACCCAAGTCTTCTGCAAAATCAGATTTTTTGGAAGCACTTTTTATTCATAAACACTCCGGTGACATTGCAAATGATCACAAGTCCACTCCATATTTTAGTTAAGTTTGGAGAAACGTACTTCCAGCTCTCCAATCTTCATCTACCACCCCACCTGATTCAGTGTAGCGTTTCACTGCCAATAAAGGAAGTGGCAGTTAACATTAATAGCAGCTCTTTAACCAGAAGCCGGATCTAACTGGCAACACAACCCATCGGTGAATCAGCAACACTTTGTTGTTTGTTTCAGTGCCAGAAGAATATGTATTCCTGACGTGGGGTGGCCAAAGTCCATCCGAAACATATTAAAATTTGTTTAATAAAATTTCAACTATGTTTAAAAATATTTTTTCTGTTTATTGTTTATTCTGCGTAGTGCTACATCATCAGATTAATTTAATATATATATATATATATAATGTATATGTATTTATGCTATTATTTTCACATGTCATGTTTATATAATGCAAAACATTTTTTGAAGTTACCTTGTATTTTAAAATGAATGCACCTCGAAATATTTATAAGATTGCCCAACCAGTGAACAATGAATAAGAAATAACCATTTTGTTTGTAAAAGTTTGCAGTTAACGAAGGGAGAAAAATGTTTAATTATTGTATTTCAGAACTAAGATCCAACTGACCAGCAAGAAATTCGTCAATTTGCTCCAAGATCAATGTGTAGTATCTTGCCATCAAGCCTCACAAAAGCTTGACGAGTGGTACAGGTGTGTATTGAATAAAATACAAGCTTCTGCATCTCACATTCCACAGCCAGAGTATTTGTTAATGTAAGGCATTGATTATTAATATGACAAGCCATTATTTTTCACTTGCAGTGGTATGCAAGCTGCTATGGTTCAGTGCAAATGTCTCGAAGAAGATACTGCTTCCATCCGTACTCTCGCTGAGTCATATGCCGATTCTATTAATGAGGTAATGTTGCTTTTTATGTAATTAGGTATGCATGCATGTGTGTCTCAAGAGGGTGGGGCAGAATGGAAAAGGTAGATATCGCTCCTCCATTGGATGTAAAACTGTGTATAAAACCATATTTTGAAATCCTCTATTCCCCAAAAGTTCAGGCACTCATTGTTAAAATGGCAAGTACATTGTACTTGCAAGTTTTTATACTGCAAAAACTTGGTAAGCAAAAATAGATATTATGGAGGAAATTTGAAATACAAGGGCTTGTCATGGAAATTTGAAATTCAATGCTATAATAAATAGCTTATTAAAGTAATTTTCTGGAATTGTACTTTTCGTACTATCCCCAAAGCAGAACGTGTTAAAAAGTGTGGTGCACGTCGCAGAAGAAACAGCATTTCTGCAAAACAATTGGAGATGAATGTTTTTTTGTTTTTTTTTTGTCTTAAAATAATGAAATGGAAAAAAAAAAAGATGTTTGAACTTCTGTGTATAAAAAGGATTAGAAGAAAGAAAAAGAGAAGAATTAGGAAAAAAAACATAGAAACATACCATTTATATGGAGACACTGAGCTGGTGACAGAAATAAGGAAAAGAAGGCTTAGGTGGCTCAGACATGTAGAAAGGATGGTAGAATCTAGGATGGCTAAGAAGATCATGAAAACCAATCCAATAGGAAAAAGAAAAGTGGGATATCCTAGGGAAAGATGGCTTGGAGGAAGATCTGTGAATACTGGGAGTACAAGAATGGCCAAGAAAGGTTTTTTAGATGAGAATAGGCGAAAATCATTAAAGAGGCCCAAGCAGGGTTTGTACAAGTGCTTAATTTGGCCAAAGTATTTTTAAAGGCCGTGAAAAGTGCTTAGTTTTTTTTATGGATTTGGGTTAAAGTGCTTAATTTTTAAATTGTAAAAAAGGTTTGATGGGGAATTATTCTCTTTTGCAAGCATTTTCTAAAATGTGTTCATAACGTGATTCATACTTTTTGGAGAACTAAAATTAAGCACCCATGATGCGTGGTTATTACATGAAAGGGGGAGAGGGATGAGATTTTTAAATTGAATCCAATTCATATTTATATGTACGCACGTTTTTGTTATACATTATGCATGCACACATACATATATATATATATTTCATGCTTACTAGCTTATTATAAATGACTTTTATAGCCTAAAACCACTGTCTAGAAATTAAGATCCATACTCTAAACATCTGCTCACATTAGTATTCACAATAAAAGTTTTGTGGTGGTTGGCCAGTACCCTTGAATTTCTATTCAGTTCAATATTTTGGAACCAGTTTTTGCCATCGGAGCAAAGTCAGCTTAGCACGAAAAGCTTGCAAGTGCGAGACCACAGTATGCACCTAAGTTCCTTATGTGTGTTTTTACATATATATGTATAAACACATGTGTGCGTTCATAAAGTATAACAAAAACATGTGTATATATAAATATAAATATCCTTGGATTCAATTTAAAAACCTTATTCCCCCCCCCTTCATGTGATCATCAGGCCTCATGGGTGCTTAATTTTAATTCTCCAAAAAGAGTATGAACTATGGGTCCAGGTCCTTCAAGTACTGCAGCACCAAAGACAATATATTTTGTGTGTATATTTTGTATATAATGTGCGGTTTTCTTGAAGGAGAGAAAAAGTAAGCTTCATAAATGCATCCCATTGTTTGGCAGTCACCATTGTAAGTGGTTAGTCCCGTATGCAGTTATCTATTAAACAGGTCTTTGGATGTGAGGAAACAATAAACACTCCTTTAATGTTATTTGTGGGATGTCCATGGGGGAGCCAGTCGTTAAGCAGTTTCTTCCTTTATCTCATTTCATTGCTAGTAAATTATAATTGGCTTTATGGTAGTGTAGGAATAATGCAGTTGTTTGCCATGTGGACAAACCAGGTTTGAATCCTTCTGATGTCGAACACTTGTCAATTTTTCTACCATTCCATATTCCCACATTTACTTCTTTATTCTTCGTGGGTCCTGCAGTGACACACTCACCTACTGTTAATCCAAATTTGACTCGCCAAAAAGAAATACAGAAGAATGCTTGCCGACTGACTGTTCGTTGTGGTTGAGCAGTTGGTTCCTCTAGTCCTCAAAAAGTTCGGCTTGGGAGAATGTAGATCACTACCCAACAATGGCATAATGGTAACACATTCTCCCGTCGTGCCATAAATATGCATTCAACTCGAGAACGTGTGCCATTTTTGTGCCTACAGTAGTACAGGGTTGTAATAATCTCCCCATTGGAGATGAGTTCAGTTCTTTTTTTTTTAGGCCTAAGCCCGAACATTTGCAATTGGAGCCTGCCCAAGCCCGAAATGCTTTATGGGAATGTGAACCCAAAATTTCAAATATAACTTTAACCCCTTAATGTACGATTTAAATTTTTTAAAAAATTACTAAACTACACTGTTTAATTTCAATTTTCGTATGCACATATTTCTACAAGCTTTGAAAACGAATCATATAGCTGTATTCCTGAGAGAATTTCGATGTAGAAGAGTCAGTTTTCAGCGTCATTTGCATTCATCTAACGAGTCTGAAAACTAGTGTGAAATAGAGCCCCAGCCTGTTATGTGCTCAGTCTATCTCATCTCTAGTTCCCATGTACCTGGAATTGTCAAGGGATTTGAGATGGTCCCTAAAAATCGGGAAAATGCCAAAATATTTTTATCAGACCTGGAAAAGTCAGGGAAATCTTCTTGAATTTTGTTCGGAATAGCTAAATCTCACACAAATGTGAAGCCATAGCCCCAACGTTGCTTATAATTAGACGGGAAATTTTTTTCTCCAATGTGAGAGGAAACCCCATGTGTTGGGTTTCCTTAGCAGCAGACGTTTGGATTTCCCACGAAACCTGATACATCATGACCTTTGCTGACCTTGTACCGTAAAAATAAATAAAATTGTCACATCCTTTTTCCGTTGGTGCAATATGGCCTCTGTTATCCTTGTACTATAAAGTGCAATAAATCCATTTTTTTTCCCCCTTCAATTTTTAGGCAGAGACAAGTGTAGATAACTTGGTGCAGAAAATCATCTCGAATCTCAAAAATTTAAAAACCATCGATAAGTCAATATCTACCGAAAAATTGTCATCTGTTGAGAATGGTTTGAAATCTAACAGAATTCGTAGTAGTTGCAGCAGCCAGAAGACAGCATTATCGGATTTTTGTACAAAGTAAGTTCTTTGGAAAATAAATTATTCGCTAAAACTACTTTTGCGTTTGGAGTATGATGTTTCATGTGTATATATTTTTAACGATCGTTTTTGGTGTGTAGGCTTAACGATCTGACAGAACGGACCTCTGACTTACGACAACTGGTCAATGAACATGATTCCCTTATCGACAGGTATAACTATTATTACTTATTCAAAATCTTTTTTACAGAGCATTTATTGGAATTATTTTTGTTATATAAAACCATTCAGCAGGGTAAAGGTAACATGCTCAGGGTTTCCACACAACCTTGAGAACCTTGAATTGCCAGGGAATTTGAAATTGTCCCTAAGGGTCAGGGAAAAGCATGATTTTTTGGTCAAAATCTGGAGAAGTCAGGGAAAACTTTCTTAACTTCTATTTTGAATAGCTAAATCTCCCACAAACATGAGGCCATTTTCCCCCATAACAGAAATGTAGTTGAACGTTTTTGTAACTGGTCATGTAATTTTGATGCAAAAGTCAGGGAATTTTGAAGAAAGGGTCAGGAAAAAATTAAGGAATTTTTTTCTCCATTGTGAGTAGGAACCCTCTGAGTTGTATCTAAACATGTAGAAAATTCAGCTTTGAATCGACATGTTATTGAACGCTTATTGACGACGATTATTATCGACGTTGTGTTATTAAACACTTAGGTGGTTTGTCTTTGGAAAACCGTAGGTCCTTGCGTAATGTGATCCGAGATATCCCCTATCATAAAACATGTTTTGACTGACTTTTCCATGTATTATTAAAACTGACTTTTCTATGTTTTCCATATCTACCTATATGGAAAACCTGGAAAAGTCAGGGAAGTTTTTTCTGACTGGAAAAGTCAGGGAAATTTGAAATTCATTGTTATAATAAATAGCTTATTAAAATAATTCATAAATCATTCTGCGATATAACTGGCAACAATATATATACGTTCGTAAAGAGATTATATATTGTCCTTCGTAGCTCAGTGGGTAGAGCCTCCGCCCGGCAAGTGGAAGGTCGTGGGTTCAGGTCCCACCGAAGGCAGAAATATTTATTTTCTTTCGAACGTTTCACCATCTAATCACGCCATACCATCGGCGTTGGTATCACTACGCCAATAAACGTTGATTGATTGACATTGTTGTTTGATTTAATCTGCGTAGTGTTCGATTTATATAAAATAAGTACTATATTGTCATTAATTGTGCAATTTTATTGAATGGTATTCCGTTGACTTTGTGCAGATTAGTTCGTGAAAAGCAAAACTTGAACAGTATGATCTTCGATGAAAATGGTGCAATCGAAAATTGACCCTCCTGTATTATGGACAGTGGTAAAATGATTTAAATGCAGTGATCAATATGGACTACCATATCAAGTGCCTCCTATAAAAGAGCCATCGGCAAGCATCTCAGTATTCCTGTACTGAAAGTCTGTGAGCTGGCCTCGCAGAAACACATCCCGACAAGTACTGTGTTCAAAATGCTATGTTGCATTCTTTTACAGACCAGCAATCAGTAATTATACTTTGTATAAGAACTATTATGCATTACAGAATATATGATTTCCATGTAATGTTTTATAGCGTCTATAAAACTTTAACTGCAGTAACCCCTCTCATGTACCCGATATCATTTATGTTGTATGTTACAATGTATGTATATTATGCTTTGAATATATATAATCTGCAAGATTTGTAATGGTATGGGGTGTATTATATATGTTACGTTGCATTTTCCAGACCTAATGCATTATATAATAAAATAGAATGAAAAGCAAGTTAGAAACGAAATTTGTAGAATACTTTATAATTAATGTTAAATATTTTTCATTTTATATTAGGGGCAATAATTTTCATATTGTTTCATTGTAAAGTTGCGTTTTATGCAACAGAAATCATAAGAATGTAATATTTGTATTTCAAAGTTTAAAAAGAAAGATAGGGAGGGGTGTACAAAAGTTAAAGAGAAAAATATGCGGAATTAAAATTTAACTTTAAAAAATATACGAAATGAGCATTTTCTCATCGTAAAATTTTTTCTTGTTTATGAATAATAAATGACCCAATTGCTCAGTATGTGTCGATATGCTCCCACTTTTTAATTTGTATGAACGTTAATTTGTATTTGATGCTTGGGATTTCTTCCGGTATCTGATAAGTAATGAATTTTTTATATAACTGTTTCATTCTTTTTGTAAAGATACTTTTTAGAAATAAATTGTTGAAAAAAATTCGTCTACTTTTCTTTTCTATTGTATAGAAAATTGGAAAAGATACAATAAGTAATATAAATGTCTAGTCGTAGAAAAAATATGTCAATGCCCATTGTAAAAACAGAATTTTAGAACAAATACACACACATGGGTGAATTCTGGGGGAAAGAGCAAGATGGACATGCCTCCGGTTTCCTTTTAAAGCAAGGAAAAACCGTATTTCTTGCCACTGTTCGCCCCCCCCCCAATCCTTAGATTTTGGTATGGGTCCACATTGAGGGGTATTTTTTTTTTATTTTAAGTCAAAATACGTTAAGGCCAAGAATACGTCAGAACTTCCATGTATAGTCTAACCTCAATTTAATGATTTTCACTTTCGTGAAAATAATCATTTAAAATGGAGGGGGGGGAACAAATTTATTGGAATTAATGATGCACTTACCGGGGGAGGAGGACGCGATGGGTCCTTCCTTGGACTTCATTCTTCTTCCTTGGGTCCATTGCATATTCTTATGCAGAAAAAGTTATTTTTGTGGGTGGACCTACCATTGTGCAACGCACTGTAAATAAATACTTATTTTTATTAGCAAGATAACGTCAAAAGGGTCGGTGTTTCGCCGGATTTTCTTTTTCGTGAGTTCAACCATAATATATTACATAACCTCTGCCTTAGCAGATAATGGGCCTAACTTGCTTTTTAACTAATGGACGTTACTCAATGTTTAAATAAAGTTATCTCAATTTAGGGTTTAGCAGAGCGAAGTTTGAGCTTGAAATTTCGCCAAATCTAGCGAATGTCACTTTTATAACTCATTTTTTTCTCAATAATTGTAACTCTTTTCGCTTTTACTAGGACCTATATTGATGAGTTCATTCTTTTGAGTAACTCGCTAACTCTTCGCGCATCTTCACACATCTGTGAGCCGTAGATAAAAACACGAAAATTTTAGGGGAAAGGGGAAAAAAAAAGTCTAAATTTCCCTTTGGGGGTGTCTCCGCCTTTATCTTTTTGTAACTGAATGCAGCTAAATTGGACTTGAACAGTTCCTTTGTTCCCTACAAAACCCCTTATCAGTGTTTATACTTGTCCAATCACTACGTGTTTTCCCTAACCTGCAACAGTCGGTCTGCCACTTCTGCTCTGCTTGATAAGCACAGTGTACACGTGTTTATAGCGACAACAACGTGTTGACGTTTCAACGAACGAAGCCTTTTATTTATTTACTGTTTGTTCATAAAGATGGTACGACGCACCATCACGACTTTAAAGAATGGCTGTTTCGAGGTTCTTGCTGAAAACATAGACGGTCTGTTAGTGGATTTGGAAGACCAAAATAAATGCGCCTTTAAGAAGCTTATCCGTAAGTGATTTCATATTTTATTTCTTAACTATAATTTTTTTCAAACTTTTATATCCTTTAGAAATAAGCAATGGCGTACGCAAGGGTGTGTTAATGGGTGTTGTAACCCTCCACTGCAATGAAATTTTGTATACTTAACATAGAAATATGTGAGTTGCAGCTCTGCAACCCCTCCCCCTACCGACTTTCTGCGTACACCTATGGCAGTAACGTAAGCTGCCTCTTGATGAATAGATATTATGCCCACAAGGCAAAAAAAATCGCTCAATTAATACAACAATAGAAAATAAATAATTTACATACATTGTGGCATAACTGGCCTTGAGGTGTCTGGAGGAGCTAAGCTACTCAACACCCCCCTGGTTGCGCCAATGTGTTTTTGTTTGTTTTAAATCAATCAACCAGTTTTGAGAATTCATAAAAATTCCGAATTTGGTTTTGGGTTTTTATACTATTCACAACCGATCCTCGTTAAGACGAATTATTTTTGATACAAATCATTTTCTGAAGTCCCGTCAGATTGTATAACATACTACCCTTTCCGGATAAGACGAATTGCTGTTAATAGGAACAGATTTTTTGTTCCCTTTGGTGTTCGTCTTAACGAGGTTCGGCTGCAATATATTATTACTATATATGAATGGGTGATATCTAAAAAAAGGTCCAAAACCCAAAATTGTGTTTTGTAATGCCCCTTCTTAAAAATTTTGTTGGGCCTACTATGATTTGAAATATCTCTCCGTATAAATTCACCAAAACATTTACTATGACCAGCGAGAATATCACTAGCGTACGCAGGGGAGTGTTGATGGGGGTTGTAACTCCATTTGCAATGAAATTTTCTACATTTAACTTAGGAATATGTACATTGTGGCTCTGTAACTCCACCTCCCCTTGAGCATATAACCCCAGCTTACGAAAGTTTTGCGTACGCCTATGGAGAATATACTTATATATATATAAGTTTATTCTTTTTTGTATTGTTTAATGGTGAAAATTGCATAAGTAGATATTAGCAATAAGACGGGTTTGTACTCTACATTTCATATATTCTTCGGGTTCGGATGAGCACGGGCTCCTTAGATGGATACAACTGCAATTATCACAAAAGGTAGTGGTTTGTTGCAAATATCAATAGGACTTGTTTACATCGAAATTCTAGTAGGCATACAATTATGTGATTTGTTTTCGAGGATTGTAAAAATCTGCGTGTATATGAAAATTCGAAGGAACTTAAATCGTGCAGTTTGGTAAATTGTTTTAATAGATGACTAAGGCTACAAATAGATAACTAAGGATATAAATATGCTCATTAGATAAAAAGTTACACTGTGAGAAATCTTGGAAATATGCAGTTAAGAAAATTATACTTGAAATTCAACAAGGGTTGCTGAGTACGACTTACTTTTGGGATCACTGCGCTCGTAATTTTTTAAATATTTGAATGCGGTTTATTAAAATAATCCAAGAAATTTCGTTTCAAAATTCAGTCGCAAAACTTCGTTTTTTTCAGTTTAAAGATTGTGAGCCCCTCAATTGGCGTTTCCCCTCAAATATGACCGAAGTCAAGCAAAATACAATCCAGTCGAAAATTTTACTAAAAATGTAGGAGGATAAAAGTATTACATTTTTAAATTTAAGTTCAATTTACTCAGAATTTCATTTTTGTAATTTTTTCAAATTCAAAATGATAAGGCTTTAAAACCGTTCAAGATATTGCCTTGAAATATTCTAGGCATATGTGCACAAACTGCCTGAACAGAATTTTGATATTTTAATTTTAATATGCCTGAACAGAATTTTAGTATCTTAATTTTATTATGCCTGAACAGAATTTTGATATTTTAATTTTAAGTACCCATTTTATCCTGTTTTTTGATTCTCACTGCGAAGTGTTAATAAAATATCAATTATTTTTTTTTGTCTGGTTCTATGTAAGCGAACAAAAATCCTTCACGCAGATTTTCTTTACTTCGTTTTTAGCAAGATAAATTATTAAAATTAGCAAAGTCTTAAAACCATAAAGGCAAGTATAAAAAATCGTTAAGTCCTTTTTCAACATATTGTACGTTTTCTTCAAATGTAAGTCAGCTACAAAAATATTTTTTGCCTAAGATCAATACGGTATGTCCGATAAATTTACATTCAAAAAATTCATTTTTAATAAACAAGGAAAAATTCTAAAGTGGGGACCGACCCCCATAAGGTAAACCCTTAACGTTAAAACTAGTTCAAAAATAGGAATAGGAATTCTATATTCCATATATTTTTTACAGAGCTACTTGGAAACACGGATAAAATCATCCATTTCGGCGAATGTGCATGCCTTTTGAAATATGCATCATTCATTTGATGATTTCCTGGAATGGCATCCTTCCGTCTTATCCTACATAATAGGAATTTCAATTCCCATTCAGTAAACTGAATTATCATTCAGGGAAAAACGACTTAACATGAGATCATTCCGGCGGTGTATCAAATTATTAAGACCGAATCACTGAACGAATCTCATTCATGATATATAGTCAGACACGTTCATTGATTCATTCAAATGAGCAATTTGGCTCACCTGTAGGTGGATTATTCATTCAAGCGTGAACGCGTTGTTAGTTTTATCCGCTATAAGGTATAATCCTTTCTTTTTTCTCGCTATACCCTTATGATAAATGTGTTTTAGGTATTTTTCTTATACTAATATTCCAATTGCCCCACTCCTTGAATTCGCGCTTTAAAAGACAACCGTAATTGATATGGTCTCTGACCATTTTTTCCATCTGCCCCCCCCAACGGGAATATTCTAGGTGCGCTACTGCGACAGGAGCTGCGTCAAGCATATTGCAGTATTTGTTCTTAATATAAAGTTACACACGTAAGATTGATATTAATGACGCATGAGATTGAATGTGGGCGGGGCTAGTAACAACCACCTATATCAAGCAAATTTTATGTCTATGCCCATTCTTTCCTCGTGTCGAGAGTAAGCTATTGGACTTCCATGTAAGTGTCTCTCTGTTAATCGAAATATCATAAATTTATTTTTGTGTTTTCATTTTAGCCCCTCATTTTTTTCGTGTTTTCCACCAATATCAATATTATTTTAACGTACTCCCAACCGAACCGCTGCTCAAAATAATTAATAAATTCAAAATATTTTGAGATCACAGTCTACAAGTATGGGACAAACTTACTTTTAAATTTTCTTTATATACCAAATAGCGTGTAATTTCTAGAACGTGAATACAAAATTTGAATATTTTTTCTTTTTTTAAACCTTTGTTTACCGGTGCTAATTGACATTAAGAAAGATAAACAAGAAATAATATTATATGCTATTTGGATAACTAATAAAAATTTCTGTAATTTGCAATTTGGGAACATGTAATTATATGGATAAACTACATGAATCTGTGGAAAATCACTGCA
Source organism: Dysdera silvatica (assembly GCA_006491805.2). Taxonomy (NCBI): domain Eukaryota; kingdom Metazoa; phylum Arthropoda; class Arachnida; order Araneae; family Dysderidae; genus Dysdera; species Dysdera silvatica. Next base: position 100,241,386 of record QLNU02014802.1, read on the forward strand.
TTTAAAAAATTATGTTTAATCAGATGTTATTTTTGCTTCGCAGGGTATTTTGCGTTTAAGCCTCATAGGGTCACTGTGTCCGAGCTATCAAGAAGCCACGGTACTGCGTTTGGCCGAGTCGCTACCAAGTACTTTAACGTGCTTGCAGTTCTGGATGGTGGAGTGTTCCGAAAATATTTTGGGCATCGTGGCAGACAACTGCCCTAATCTTCAGAAACTACATCTTAGCATTTACATCATCATCATACTACATCTACTGCACAGGAGTCACGGACGCTGGGATGGAGGCACTATTTGTAAATGCAGACGAAAGTCCAAATACTGCATTGCAATTTCTTGACTTGCGTGGCACTTCGGTAAAATAGGCATTATAGTTGCATTAGAATATTGCCCACATATGACTGAACTCCTTCACAAGCACTTAAACAATGCTATTGTATATGCATATTATTGTTTACTGTTACTTCCTTTACCGTTCCGGACCTTCAACCTGAAAACTTCGGCGATTCGTACTGACCCTCCGGTATCACCAATCTTTCTCGAAGCATGGCAAGCATTGTGTCCTCATGTAGAAAATTTGATTATTAAGAATATGGAAACGCAAGACGAACTGAGCATTTGCAGTAACTTCAAGGACTTAAAGAAAGCCAGTTTTCACAGTTCAAAAACAGTTTCTTTATCCTCCTTCCTTGAAACTAGGGGATTGGAGTTGCAGAGCCTTTCAAGCTTTTGTAGCGTGGTGGTATCTGTTGATTCCGTTATGAAATTTTGCCCAAATCTGGTCTTCTTAAGTTTATCTAATCCACATCTCGGAAGCTCCGATGCAGTTGAAGCCGCTACATACTCGATGTCGAAGTTGCGAACCTTAGAGATAATGAATATTGATACTGCAAAACGGGAGATGCGATCCTTGTTTCTCAGCAGCCCCAACATAGAAACTCTTGAGTTTCGTCATGTTGCAGGATTTACTGATGATTTTACATCACTGGTTTCCATGCATGATACCGTCCACTTACGTAACTTACGGTTGTTGTGTTGTGACATTGACGGGTCAACTTTAAAAAGGGTTATCATGAGGTCCCCTGACTTAACTTATCTATCGATCAGTCATTGTCAGTTTATTTCACGGCAGCAAGGAATATGGTTAGAGCAGTTGAGGGATGGGTTAACTGTACACTATGATATGGAATTTTCTTTTTTAGGAGATTTTCCTATAAAATATAACTCCACCTCATTTCGTCTTATATTCTTAGTTTTCAATGCATTTTGGGTTTATAAAATTTTATATAAGAAATTTGTATAAGCGGCATTAGCTTTTATGATCTAGGTTCGCTAACGTATATATTAAAAATTTCCAAATGAAATAACTAATTAAATTGAACACGCACACAAATGTTTTTTTTCTCCAATCAACCCGAATTGTATGGTCATAGGAAAATCACGGCTGGATTTCTCTGTATTGTAAATCGTTTGGGGTTGAAATTTTAATTCGAGAGCCCAGTGTTCCTTTGATATATATATACACGTGTGTTTCCCGTGTTTTTCACACGTTTGTATAAATATCCACTTTCGATGAATTGTGTTGACTGATTTCATTTTTGTAATTTCACCTTTAAAACTATAAATGAGCAAATCCCAATCATTGTATCTTGTTTTTATTTGTATTAATTAGGCTTTGTTTCTACTAATCACAAATTAATTAGCAATTTGGGCGATGTCCGGTCAAGCTTCAATTCCGAAACGCTTATTAGACATTTTGAACTTGATTATTTGACGTAAAAAGAAAAACTCATCGTTGGCCTAGTAGTGTGGTTAGGCTACCATCCGAATAGCTAGCTGAACACTACTCTTTTGTTTTCCACCAAACTTTTGTCCAGGATTTGAAATTGCATTGTGCTAAATCGTTGGATGACTGAATCACTGAAAGATTTATCTCATTTAGGAAAAGGTCAAGATCCTTCATTCATCCGTTCACTGAAGCATTTGGGGCAGCTGAAATTTGTAGCCCCGGCGAAAAATATTCCTGGAAATCCTATGAATCTGAATCTTCGTTTCCTAAGTGCCCATGCTAGCGTTGTGCCAAATCATTTGATGAGCGAATCATTGGAAGTTTTGTCTCATTTATGAAATGGTCAAGATCTTTCATTGATTCATTCACTGAACCGTTTGACACACCTGTAATTTGGAGCCCCGGTGAAAAATATTCCTGGGAAAGCTCTGAATCCTAACTTTCGTTTCCTAGGAGACTAAGCTAGGGGCGTGTGTTCGTTTATGATAGATGGGAAAAAATGGCTCATTGATTCATTTGCTGAATAATTTGGCACACCTATACATAGTGCCATATCTATGGTGTCTGGGGCCCCCCAAAAGGTGGAAAATTACTGAAAAAATCTTATTTTTATTGTAAAATGGTCTAGTTAAAAGATCAATAACGATTGGGAGTTATTGATTGATGAAGATTGGAATACGTAGAGGAAGGATTGGGGTTGAACTCCAATTCCTTTTCCACGTACGGTCGTGGGAGGAGGGCTCCGAAGTAACCCTGGGCCGCAGGAAAGCCTAGCCGGGCCCTGCCTATAGACCAAGCCTTGGATTATGGTAGGGAGAAAAAGAAACACGCTTTCCAACATACCAATGGAATCGAACCTCGCTTCACCTTGGAATGGACCAGTGTTTCCCGAAGTTTGGTCGTTCAAGGACCACTTTAAGTATTCTTTTATAAATCGCGGACCACCACGATAATTGTAGGGACTAGAGAGTAGATGGGCTCAGCCCGAACCCTCACTGTATATTTTTTTTTATGTTGTTTTCGGGCGTGCCCGGGCTCATCAAACTGATGCAATTAAAGCTAAAAACTGACTTTTCTTTGTCAAAATTCTCCAAAGAATAAAATTGGATTTGTTTCGAGGATTGTAGAAATAAGCGTGCTATGAAAATCCGAAGGAAATTTAACAGTGTAATTTAACAAATTTTTTAAAATTAAGTCTCAAGGGCCAAGTTATATCCAAAGTTGTGTGACCCCCCCCACCTTTTTTGAAAAAAAAAAATATACTTGCCTTGCAAGATAAAGTGACACACTGACGGAAAGGGAAAAAACGTTTAATAGTTGTCTGTTTCGTGTTCATTAATGATGAAATTAACTTTTCATTAGTGTATGGTGTCCTAAGTTCAAATCCGGAGTTTCAGCTCAGCACATGAACATGTTGTCATTACACCATTTTAATCCAACCAACCAACCCAGTGTTGCGAGCAATGCATTTTGTTTCCCTGGGGCAAAAAAAAATTGTCGTGCCAAATGAAGGGATGATTTGAAAGAATTGTAATTTTTTTTTCATAAACGGCATCGATCATTATATAACTTATGTATATTCCTTAACATTGCATATGGCTTTTTCTCAGTTTATAGGGTTCCGAAATCAAACTCAGATTTGCTAGTGCATAGTTTTTTGGTTTTTTTCTGTCAAAAAATCATATTTGCCATGCTAAATAGATAATATTGGAAGGAGATGAAAAACATTTAGTCAGTTTCATTTCCATTTACAATGAAGATGAGGTCTCGTTAGGGTATAGGGCCCAGAGTTCCAATTTGAAATACCAGACCTTAATCCGAAAAGTCATTTGTATTAAATGAATTGAAATAAAAGGAGGCAGAAAAGGAGGGTTCAGTTGCTGGTAGCTTTGTGATTATTGATAGTAAAAGTAGCATTTTCATCAAAGTGTAGTCATATCAAATCCATGGGGATTCCCTCCCCCAAAATCCATAAAAGTGTAGGAAACGGGTTATAATGAGTGCCTCTTATAACGACCAACCGGATATTACGATGGAATTTTTACAAAAGTTTAATAACCTAATTTATTTTTTAAATTGCTCGTTAAATCCGGGGTCCAAAAAAGGCTTGTTCACTAAAAGCAGTTAAACTGTCTTGCGCTTAATCATTATACCAAACAAAATTCATATTTTCGAATCTTGTTGTAAGTAGGTCCTACTGTATTTCACATTCCCTCCCTACCAAATTCCTCTCTGGATCCACCTCTGGTATAGGGTACAGAGATCAAACTCATGATTGTAGGCACCTCACCCCCTCCATGAAACATTTATTATTTATAATTATATTATTTATTCGCCTTGCTAAATGAAACAGCACAATGCAAGAAGGAACAAAAGCGCTTAATAGCTGGAAGTTTGATAAACATTAATGATTAATGCAGATAGTTTACCCTCACTGTATA
>QLNU02014802.1:100245715-100258885 GCA_006491805.2 Dysdera silvatica
TCTTCTCCTCTGCCGTTATGTAAGTCCTATTCGGCATTTTCTTCCAGAAAAGCCCTGTTTCGTCACAGTTGAAGACTTGCTGGGGATGTATCCATTGGCTTCTATCAGTTCGGAAAAAGTTTTGAGATAATCCTCAGCTGCCTTCACATCCGAACTTGCTGCTTCACCATGCCTGACAACGGAGTGCATGCCGGTCCTTTTCCTAAAGTTGTCAAACCAGCCTCGACTGGCTTTAAACGAGTCTTCCGATGCCTCGTCCGTGGAAGTGCGCCGGGTCTGATTCAGCAAATCACCGTAAATCGCTCGTGCCTTCTCGCATATGATGCCCTGTGTTAAGGTATCGCCTTTAAGCTGCTTCTCCGTCACCCAAACCATCAGCAGTTTCTCCATCTTTTCATGGAGAGAGCTCCGGAGCTTAGAAATTATTGTAACGCCCTTAGCTGGCGTTATACCCTTTATCGACTCCTTCTGTTTAAGCACAGTGCATATCGTTGAAGTACTACGCCCGTACTGCCTCGCCAAGTCAGCTACTCGCACACCTTGCTCATTTTTTTCTATGATTTCACGCTTTAATTCAATAGACATCATCTTCTTCTGAGCACTGACCTTTCCACTCACTTTCTTCGGACCCATGGTTATAAAAAGAAATGTGATAAAGTATGTAAATGCACAAAAAGCGCAAAGCCCTAGAAAAACTTAGCAAAGATGCTTCGACAGCGAGGTAAACAAGCACACTGGGGAATACGTGGGATAATGCACGAGGCGCAGGCGCAGTAAACTGGTGGGCCGTGTGCAGCGTCGCAGCTGGCCGTTCCTCGTATCTCAAATGTCGCTCGTACTTCAAAACAAAACTTCGCTCGCTCGACAGCTCGTATCTCAAATAACTCGTATGTTAGGGCACTCGTATCTCGAGGTACCACTGTAATCTTTTATTTATTATTATTTTTTAAATTTATCTTTGCCATGATATATAGAAACGTTAAAAGGGGACAAAAAAAAAAAGTACTATATGTCAGTTTCAAAGTCAGCTTTCCCCAGTACGCACGGACGTACATTTAGGGCTGAATATTTTGAGCGTCACTTTTTTTAAACAAAAATTTATATTTGCCATACTAAATAAAGCTACACTTTGAAAGGCCATGGAAAAACGTCCTGGTATTTTAATGTTCTGTACTGATAAAAGTGCATCAATTGTACAGGATCTTGAATTTAACTCGGAATTACAGGCATCCTTTTATTCTTGAAAAATTACAACTGACTTGTTAAACGAAGCAATATATTGAAAGCCCCTGGTTCGACTTCAGGATAGAGACGTCGTTTCTTTTTCTCGTATAGCAAAAAAAAAAAAAAAGCTCTAATATGAGCTAAAAAACGTGGGTGTCAATTTAATTGTAAAATGATGCAACTATACAAATATAAATCCCTGAACTTTAATAGAATGTTCATATACTTTTGAGACAGGCAATTTTTGTTAATTTCTTTCTTAAAGTTATTTTTTCCACAAGATTCAGTGTTAAAATCTTGTATACTTTTTCTAATTACATATTATTTAATGCATACAAAACTGTATCTTTATAAAACTTTTGCTTTCAGTTTTTATTTTAAATTAGTTAATGTCCATATACTTCGGACACACACTATATTCAAAGGAACTAGGATGAAAACTAATGCACGAGTTTTGTTTTCCAGATATTATGTAAATATTGGAACACACTGCTTGAGCGTCATTGGAAACTATTGTTAGAGAGCAATTACTATGAAAGAGAAAAAAAATAAACACAAACCAGTAAAGAATTTATTCACAAAAATTTAAAAACACAGAGTCACTATATAAAGAAGACACTACTTTGGCACTGGACGAAACTAAGCTACAAATGCGAATCAAAATATTCAAATACAATCTTGAGAGTATGCGCTACATACTCTCAAGATCTCAATAAAGTTTTTGTATTTGCTGGTTTTTGGGCAACTTTCAACAAAGTTCAGCCTTTTTTTTTCTAGTCATTTACAAACTTGAATGGAAACAAATGAGGAAAAATGGGAAAAAAAAAAAAAATCCCAAGCCTCAAAATAATATCCTGCGTACGACCAGAAGAGGAATGAAAAACTGATGAAAGTGGCAACTGCCACCTTGGGCTTGGATAGACGACCAGTCAAATGCCAGTCAGAGTGACGCGATGACGTCACCAAATCCAGTAACTCCGCAATTACAATACTCTTTAAGACAGCACCGCATACTCTCAATAATTTTCTTCAGGACAGCCCTGTATGTAACTAATTATTATATACAACTCCTGCAATTGAATGGAATGAAGATTGATTGTGTATACAGTCAGGTGCACATTTAAGGGTTGAGCATGATCGCACCGCCTCCCCGAATGAAAATTTAACATCGAAAAACTGGCCATGCTAGGCACCCTGGCCGGTTAATTTGAAAACTGAGATGTTTGTGGGAAAAGTGTGGTATCAAAAAGTAAACTTCCAAATTAGTTGTTTTAAAATGATATTATACAAATAAAAAATGACGTGCAGCAGCAAAATGTTGCAGCACTGTCTTAAAAAGTATGATGAATAATGAACTAATGAATGGTGATAAGCAGAGCTGGGCAGTACCAAAAACACATGTATTTGAAATACGCATTTTAGATATGTTTGTATTTTGTATAAAAAATACAGATTTCGTTGTATTTTATATTTTCAAAGTACATTTAAGTTTACAGACTACTTTAGGCAGTAATCAAATCCCCCTTTTCTGCTTAGATATCCGAATGGATAAGCAACATCTTGAAACGATTGAAAACTATTCAGCGGGACACCCGAGGGCTGTTAGGACAAAAAGCCAACAAGATACTTGTGTTCTCGAAAAAAATAAGTTAAAATTTTATATTTTTTATATCGTGTTTTCTGAAATGCAATACACATTTCGCAAAAAATGTTGACTTCCACTTCGCTTTGTGTGCTTGTTTTAAATACATTTATAATACAGGGTTTTTCTGAACTATTACATTGCCTATTTTGACATGAATGTCACTGACGACTCTCACTGCACTTTATTCGATATTTTGCTGAGCTTTTTTAATTATTACTTTTTCTAACTAATTAATTTCTTTACTGTGATAGCCAGAGACAAAAACTTAGGCTTTTTGCTTTCAAATCCTTATTAGATCAAGGGGGCTCACTGGTCTCCCTCCTCACTTTGAACTTAGATTGCCACCGCTGTTAGCGTCTCTCTTCTCAGAGCAGTCATAACCTTAAATTCACCATGAGATATACGTTTGGTAATAAGACTGATTATACATGCTATATAGTGCATGTAGTTTGTCTTACAGCGGCAAAAATTAAAAAAAGTTGATTTCATTTTTTATCCAATATTTTTATAGTTGTAAGCGTGAATTCACAAACAGTGTGAAATGGTGATATATGAATTTATAGTGACATGAAATTATGGTGACATATTATGTGGTTACATACAGGTTTTAGTTATATACCTGTATTACTACAAAATTATGACAAAGGAGGCAGAAACATAACATCGTCATTACTCCTGATGAAGGACTGCTGCTGATGCGTCCGAAAGCTTGAGTGATCTTTTTCATTGCTATTTTACCAGTGTTTAACCTTTAGTTTACGGGTGGGACAACGTATATCCCAGAAGACTGACCTGCCGAAAGAACGGGGCTAGATCCTAGTGAATCCCTCCCCACCTTTGTGTTCTTCTCAAGTCAATGGTCAGTTTAGTAGTACAAATGGTTTGATCACGTGTGGTAACGGAATGGAGGTTTATTGAATAAACAGGACCTTTTCATACCCTTCCTCTTCTTCACTGCTTTGTATGAAAGTTAACCCCCTGACTGCTTATCCCGCGATTTCCACGGGCAACATGAAAGTAACTACACACAGATTTTATTTGACCATATAAAATGAAAAAAAAATCAATCATTGACGTATTAGAAAATAATTTTGTGATTTGAAAATTAAAATTTAGTTTGAAATTTCAATTTCGTTTGAATTCATTCATATTCATTTCATTTCATTTGAATTCAATTCATTTTCAATTCATTTCAATTTCATTTGAATTCATTTTGAAATTTTCAAATCTGACTACAGTGAATCCAGATTAATCAAAGCCGGACTACGCAAGGTATTGCTATATATATACATACACCATACAGAAAATACACAAAACATACTATATAATGTACATTATCTCAAATTCATAAGAACTAAAAAATAGGACACAACATAGAAATCAAATTTAGGTCACGTACAATAGGTATCGTACGTTGCACAGAATATAATCAATCGAGATTGCTGTTTGGTGTAAGAATACAACATTGTAAAAAGTACGCAGAGTACAAAGGTTGCTTTTGCACGTGGCAGGTTATTCTGAGAGGCCTGCTCACAGAGTTTCAGGATGAACGGGGTCGCTTAAAAAATATGAGATTAATCTTGGATGGCCCATGTGAAGAAAACACTTGAGAAATGCTTGTCAATGTAGATTAGCTTCATTGTCAGTAGAAGGAAACGTTCAGCTCTTGATTATGTCATTTTCATCAGAAATCATGCTGCTGAATTTTTCCTTTTCGAGACTAAGCCTGTAGAGAAGTAATTAAAAAACAAAAGTCAATTTATTTATTACAATTAAAACTGGCTCTCTACTTTTTTATGATTCACATTAGAACCTATGTTTGCAGGATTTAGGGTATGAGGCACCCTGGGCACAACATTTGCTGTTGCCCCCCCCTACATTAGCATAACTAGGGGGATTAACCCTCCAAGAAAATTTCTTTTAAACATTGAGGTATGCCGTTTAACCCACCCCCTAGAAAATGGGTCAACCCACTATAAAAAAGTTAGCCCCCTAGACTTTGAAGTTAGTTACGCCCATGCTCCTCCCGCCATACTGAAACAAAATTATGTTGTTCTGCCCCCTCAAAGATGACAAAAAAATAACGGAGGATAGGGAAGGAGCGACATTTATGATTAGCCTACCTTATGTGCATTATTATAAGATATAATAATGATATTTTTATAAATATAGATTATTTGATGAGAATTTTTTTGGATATTAGGGGAGGGGACAAGGGCAGATGCAGAACAAAATTTCAGTGAGGGCGCAAAGCTTGAAAGTTTAATTTGTAAGTTTAGTTTTAAGTATTTTGTACTCGAAAACAATCATTTTTAATATAAATTCAGTAATATCAGGAGAAGGGCACACACCCCTTATCAGGATATGGCCTGGGGGGTGCCCAAGTGTAATTTTTCAGATTTAGAAAAAAAAGAGTTGAGGGAGCCTTCTCGGGGTGAGCTGATCGACAGATTTCTACGGTAAATAATTTGCAATTAAAAAAAATCTGCTGCCTCTTGCGCCCCTAGAAATTTTGCGTCCTGGGCAAGCGCCCATTTATAAATCTAGCATTGTATGTTTGGCCCACAATAGCCAGAGAAAAGACAATTGGTCATACATAGACCGAGCTGGAATCAGCAACCTCTAAGTTATCGCCCTGGTGCTTTGACAGCTGGCCCACGAATACAGTCGTGCATAGTGCTTTTCTCACACATGTGAAACAAAGGTATCTCCTCAAGCAATTACAGGAGGTTGTGAAAAAAATTAATCATCGTAATTAGTTTTAATTCTGGCCTGCTTTTTATGATCCATGCGCAAATCTATCTTTAAATCTGAACATCCAGAAAAAAAATTAAAAAGAGAGATTACATGTTCTCGCATTCAACTCTTGTTTTTATCTAGTGTTGGATGATGGCACCTCCCTGAATTTTTCACAAGAATCGGCCATCTGTAGCCATGTTATTGCTGTTCATTATCTTTGTTTGTGGTTTTACGGCTCAAGGTCTACAGTGGTCATGCTGTGCAGCGACCAACTGTTTTCCGAGGAATCCGAACCTCTGGACCTACAATTTTCCGAGGAATACGAACCTCTCGGACCTGCAATTTTCTGAGGAATCCGAACCGCTTGGACCTACAGTTTTCCAAGGAATCCGAACCTGTTGGACCTACAGTTTTCCAAGGAATCCGAACCTCTGGACCTAAAATTTTCCAAGGAATCCGAACCTTGTGGACCTACTGTTTTCCATGGAATCCGAACCCCTTAAGGCCCAGGGAACCAAACCCTAGACTACAGTGAGCAGTGCAATCTTTATGAGATCTCTGAGTAAGCGTTCTTTGCACCATTAGGAATCGAACATGAATTAACGGTGCACAAAGCGAATGTGTTACCACACTGCGCCACCGCAGAGCACTGTTCATTATGATTTATGGTAAAAGGTTACCCAAGACTTAGCTGTGCCAGGTTTTTTAGCTTTCTTCCATTTCCTAGGAAAGTATACACTGGAACGGAGATTGGTAAAAAAAAAATAGGAAGCACTGGGTAGATAATGGGTATGTTGCAAAAGTGTAAATACAGTAAAATTTGGTTATAACAACATTCATGCAAATTTGGTCGTTATAAATGCTTTTTTTTAATCATAGTATAGTAATACACTTTAGGGTTTTATAAGCTGTTTTGATAGTAAAAAAAATAATAAACTTGTTCATTTTAAAATTAAATAAAATATACTTAATTACAGTGAATTTAACTGCTGTATATACTAAAATTCTATTCATAGCTACACTAAACATACAGTATACTTTTTAATTATACTAAATACTTGTAGAAAATACTAAAGTATATAATAAAGAAAACAAACATGATTTATGATATTCATAATATTAATGATTTCCAAATAGTGGGCCCTAGGCTGGAAGAATAGGATATGCCCCCAAAGAATGGCCATCGTGATATTCAATAGATCGTCAGGTTATTTTTTAAGTTCATTATATTCAATATTCAAGTTTATAGGTAATAAAAATTTCTCAGACATTTGTTTGTTTGTTTTTTGGGCTCAAAGACTACAGTGGTCATGCTGCGCCGGGACCTACAGTTTTCCGAGGAATCCGAACCTCTTAAGGCCTGGGGAACCAAACCCCGGACTACAGTGAGCAGTGCGATCTTTTATGAGATCTCTGAGTAAGCGTTCTTTTTGCACTGCTGGGAGTCGAACCCGGATTAGCCGCGCAATAGGAGAACGCGTTACCACACTGCGCCACCGCAGGGCCCTCAGACATTTGTAAATAAACACTCAAATTTTAATAATATCCATGTGGGGCCTGTAGGTCCGGACCCACTTGGCCTGTACGTAAATCTGGCATTGCCTCTGAAGAAGTCAGAAACTTTCTTTTCAACATTTTGTAATGAAATTTTGCTATAGATGATAATGCTTTTAAATTACTAGTGGTTAGTTCTAGGTTATACATGAATATGCATATAGCTTTGCCCCTCTTGCTTATCTTGGTATAGCTTATTATCTGTCTTTATTTGTTAGAAATATCATTACCACATATGCACCAATGCTTCTTACATTTCAGAATTTCAAGCGCAAATACTCTCATCTTACAATCTCTATTAGCTTCCTTGTGGCACTCTTGGTGAATACTGTACTCAGTGGCGTAACGGAAAATCTTGGGGGACCCCACAATAATTTTTTGGGGCCCCCTTTTGCAAAAATTAATTTGTACATGCATATATGAAAATAAATACATGATATATATATATATATCATCATCATCATATTCAACCATTATCTATCCACTGCTGGATGAAGGTCTCTCCAAATGCTTTCCACACAAGTCTATCCTGAGCAATTCGCTTCCACGTCACCCCAACCTGTTTTCTTATTTCATCCACCCATCTAGTTTGAGGACGTTTTCTAGGTCTTCGGTGGTCTCTTGGAATCCAGTTCAGAATTTCTGTTGTCCATCGTTGATCAGTTCTTCTTGCAATATGCCCAGCCCATCGCCATTTCAGCCCTTTTACTTTAACAATGATGTCCTCTACTCTAGTTTGCTCTCTCACCCAAGTGTTTCTTTTTCGATCTCTCCTAGTTATTCCAAGCATGCACCTCTCCATGCTCCTTTGCGTTGTCTGTAACTTTCGTATTGCTCCAACTGTTAGACTCCATGTCTCTGATCCATAAGAGAGGACTGGCAATACACACTGGTTGAAGACCTTTCTTTTTAGACACAAAGGCAATTTCCCCTTCAGGATAAAACTGTTTCTTCCAAATGCACTCCAGCCAAGTTTAATACGTCTGTTGAGTTCTTTCATAATGTTGCCATCCATTGAAATCAGCTGGCCAAGGTAAATATATGAATCAGCAATTTCTAGCTCAATGTTGTCAACTTGTATTTTTGTTTCCTCTACGAAATTATTGAACATGATCTTAGTTTTTTGTAGGTTCATCTTGAGTCCAACTTCTTTACTTCTAGTTGAGAGCTCCTGTACCATGTCTTGGAGTTCTGATGGGTTCGTTGAAAAAATAACAATGTCATCAGCAAACCGCAAATGATTTAAATATTCACCATTTATTTTTATTCCCTTGTCATTCCAATTTATCTGCTGAAAAATCATCTGTAAAGCTGAAGTAAAAAGTTTTGGAGAAATGGTATCTCCCTGCCTCACACCTTTACCAATTTTGATAGTTTTGGTATCTTTATGTAACCGAAATTTTGCACTTGCATTTTTATACACACGTTTCACCATGTCAATGTACACTTCCTCGATGTCTGTTGATCTTAAAGAGTTGATGACTGCTGATGTTTTAATAGAGTCAAAGGCCTTCTCATAGTCAATAAATGCCACACACAATGGAAGTTCATATTCATGTGTTCTTTCAATTAATTCTCTTAATACTTGAATATGGTCCACTGTACTGAATCCACTTCGAAATCCAGCTTGTTCTCTTGGTTGAGCTGCATCTAATTTTTTCTGCAGGCGATGTGTTAGCACTTTTGTGAAGATTTTATAAATAGCAGGTAACAAGCTAATTGGTCGGTAATTTTTTAAATCCTCTTTATCACCTTTTTTATGCAAAAGAATTACTGTTGCAGAATCCCATTGGTTTGGTATGTTACCACTGTTGAGGCATTTGGTAAAGAATTTTGCGAGTATGTCTTCTACATGTTCTCCAGCTTCTTTTAAGATATCTAATGTAATGCCATCATCGCCAGGGGATCTTCCTTTCTTCATACTTTTTATTGCAAATGCTACTTCTTCTTTTAAGATTTTAGGAGCTGTTCCTTCGACTATCTCAGAGTCTTCGTTTAATCCACTGTTACCCTCATACAGCTTTCTGTAGAATTCTTCAACTCTTATATATATATGTATAAAATACTTAGATGAAATTTACCAGTGATGCATTCCAATATTTTAAACAGAACACATGTCTATTAGTCACCGTTTCACCAGGCAGTGTTCTCGCACAAAGCATATACTCGAACTTCAAAACTTGTGTAGATTTTATAATTTTCGGTTGGTGAGTTCAATTTTAAAGGCAATAAAAACAGCTAAAGTAAATACGCGTAATGAGTTTGCCACAGTTGGAAACCGTTTATTTTACTTTATATTTTACCTAAAGATTAAAAAAAATCCTTATTAACTAAAAATGTAATATTTTTTTACTAATAAATTTTATGGAAAATAAAGACAAAAGGGGGATGCCCCGCCTTGCAGGGGTTAGCAGTATACCACTGTCTGTATTTAATTTCGAATGGTGTATCCTTCCCCTTCCTTCATATACTGTATACTTCCATTCATCCATACACCTATATATAGACAAGCATACTTTTCTCCACAAAGCATAATAGCATTTATTTATTATATACAAAGCATTCAAACACATTCACCCTTTGCTATACAATTAGCATGAGAGATTTGATAGGAAAGCAGATTCAGTTTATTTGACCAAATAATGCATCCAACCTCCTTTTATCTGAACAAAACAATGTGAATCCAGTGTTGTCTGTAACTCACGTGGCTCTGGTGAATGGCTGTCAATTTGCATCATTACATCTATGACAGACTTCCCTACTTAGAACAAAATTGCCATTGTTATAACAGGTTTCAACTTTATATACGATGTCATTAGGACCAATATATTTAGTATGGAGTAGAATAGCAAACCAAACTTCTTGTAAAAATTCCATCATTATATGCGGTTGGTCATTGTAAATGATTTCTACTGTTCAGTCAACTCTAGACAATTTGAATATTTATTGAAGTTCCAGTCTCCTTATGGGAGATTCAATGTTAAACTCGATTATTAATTGTCGGAAATTCAGGCAGTTAAAGAAACACCAAATATGCTGCACTTTCTGCTAGAGTCAAAAGACTAGTCAAAGATTTTCAAAATAGTAATATGACTGATTACCTCAGAGGCATTGCATTCTACCTCACGAGTTTTAAACAATAATAAGGCATTTATTCTACTAAAACAAAATAAATTATAATTGGCACAAAAAAATAAATAAATAGATGTATTATTTCCATTTTTATAGCTTATTCATTATGTATGGGGGGAGGGGGAATGTAGCAGGGTGACTGTTCTAGATTCCATATTATACAGGGTGTCTATAAAGTAACCGTGTACTGAAAACGTATTTACCACGCTTTTCCACCTGCAGGAGATGTTGGAGTTGGCTTCGATGAGCAAGGTGCTTAAAGTCAAGAGAAAGAGATTTAAGATGTGGAGGACATATTGGGCCCATTTTCTTTGAAACCATCATTAGCAGCCAGTATTATCACACATGCATTCTGCAATTCTTCATAGCCCAACTAAACAAACCTGTTCCAGCGAGAGTGCTATGGCACATGCAGCCTGTGTGTACTCATATGCCTTGAAGATTTTTCAATGGACCATATTGTCTTGCATGGAATATGGCCTATACAGATTCCTAACCTTAGACTCCTCGGCTATAATCTACAGGGTGTGCTGAAATGAAAGATGTACGAGAATAATCCTCATATACTTGAGAAGATGTTAATTTCCAACTATACTGAAGAGATTTGTGTGCAATACCCTGTAGAATATGCTCAGAAATATGCGACGACATATGCAGACGCGTTTTTTGAAATTTGTGGAAGTCAACTCAAATTATCTTCCAGATACAAAAAGGCATACTTGTTAAGTATGTATATCTCTAGTGCACAACGACTTTACGAATATCTTGTACAAGACACAAAATAAAGGGATCAAAATACAAGAAAGTACGCATACCTGGTAAGAAGTGACTCATGTTCCTCAACCAGTTGCCCCATGTCCAAGGTTTCTACCCCCAAACCATCAATGCTATACAAGAAAGAGTTATCATTAGAAATATTTCCGAAAATATTATGTAAAAAAAGACACCATTATCAGGTATTTTCATATTTAAAAACCTTACATCACCCACATGCTGGAAAATGAAGTCTGAAGGCTGTTATCACAATGAGGTCTGTCTACACCATTACCATCCACAATGGACGGCTGCTTTTCTGATGACAAAGACTGATTGGGTGATTTTAAATGTCTTGGAGTTTTGATAATTTTCTGAACCAAGTTATCCACATTTGTTTCCATCTAAAAATGGAACAAAACAAGAAAGAAAAAAAAAAGCTAATTATAGTGACTGCTTATAGCAACCTTGTTCATGCTTTATAGTAACTTTGTTTATGCTTTATAGCATACGGATAGCTAAAGTAAGCTCCCAGCAATCTTTTCACAAAAACTAGGAGAATAAGGACCATTTTGTTATTAAAAAAAGGACCAATAAGGACTTAAAACAGTGTTTTGTATACATGAAATTTACACACAAAATTGCCTCTTGATATTAAATAGGGTTCCTCAACATCCTTATTCAGGATTCTTTTTAAGTATTAATCCTTTTTCATAAGGGAACAATTATAAAAAATTAAATTTTGTACTACACTCTATAACAAAAAAATCGATGGCCCAAAGAGTTGTCCGATTGCAATAAAAATTGGTGGATGTAAAGAACATACATAGAAAAAGAAACGATTAAAATTTCAGAACAATTGAATGATTTATTGCAGAGTTTGACCGTTACAAAGGGAGGAAGTCAATAAGGCGTTGGTCCACCTCTGGCCTGGATGCAAGCTGTCACCCGGCGTGGCATAGACTGATAAAGATCCCGGATGGTGTCCTGCGGAATTTCTTGCCAAATTGTCTCCAACTGTCGGGCTAAATCGTCAACATTCCGGGATGGTTGCAATCGCCTTCCCATAGCGTCCCAAATGTGCTCTATGGGAGAGAGATCAGGAGACCTAGCTTGCCAAGGAAGTGTTGGGCAAGCTTGAAGACAATTCATAGCAACACGTGCCGTGTGCGGCCGGGCATTGTCTTGTTGAAACGTAAGTCCAGGGTGTCGCAAAAGGAACGGTAACACAACCGGTCGTAGAATGTCGTCTACGTACCGCTGTGCTGTAAGTGTGCCAGAAATGACCACCAAAGGGGTCCGGCTATCAAAGGAGATGGCACCCCAGACCATAACGCCCTGTTGTGGGCATGTGTGGCGTGCGATAGTAAGGGCAGGATCCCCACGCTGCCCTGGACGTCTCCAGACACGTCTGCGGTTGTCGTCAGGACACAGTTGGAAACGGGACTCGTCACTAAAGACTATACGTCCCCAGTCAGCGCAGTTCCAAGTTGATCGAGCCCGGCACCACTGTAATCGGACTTGACGGTGTAAAGGCGTGAGAGGTAAGTGGCGTAAAGGTCGGCGCGAGTATAAATTCCGCTCTCTCAGTCATCTGCAGAGGGTCACAAGTTGCATAGTTGATAATGACGAATCCGGTGCTGTGACAGCTGCTCTGACAATCGCTCTGTCTTCCCGTTCTGTTGTGGCCCTAGGTCGACCGCTGCCGTCCCGACGCTGACATCTGCCGTTGTTGACCCACTCTTGCCAGCACCGTCCAATCGCCGCATCGCTTCGACCCACATGTCCAGCGATTCTTCGATTCGTCCAACCAGCCTCTTTCAATCCGATAGCACGACCTCTTTCAAACTCTGACATATGCTCGTAATGAGCACGAATCTTTCGGCGAGGCATTGTTACAGTCGACGTAAGATATCCGCAGTCAAAATGCAACAGAAATTTTGACCACATATTGAGAATCGCTCCTTATATACACCTGCTGAATGCGCAGTTCCGATGCGCTGGAGTTCCCGCTATTCATTCATTGGACACCAAATTTTAATCATTTGCATGTTCGGTCAAAATGTCTTTGCATACGAAATTTCATTATAATCGGACAACACCTTCTTGGTGCGTCGATTTTT
>QLNU02014802.1:100264571-100311574 GCA_006491805.2 Dysdera silvatica
AACTAATTTTCCGAAAATCGCAGCTTTTCACCCACGTCAGGCGACTATTTTTCAAAATAATCGATATATCGGTAATATCATAATCATCGATAATACAATTATTATCGATATATCGATAATAATGGACCCAGAGAGGTATTTCGGTAGGGGTAAATGTGGATCCAGAGAGGTATTTGGGAAGGAGGGGGCGATGTAATACCAATTGACCACTTATTTGCAAGGTGGTATGAGATATAGCTAAATTGACATTACTTTTTAAGTACTTTGGGGGTGAACCCCCCCCCCCCCGTGGATCTGCCCTTGTATTATTATCTAGTCAAAACTGCCAAAATTTATGAACCTTAAAAAGTGTCAATTTTGATAGCAACTGTATTGGAGAAGAAAGTGTTAATAAAATATGTGATAGACGCTACTATTTTGCTACTAAAATCAGTTGCATAGGCTACTATTGTGGGCCTTACAGGAGACTAAAGCAGCTATTTTCAAACCTCATAGAGTGGCAGCCCTGCGCCAGAGTAGGCGACCGCCTAGGGCGGCAAAATGGCGTAAAAAATTAATTTTAAATCCAGAAGAAGAAAAAAAAAAAAAAATGGAGCAAATGAGGAGAAAGAATGAAAAGGAAGAAAAATTAAAACATGGAGTTCATGATCCCACGGTCTTTGAAAGTCCTTGAATTTTTTTGTTAAGTCGGGGCCCCTTGAAAAGTGCTTAATTTTTTCTCAAATCTTTTGACGTCACTGCATAACTATCTCGCCGATTGGTCGCCAATAGCGCCAAGTTCATTCCTGCTTGCCGTGATTTCCTGTTTGTGACGCCATTATGGATTAGCCTGGAATTTTTATAAATGTATTGAAAAACTCACCTATGTTTTTGGAAGTTTTGGTAATAAACGTTTTCGGAACATGTGAAAACAAATGGGTACTTTTCCGTTATCACGACGCGACTTACAATTTTCGTCGTCGTCGTTGCTGTACTTAATCCTAACTTTACGATTTTTTGTCGTCTAAAAACCCTTCCACTAATTCACGTATATACTGATTAATTCTTAAATAAAAAAAATAATCCATTTTTGCTGTTATTTCTACTTTGCTTTACGATTTACACAATGATGTCTTATACTTGTCTAAAAACCCTTTCACTAATTCACTATTTACTGATTAATTCTTTAAAAACATAAATTTTTACTCTTATTTCTATGTTGCTTTACTACTTGTACGTTACCTTGTACTTGTCGTCTAAAAATCCTTATACTAATTCATCTATGTACTGGTTAATTCTTAAAGAAAATATGGCAGAACAAAAATAGCTCGAATGGACGCTACGACGACAATCTGCTTCGTAAGGGTGTGGCCTACAGCGATGACGACAACATCGGTAATAATCAGTAATTCAACTACTTGACTATAACTTTGTCTTCTTCCACTTACCTTTTACTAATGCAGTAAACAGTAATTTTCTAACAAGTACGCTTTTCTAAAAACATAAAAGATAAGTTTCTTCTCTCCTCCACCCAAAACACACAACCTACGATGGGAATGACAGGCATGCGCACTGCTTTCAACTACTCAGTCATAACTTCAAGTCTTCCTCCACTTACACTTTACTAATACAGAAAACAAAAATTTTTTGACAGGTACGCTTTAAAAAAGAACCTCACCCCCTACCCAGAACATACTACTTGCGGGACAAATGACACGCATGCGAACTTTTACCATGGTCAGTTTTAGGAGCATAGCAGGAGTTTTGTCGATGTTAGTTGGCGCTTGGCATGGTGAAGATTGTTCTGCAGCATCCCAAATCCTTTTTTTTCCGCCAAGTTTGGCAAAGAAAAGGGTATTTCTCTTATTTCCGGAACAAAGCTTATAGTACTTCGGGCATGCCCCCTTCTCCCCTGCCCACTGAACACGGCTGATACAAGGATGCAAAAAGGGCAGATTTTGCTGGCAATGTGCCAAGTTGAAAAGGAGCAACATAATTAAACACTATTAATTTCAATATTATGTTTACAATGTCTTACATTTTTAATTTTTATGTATATTGCCATTGACGATTTAAGTCCTTGAGAACATTTCTTGGTCCTTGAAAAGCCCTTGAATTTCACCAGCACAAAAGAGTGGGAACTATGCAATTATTTTCAAAAGCATACAAAACAATTACTTAATAAGCCTTTACTATGACGAATGCAAAAGCGTTTGTGTTTCATTGTTTAATTTTCCACACAAGTTCTTCTATATTTAATGCATTTAAGCTGTCTAGCTCTGATAATACAACGTTGTGTTTTGAAATATTACTCCATTAATGTCTCAGTTTTCAAAAATATAAAATGTTGAAATTAAAATGAATGAATGACTCATAAAACGCGGAAAGGTATGGTTTATAACAAGTGATATTTAAGAGAAATTCCTGAAATCGCATCCAAACCTAAATTCCAGGTAGGCCGGCAATTTTTAGTTCATTTTTTTCTTAAATTCGATGATGATTTCTGCGGATCACACTTTGAGAGACACTGATATAGGTCGATAAAAGCAGCATTTATTAAATTTTAAGTTTAATTTGCTCAGAATTATATTTTTGCATTTTTTTTTAAGTTCATTATCTTTAATATTCAGGTTTAGCAGTAATAAAAATTTCTCGGACATTTGTAAATAAACAAGATTAGAATATCGCTTAAATTTTGACTAACTTTAAATTTTAATAACTAACCCACATGGTTCTGCTTTATGACTGTCAAGTCGCGTCGTTATATCCGATACGAATTTCCCTACTTAGAATCTACGTAGACTACAAAATCTCCGTCGTTATAGCAGGTTTCGTCGTTATATACGATGTCGTTATAACCGATATATTTAGTATGGAGTAGAATAGCAAACCAAACTTCTTGTAAAAATTCCATCGTTATATGCGGTTGGTCGTTATAAACGATTTTCACTGTATTTGGAATGGTCATTCATTTGATGCATTCCTGGAATGGCATCCTTCCGTCCTGCAATAAATCATACGAATCACAATTCCCTTTCAGTGAATAGGAAATATCATTCATGGGACCAAAAGGAACTAAACATGGGATTAATCCAGCTTTGTGCCAAATCATTCAAGACCGAATCACTGAACGAACCTCGTTCATGATAGATAGGCAAAATCCTTCATAGATTCGGTGAAATGAGCAATTCGGCTCACCTAGAGATGAATTATTCCTTTAATTGTGAACGATCTGTTAGTTTTATCCACTATAAGGTATAATCCTTTCTTTTCTCACGGTGCTCTCTATAATAAATGTGTTTTATGTATTTTTCTTATACTAATATTCATTACGAGGCACTGATATAAATATGAGAATGATAAGGGTAATTTATAGAGTGTTTCTACCTTCTGATTTTTTCTCCAGTCTCTTTTTATTGTATATGTGAGTAATAATACTAATTATTCTCATTGTGAAACAAATTAACAATCTGCACTTTTTCTTCCAAAGAAAGGAAATGGTCTCATGATTTATTTGAAAGAATGCAGGATCCTCTACAGAAAAATCATGCGTCATTCTTCATCAATGGGTACTTAAAAAAATTTGCCTTCCATCGATTTTCTTCTGACGAGATTGAAGAAATAATGCAGATCTTGAAAGCACAAGGCGAAGTAAGTTTTAAACACATTTTATACGTTTTTAAAATAATTAAAAAATGTTATTGTGCCGTCGAGTTCATTCAATTTTAATTTCAATATTCAACGCTTTTAGTTCAGTGAACAGATGATGATTTTTTGCTGATTTCTGCTATATTTGACACAGCAATTCCTATTGAGTTTATACGCTGAACTTTTATGCAAATTAAGTTTTAAAACGACATATAATTATGTCTTTTTTTTTCCTTCTCCTATTCCCCTTGATTGGGCCTTTCGTTTATGAGTATCCCTCCCCCCTGCTCATATACCCGCCTCTGCGGTTTGGCTTTTCCTTTCTGGGATTACAGTGCCGCCTCCGACGGCCACCTTTCCCAACCTCCACCCCCCACACACCTGCTCAATCCGTCTTCTCATAAACGAGTAAATGCCGGATGCCACTATCCTAATATCTTGCCAGTAGTAAACCAACTGATATGGATCAGTGCTGGATGCGACCCGTTCCATCCTACTAGTTTTTTCAAGTATATTTTCTACTTTATTTTGCATGCAATGGACCAAAAGTTTAAAAAGAAATCATAGAACTCAAGTTATACCTGGTTTTCTGTGGCACTATATGACTTTTTTTCTTATTTCGTGGAGGGGGCTAACTAACATATTTTGGCATATCTCATCAATGGTTCAAATTTTTTTTTTTATTATCCTAGTTCACAGTATGCGTAGTGCTTATGTATATATAAAACGAAACTAAAAATATTTCTTTATTGTGTCAATGAATGTCTTAGCCACAGCACAATTGTTAAAAAATGAAATAAATTAAGAAATATGACCTTTTTTTAAAAAAAAAAAAGAAAGGCCCTCTAAACGAGATTGGTTACCTTAAATTTCAAAAAAAAAAAAAGTTAACATATACTTCAAATATTTTTTCTTTATTTGTAAATATTATTTATTTATTTTGTATTTATTCCCTACTCATTGGTATGATTAGAGCTGTGCCAGTCGCTAGCGGCACGGTTGTATTTGGCAACAATACCTCATAAACCCTTCCCACACATTCCTTCAAACAACAAGAGTTTGTTTTTTCAGTTAATGAAGTTCTTTCGTTAGCTGAATAGCTAAACAATTAAAATTAATGACATTTATAGGTTTTCATTTTACATTTTACAGCTTATTTCAATTTTTTATAACAACAACGCAATATCGGAATAAATTAAATCAGCATTAAAATAATTTTTAGCCACATTTACTTACGATGAAAGTTCATAAAAATTATTCATCTTTGTACACAAGTCCTGAAACATGGCCACAGGAGTTGGTAGAAAGTTCATAAAGAGGTTATAGGCTTAATGGGAGGGGTTACAGAGCTACAGCGTATATATATTCCAATGTTAAATATACGCAATTAATATGTTAAATATACACAATTTTATTGCGATGGGGGTTACAACCCACATAACCGCCCCCCCTTGCTGCGCCTGTGAAGGTGGCTCTTAATAATTTCCATGTGATACTTGAGCTTCATGGAGCTCCATGGGATACTTGAGCTTCATGGAGTTTCATGGAGCCGAGTTTTACAAAGTCAGTTTCAAATAAAGACAGATATAACTACATCAGGAGCTGCGTTTTGTGGTATATTTTCTTAATATATACGTGAGATTGATATTAATGACTAAGATCTAGATTTTCATGCATAAAATTTAGCCCAGATAATATGCAAATATGCTCCAAACTATTTCAAAATAAGCAAGGGCATGGAGATCTGGACCCTATTCATAAGAGATGTTTCGAAATGAATAAAATGACAATTTATTGAAACAGTGCAGATGTTCTTGAAATTATAGCATAACATATATACTGAAATGCATAAAAAGATACCCTTATTTCGTCCTTGAATATAATCACGCACAAAATTAATACAAAATAGACAATAAAAGGGATGAAATACGTGCGCAGATATGCATTTAAATATGGCATAAGCATCGGCTTGGGTTCAAGGACGCCGATAGAGTTATATCTATGGGGGAGGGCAAGGGCCTTAAAAAATGAAAGTTCCTACCTCACCTTTTTCCTTTTTTTTTTTCGAAGAAAAAGAAATATGGGGAGGGGCCCTCTCTTCCCTAAACCTGCCGTTGCCCATGGATTGGGCTGAAAAGTGTTATGCATACTGAATTAAGTATTATACAGTATTATGCATATTGAAAAATCCCGATGCAGAAATGTGAAGACGTATAAAATTACTTTTTCTAATTGTCATATTATCTAATCATATCATTTACAATGGAAACATATTCTGCAGTTTGTTTGTTTTTTCATTTTTATTTAAGATTAAGAGAAAGACCTTTTTACAAAAAAGAGAGAAACATCACATTAACTTAATAATTGATTGAATTACAAGCGGATTAGAAAAATACACACTTTTTGAAAATTTTGCAAAAATGAAAAATATGTGTACAAAGGTGAAATATGCAAAAACATGTAAGTGCATAAAAATGTGGGCCTTATTAATGACACATGAGATTGATGGTGGGCGGCTAGTAACAACCAATTATATCGATCAATTTTTACGTCTACACCTATTTTTTCTCTTCCCTCGTATCGAGAGTAAGCTATTGGACTTTCACGTAGATGTCTCTCTGTAAATCAAAATCCCATAACTTTGTTTTTGTGTTTTCATATTAGCTCCTTGTTTTTTTTTTGTTTTTTTTTTTTCGTGTTTTCCACCATTAAAAATATTATTTTCACATACTCTCAACCGATCCACAGACTATCCCAAGTTGAGAACCGCTGCTCAAAATAATTACTGAATTCGAAGTATTTTGCGATCACAGTCTACAAGTTTGATACAACCTCATCTTTAAATTTCTCTATATATAGAATACCTTGTAATTCCTAGAACGTGAATACAGAATTCGAAGATTTTTCCTTTTTTAAAACCTTTGTTTACCAGTGCTAATTGATATTAAGAAAGGTAAACAAGAAATATTATGCGCTATTTGGGTAATGAGAATTTCTCTAATTTTCAATTTAAGCATATGTAATTATATGGATAAACCACATGAATCTGTAGAAAATCACTTTATTTAAAAAATTATGTTTAAACACACGTTATTTTTTCTTCGCAGGGTATCTTGCTTTTAAGCCTCATGGGGTCACTGTGTCCCAGATACCAAGAAGCCACGATACTGCGTTTGGCCGAATCGCTACCAAGTACTTTAACGTGCTTGCAGTTCTGGATGGTGGAGTGTTCTGAAAAGGTTTTGGGCATCGTGGGGGACAACTGTCCTAATCTTCAGCAACTACATCTTACCTACTGCACGGGAGTCACGGACGCTGGGATGGAGGCACTATTTGTAAATGCAGACGAAAGTCCAAATACTTCATTGCAATTTCTTGACTTGCGTGGCACTTCGGTAACCCAGAGAGGCATTATAGTTGCATTAGAATTTTGCCCACATATCACTAACCTCCTTAACGAGTACTTAAACTATGCTATTCTATATGCATATCATTGTCTTCTGTCCCTTCCTATACCGTTCAAGACTTTCAATCTAAAAACTTTGGTGATTCATACTGGACTTCTGGCATCCGGACCCTTTCTGAGAGCATGGCGAGTGATGTGTCCTCATGTAGAGAATTTGAGTATTAGCTATATGGCAACGCGAGACGAGCTGAAACTTTGCAGTGGATTCAAGAACTTAAAGAATGCCAGTTTTCACAGTTCAGAAACGCTTTCTTTGTCTTCTTTCCTTGAAGCTAGGGGATCGGAGTTGCAGAGCCTTTCAAGCTGTGGTCGCGAGACAGTATCTATTGCTTCCGTTATGAAATTTTGCCCAAATCTCGTCTTCTTAAGTTTATCTAACCCACATCTCGGGAGCTCCGATGCAGTTGAAACTACCACACACTCGATGGCGAAGTTGCGAACTTTAGAGATAATGAATATGAATATTGATACTGCAAAACGGGAGATGCGATCCTTGTTTCTCAGCAGCCCCAACATAGAAACTATTAAGTTTCGGCATGTTTCAGGATTCACTGATGATTTTGCATCACTGGTTGCCATGCATGATACCGTCCACTTACGTAAATTCGGGTTGATTTATTGTGACATTGACGTGTCAACTTTAAAAAGGGTTATCATGGGGTCCCCTGACTTAACTTGTCTATCAATCAGCCGTTGTCAGTTTATTTCACGGC
The DNA here is from genome assembly GCA_006491805.2 of Dysdera silvatica. Lineage (NCBI taxonomy): Eukaryota > Metazoa > Arthropoda > Arachnida > Araneae > Dysderidae > Dysdera > Dysdera silvatica. Next base: position 100,272,378 of record QLNU02014802.1, read on the forward strand.
AGCAAGGAATATGTTTGGAGCAGTTGAGGGATGGGTTATCTGTGCTCTATGAAACGGAATTTTCTTTTTAGGAGATTTTCCTATAAAATATAACCCCACCTCATTTCGTCTCATATTCTTAGTTTGCAATGCATTTTTGGTTTATAAAATTTGATGTAAGCGATATTAACTTGTATGATTTAGGTTCGCTAATATATATATTAAAAATTTCCAAATGAAATGCCTATTTAAATTGAATACGCATTCAAATGGTTTTTTTTTTCCAATCAACCCGAATTGTATGGCCATACTGAAATCACGGCTAGATTTCGCTGTGTTGTAAATCGTTGGGGGGTTGAAATTTTAATTCGAGAGACCATATGTTTCTTTGATATATATACTTGTGTGTTCCCATATTTTTTCACACGTTTGTATAAATATCAACTTTCGATGAATTGTGTTGACTGATTTCATTTTTGTAATTTCACCTTTAAAATAATAAATCAGCAAATCCCAATCATTGTATCTTGTATTTATTTATATTAATTAGGCTTTGTTTCTACTAATCGCCAATTAATTAGCACTTTGGGCGATGTCCGGTCAAGCTCCAATTCCGAAACTCTTATTAGACATTTTGAACTTAATTATTTGACGTAAAACGAAAAACTCTGCGTTGGCCTGGTAGTATGGTTAGGCCACCCTACGAATCGCTAGCCGAACATTACTCTTTCGTTTTCCACAGAACTTTTGTCTAGGATTTGAAATTGCGTTGTGATAAATCGTTGGATGACAGAATCACTGACAGATTTATCTCAGTTATGAAAAGGTCAAGATCCTTCATTCATTCGTTCACTGATGCATTTAGCGCAGCTGAAATTTTAAGCCCCGGCGAAAAATATTCCTGGGAATCCTCTGAATCTGAACCTTCGTTTTCTAGGAGTCCCGTGGCTGTGTTTCAAATCGTTTGATGACTAAACCGCTGAAAAATTTGTCTCATTTACGAAAAGTGCAAAATCGTTCATTGATTCGTCCACTTTACCGTTTGTCACACTTATAGTTTGAAGGCCCGGTGAAAAATATTCCTGGAAAACCTCAGAATTTGAACATTCGTTTCCTAAGAGCCCACGCTAGAGTTGTGCCAAATCGTTTGATGAGCGAATCATTGAAAGTTATGTCTCATTTATGAGAAGGTCAAAATCCTTCATTGAGTCATTCACTGAACCGTTTGACACCCCTGTAATTTGGAGCCCCGGTGAAATATTTTCCTGGGAAAGCTCTGAATCCGAGCCTTCGTTTCCTAGGAAACTAAGCTAGTGGTGTGTGCTCGTTTATGGTAGATGGGAAAAAATGGCTCATTGATTCATTCGCTGAATAATTTGGCACACCTATTGACAGTGGCTTATTAATGTAGAGGCCGACGCTGTCCAGGCCCCCAAAAGGTGGAATAGAACTGAAAAAATCTTATTATAGAATGGTCTAGTTAAAAGGTCTGTAACGATTGGGAGTTATTGATTGATGGAGATTGGAGGATATGCGTGGAGGAAGGATTGGAGTTGAACTTCAATTCCTTTTCCACATTCGGTCAGGGGAGTGGGAGGGGGCTCCGAAGCATTTCTGGGCCCAGGGCCGCTGGAAAGCCTTGCCAGACCCTGCCTATAGACCAAGCCTTGGATTATGATTATGTCGAAAAAGAAACACGCTTTTCAACATACCAATGGAATCGAACCTCGCTTCACCTCGGAATGGACCAGTGTTTCCCGAAGTTTGGTCGTTCAAGGACCGCTTTAAGTATTCTTTTATAAATCGTGCCCCACCAAGATGGTAGTAGGGACTAGAGAGCAGATGGGCTCAGCCCGAACCCTCGCTGTATATTTAATGGTGTTTTCGGGCGGGCCCGGGCTCATCAAACGGATGCAATTGAAGCTAAAAACTGAATTTTCTATATCAAAATTCTACAAAGAATACAATTATTGGAGTTACTTCCGAGGATTGTAGAAATAAGCGTGCTATGAAAATTCGAAGGAAATTTAACAGCATAATTTAACAATATTTTTAAAATTTAAGTCTTATGTCAAGGGCTTCAAGTTATATCCAAAGTTTCGGGCTCGGGTCTAGCGAAATGTGCCGGAGCTCATTTTGACTAGGGAACTTCCCCGAAAGCAATTTGGAACAAATGTTCTGTGAAACAAATATTGCCAACTCTGGTTAGTAAGAGAAGGTTCTACTGTGACCACTGTCAATTACAAGATGAGTAACCTTGTGCTCTGAGTGTCATTAAAATCACATTGAAAGCATCCGGATACAAGATTTTGCCACTCAATACACATGGGCGGATTTATAAAATTGCCGCCCTTACACATACCCTCTAATGCCGCCACTTCTCTCTTTCACAAAGAGAGGAATATTTAAGGAAAGAAGTACATCATACTCTTAACGTTCGTATGTAAAGGTGATTTTTCATATAATTTTTCAAACATAAATGCATACATTCATAAGTTTTTTTTTCGTTATCATTTCAAGTTTTTCATTATCCATTCGTTTACTACTAGTATGTAAGCCTGTCAAGCTCGGTGCTCAGGGCGCAAAATTTTTAAAATATTTCGAACTTTATTTTTTTTTAGTCAATCTACCTTAGAATTTTGTTAGTGCCTAAGGTAACTAGACGTCCAGATTCGCGTCTGGAGTCCCGCTTTGGCGAATGTATGCCACTGTTCCCAAAAGACACGTTCTTTTCCCATTTTAAATGTCATGTCTAGATAGTTACGCAATTTCAAAAACTGTGGGCGCTATAGTTTTTCATGGGGAGAAAATGTTCGTGCGTGAAATTTTTACTTTGAATATGTGCTAAATTAATAAATTAAAAAAAAAACCATTTATATTAATTGTAGAGAACAATTCATTTACTTTAAATACGATAATTTTTATTAAATCTATATTTTAACTCAATAAATATAATTATTTTAATTATGTGTTGGTAGTGTATTGCATCCCCGTAAGGGCGGAAGATGTTTTATAAATGCGGATGATGATGACTTTGTGAAACAGAAGGAAGACAGGCGATGCTCTTTAATAAAATAAAATACTGATATGTTTATATGAGCGAAAATATTATTTTGTGTTGAATCAGACATTGAATTTATTTAAAGAAATTATACGATTCTAATTTGAACAATATATTCATTTTCTTATATATAAAGTGTTAAAATATGCATATATATATATATGTGTGTGTAAAAAGACGTACACTAAGAAAACAAAATATTTTATTTATATACTACGTCGATTTGGGGGCGGGGTGCGTAAGGTCAGCATATAAGTGTAAAGCTGGAGCTCGGAATAAGAAATTTGAGAATCATTGGACCAATATATTAGAAGCTAATATTTTAAAAAATTATGTTTATTATTTACAAAAAATTGTATAATTTTTTATTTATAAATCAACATTAAATTATAAATTAGTTTACTTAGAAACAAAATTATTTAAAAAACTTTTTCTAACGTTCTCGATTTTGGAGAATTTTATTTTTAAGCTCTTTGATGCCGCCCCTAGGCCTGTGCCTTGTGTGCCTACTTAGAAATTCATCACTTTTCAATACAGCCTTCTTAAAAAACGTAGATATTCACGATTGTAGGTGTTGATTTTTATTATTTGTTTTTATCTTCAATAGGTACTCACTATATTTTGCTCGTTGCAGCAGGCGCTTTTTCGAGCGATGATGTTAAACATATTATTTTGTTATTATTATTTTTTTTTAAAGATCCTGCGAACCACTTGATAGGTTACCTCGGACCACACATTTTGGGAAACACTGCGATATAGATGCACGCTTTCGCTCTATGCCACCGACTTCTTATTAGGCACTATTTCCGTGGTTATTAAGGGTGGTACAGTCATTCTGGGACACTCTGTACATAAAATAATAAAATACGTTTTAGACATTGCTGTAAGTTTTTATGAAATACTTGTGAAATTTATTACTTAATTTAATGAAAATCAAATAAATTTATTTAAAGTGGCAAAATGTAAAAGTGTAATTATATATAAAAGCAAGAGTATGCAGACGTGATGACGGTTTCTTATACCATATAGGCAACTTTTCCCCTTTATACTTTATCTAGGCTGAGGACTGGCAATGTAATGCAGGCGTATTTAAACAACAGGCAATTTTTTTGCGTTTTCTTATTTTAAACTTATTTTACGTTTTCTTATTTTAAACATTTTTCTTTCTGCATTTTTAATTTCTTTTCTGACTTTTTGATTTGCTGATTATTTATACTGGGCAACTACTCAAATTTCCCGATTTAGGGAAGCGATTTTAAATACTTTTCTCTGGCCTCAAACTCACAAGATGGCGCTGCACAATAATCACCAAAGGTCCTGTTTATTCGTTTGTCGAAGTTGATATACGAGTAATTCTTAAGGCTTTCTTTCTTTCTTTTCAAAATTTTGGCCAGGTCTCTTTTTCAGAAAAGTATTGTATTTTGCACCTTCTTTTTTTTTCAAATTTTTATCAAGCTTTTCACCTTTGAGCGCAGTTTATTCGTTACTCAGTTTAATTTATGGTACTAGCCTTCCATAACATTGTTCATCCTGTGATGTTTTGTAACAGTGCCATATATCTGTTTTAATAGCTTCATTTTATAACCACTGATTTACAAAGTAACCGTAAAATCGATTAAATTTTTCCTTTTCTGGTGAGTCTTCCATAATGCAGAGCCAACTGCCAACAATATCTTCTATTGGATGATGCTCTGGTGCTGGGCATATCCGTAGTTTCCTTCGTACGTTTTCATCATGCTTATATTCTATAGTAAGACCAACTTCTTGAATCTGTCTCCAGAGGCTTTATGTGAAATGGAAGTTGCACCCGCCTATATTTACATTTTACATTACAAATAGCTACGTACTGCCATTATCGCAGCTTCTTCGAAGTCCGTAATTATATTGTGTGGATTCCATTCGGCTTCGTTTCTTAAAATAGAAGAAAATTTGTCATATGTTGCTGTGGGTTTTTTTTTTTATAATAAAGCTTATGCTGTAGCAATGACGTTAATTTCATCAAAAGAACTATAAATATCAACATGAATGGACCATAACTGGCTGGTCTTGTAATTTTTTATTGAATTTTTCTCATCTGCAATCCTCGCAAAAACTAGCATATGGTATGACTAACATCGGCTCTTTAAAAGTTTGATCTATCCTCCCGGGGCCCGCAACGGCCCATTCTGGAAAGGGCCCCCTGAAAGGAGGGACTCCCAAAAATTTATTTGATAATTTTATTTAGTGTAATATTAACATATAAAATTTTTTTTTCCTTCGGGTTTACAATTCGGATCTTCGACAATTTGCATCACTATTTCATGATAGGGGGGGGATTTTAGAAATGCCAGATAAATTAAAAGATAAACACCTAAGTTTTCTAATTTAGAAACAGTTTTACACATATATTTTGACAACTCCTTAGGGGTGCATTTTTTTTTCATTTTTCAGATTTATATCCAATATATGCGCGTCAGGGAGGCCACTAAATGCAAGTTGGGCTGGGGCCCCGAATAGTTATGGTCGGCCCTGCTTCCTCCATCTTAGTTACATCTTTTGAAAAGTTGGATTCTGCCGCTGTTTTTGTTTCTCCTTCTTCCCCTTGCGCTTTTCTTCTTGCATCATGCACAGACATGTCTTATACATGTTTTCACAGATGCAAAATGGGGTATATTTGTTATAAAGTTATACCCCTCGTTAAATAATGGCTGCATTTCTTCTCGATAAATCGAAGGCCTTCTCTATCCTCCATTCATGCTCGTTTCCTGACAATACATATTTTTTTTTAATTTCAACTTCCGCAATATCGGATTAACACATGTAGTTAGATACGTCCGGTACACCTCCATTTTTACTCTACAAAGTACCGCAACAATTTTCAGCCTCCTGTTTAAGACGTAATCAAGAAATGGCATCTTCTTATTATTCCTATGCTGTCTATATTGAAATCCGTCATGAATACCATTACATGCCCGTATCCAGAGGGGGATCTTAGGGACGGGTACTCCCCCCGAAACTAAATTTTTAATGGGACTTGGCTACGGCATTACATGTTATGAGCTGACATAAAAAAAAATCTCTGCATAAAATTTTTTTAGCATGTATCGATACATTCTTAACATATGATTGTATGGATGCATGCTAAAATTTTTTTGAACCCCTCGAAACGAAATCCTGGCAACGGTCTTGTACCTGTACATTCCCCTATTGACATTTCAGTTATTTCTAACATAGCCTTTGTTTATCAGAACGAGCGCCAAATAGATATTTAATAAAATCCTGAATTAATGATAGTGAAGTAGCTATTGGCTTGGTACATGTTTGCTGTTTGAAATAGGTTGAAGTGTGGGTGGAGGCAGGGCTTATAGAATACAAGCGCTAGGTCACTCTCTCTCTTACGCTCTTACGCTGGCACCGGAAGTCGTCAGTGATGACGTAGCTTGGTTGACCTCCACGATCTGAGATTTGCGGGAGAGCTTTGTTTAAAATCACTAGCAAAATAATGTTAAATGCCCCTGATTTAAGTTTAAAAAGTTAATTTGTTCATAAAAATTGCTGTCCTTTATATTTTTTGAGTGAATATATTATACGCACATATGCATTTTGATTAACGTCCACTTATAGTTGGCATATAAAAATTATTTTATTCAAACTTTAAAAGCCTGGAAGGAAACAATTTTTAATTTTTCAAAACGGCCATTTGTTCTTTTGCATCCGATAACCACATAGTTTGTCGATGATAAATACAAGGGTAGAGGGGGAAAAAATAATTTTCCGAACATATAAAATATAATAAAATACTCTAGTACTACGGAAATTGGATTTTAATTTCAATGCAACACTAATAAATCCAAGAATGGGAAAAAGAAGACAACGCCCCCTCTCCTCTCCCTTGCAAATTATACATTTACATAAAGTAAAGGAAAATGGGTATTTAAATGCCCGTTATTTAAATTTTTAATTAAATTCGTTGAAAGTTTTCCTCTATACTCCTTTGATATACTCATATAAATGTAAAATCATGGGATAAAAATAGAAAAATTTAATTATCACACACACACACATATATATGTGTGTGTATTTTTTTAAATTTATTTACTTTATTTTTTTTTTCTATTTATAATTATTTGTTACAATAAACGTTCTGGAAATTAGCACTTTAACAGTTCTTAAGTTAAAAGCAGTTCCAAAAGAAAAAAAAAAGTATCATATTTAAAATTTTACCTTTTTTATTCACGACTGGAGACTTCAGCCATGTATCCCTTTTCTATTGTGCTTTTCTTTGAGATTTACAATAGTTAATTTTAGGCAATTATCACATTCATTAGCCTCATTTTTTTTTTCTGAATCATTCGAAAAGACGAGATTTTTTGGGGGGGCTTAAACACTTGATTCTGTTTAAAGCATTACTTAGTATTTTCCTTTTTTTTGTAACCTTTAACCTGTTGGTGTTAGTTCTTATAGATTACCCTAAGGTAATTTAAGACCCGGCATGGCAGATGATTTTTAAGAGTTTTTTCTTTGGCAAACCGAGCAAATGATTCATCATAGTGTTTTGATGCTTTGAACTCTTAAAATGTTCAATACAAATTCTAGCGTTTTTTGTATTCAAAGTATCTGTTCTGCGATATCGTTGAATCCAGCATTTAAATTCGGTCAGATCATTCAAAAGGACAGGATGAAATAAAATACTTTTTTTCCTTTCACGCTTTTACCTGTATTCGAACATGTAGCTATAGCGCAAAACGCCATTTAAAAAAAAAGTTTACTGTACTTACAAAATGATTGAATGGTTTCTTGAAATACGTACCACAATCGTGTATCATTATATACTATTTTTTAATTATGCGATATTTTGCATATAGATTGTATATGTAACGTTATAGGTATAACCTAGAGGCAAGGGGGGCACATGCCCCCCTCACTTTCTTTAGAACAGGGGGAAAATCGTATTTTTCCACCCACTTTTGGGGTTTTGTTTTTGCCCTCCCCCCGCCCCTAGTTTGCTCTACATTTAACCCTCAAGCTACACCTATGTATAACATTATATACACAACTACCTTTAAAAATTCTTCATGAAAAGTGTGCGAAAACAGAAACAAGCAAGCACGCAAATGAATAGCGAGTACTCCGGATTCAGCCAGCAGTCATCCAAGCTACGTCACACAGCGACTTAGCTCCGCCTACTTCGGTGCCAAGGCGGCATAGGTTAGATCAAAGGAACGAACTCCCCCTGGGGTGGAGGTACGTTATATTGTCCCGTTATTTTTCTTAAGGGAATGTTCAGGTATCTGTAAGCAATATTTTGGCCATTTAAAACACTCTCTCCTCCTAGTAAACAAAAATTAAGATTGGTTAACCTAGAAAAATAAAACCAACCGCAATCCCCACCTCAACCCAAGATGCTTACGTAATACTTGAAGGATTACTAAGGTCCAAAGGTGTCCTACAGAGCCACGTGATGAAACCACGTCTATCATTTAATCAGGTCCATAGCTAGATATTTGTTATAGGGAGGGCTCAGAAAGCTACAGGGGGGCTTAAAATTCGTTAATGTTTTGATGTATTTTATTAATATATTTAACCTATAGTTTACGGGTGGGACAGGGTATATCCCAGCAGATTTACCTCCCATAAGAACGGGGCTAGGATCAACCCTATCCCAGCGACCCCCCCCCCCTTTGTATTCTTCCCCAGTCAATGGTCAATACAAATGGCTTGAACCCAGGAAGTAACGAAACGGGTTACGAAAGAAAAGCCTATTGTACAAATAATACTCTCCTTCCCTTCTTCTTCTTCACCGCTTTGTATGAAAGTTAACAAATTCTACTAGATTGTCAGTATATTTCTTATCTTTCACTAACGTAAAATACATGTCTACTAAAGACATTTCGGGTTGTTTGTTTGTAGTAAAGAGCAGCTACTTCCCTCCTGACCCCATGCAGAGACGCTTTCAGGTACCAGGTTGATTGTATGGGGGGTTGGGGAAGAAATTTCCCTGGACGGAACAACAAATTTCTGTTTTCTAGCCCCATAAGCTAAAGGTTAATAATTCTATCTAAGCAAACTAATATATTTAACATTAATGAATAAATTTCTTAACTCAAATTACGCATTGAAATCTTATAGAGGTTTACTAAATTTTATAATTTCCCTTATCCTTATTATAGAGTAGATAAACTCTCAACCCTCTGTTTGTTTTTTTGTTTTTGGTTTTACGGCTCAAAGACTACAGTGGTCATGCTGCGCCGGGACCTACAGTTTTCCGAGGAATCCGAACCTCTTAAGGCCTAGGGAACCAAACCCCGGACCACAGTGTGCAGTGCGATCTTTATGAGATCTCTGAGTACTCAACCCTCTGTAAAAACATGTTGTGCACAAGGTCTACCGTAGAAATATCTTCTGAATATATTTTTAACGTCAAAGAACAATTTCCATTATCATGTACAATTCTATACAAAATGAAATTTGAAATTCTGAGATCATTTATTTTGAAAAAAAAGCAAAAAAAAAAAGCCTGTTTTCCGGGGGGGGGGATTACAATTCCAGAGGGGATCAATCAGGGTCGCTGAGTGCCAAAGCTGTAACCCATGACCTGGGCAGTAACATGGATATTTTTTCTTTTTGAGGAGGGGATTGAGCCACTATAAAAACGCATTTTTTTTAGTTAATTATTTTACAAGCTCACTGCCGAAAAGGGAAACTAGGCTACCATTATTATTTTTTTTTCAATAATCGAATCATTATAATGAAGATACCGTACCACCACATTTAATGTCACAAATTCTTGTTAATCTGATTTAGAGAACAATTTTCTGGCCTTCCGACTAGCAGGGAGGGGTCCGGGAACCCGTAGCATAAGTCCTTACCAGTGCGGTCCCCTGGACTTAATCGGAACTTCTGGTGCAGCCAGGGACGACGCGAATATTGGGGACACGTATTGGATATATATCTGAAAAACGTACGCACCCTTATTACCATTTAAAAATGGAGGTAAGAATATGCTTTTTGATCCCACTTTCATATTAACGCCGGATATCAAAGGATACACATACAGAGCTGAAGTTGTTAAAGTAGCGAATAATGTGTGGCATTGGCGCACCAATTTCCTGTTTTTGAAAACTCTGCTCTTTTATTATCCAATTCTCAAAGATGTTGCTGTAATAGTTGTAATTAGATACCAGCTATGACTTCTCTGAATTGTTTCGGATTGTAAATCTGAAGAAAAAACATTTTTTTGTATTAATTTACTATTTTATCACGTTAAATAAAATTGTCAAATAAATTTTTTTTGGGGCCCCCCCTCTTTACGTTGGCCCCGCGAGCCCTTGCTATAATCTGACCCTTGTTGTAGCCCCTCTCGTCGCCCCTGGCCTCACCCCCCCTCCCCGCTAGTCCAAGCCAGCTATAGCTCCTTCCTTAATAAAAAATTTATTTACTTATTTTCTACAGTTCAAATACTGACACAATTGTCATATAGATTTTTACTTCTTTAGCATGCAAATACATATATACATATACACGTATACAATATTTATGTGCGTATACAATATATATACATGTATACAATACATATGTGTGTGTACAATATATACATACACATGTATACAATATATAGGTATACAACATATAACGTATACAGTATATGTCTGTTTAAAAATGCAACATCAGGGAAAACATCCTTCTTTTCAAGTATGAATTGAATTATGGGCTTTAATTCATTACGAAGGTTTATTATATATATTTTTAATTGAATTATTGATTTTATTACTTATGCCTTTAGTAATTTATCGCAATGTATTGTTTTAAAATTACTATTTGTCGTCTTGATCAGGTGCTTCTAACTGGGGCACAACTTGCACACTCGCATGCTATGGCCCTCGCGATAGGTTTGCACATCGCCAATCCTATCAGAATGTGAAACCAGGCAGAATAGCCGCTCGCTGTGCTGCTAAGATGATTTCGATTCGGCCAGTGTGAAAGAATTCATTCTACAAAGTGAATTATTTTTCCCACCTATATATATGAACATATAAATATCACACTGTAGGCGCATGGAATTTCTATTTTTATAATTTATTCCTAATGCCAGTTTTAAATAATTTTATGGATTATACTTTTAATACAAAAAAGTAATTTTTTACTCTATGAATAATTAATTATCAATGATAACTATCATTCTAATATAACTTAATAATAATTAAGCAAATAAAGTAATGAATATCTTTCATATATGAGGTTTTCCATCCATGATTTTTTCGTCATCCAAAACGATTAAGCGTCTATCGATATTTTCTGTGACTTCATTTAGACATCGATTCATTAAGGTTGGAAAGCCAAATATCGCCATTCTTCAGAGTTAAGCTCAATACAAAGAAAGAGAGTGAGAGAGAGAGAAAGACAGAAAGAGAGGGAGGGAGAGAGGGCACTAATTTATTGAAATATAATCATTTGTTTGAGTCAAAAGCACGTGATTACCACAAGTACAATTAAAACAACAACAAGGGGTTACTTGGGGAGGAGAAATGAATTAAATAATAGGTTTCCGGGACAAGTATTTTTAAGGTTGTCAATTAGTCTAGTCCAGTTTGGCAATATACTGTTTAAAAATAGTTAAAGTAAATGGTAGGCATCTTAAATTTCAAATATTCCATTTTCACACGTTCAACTCATCGGCAGTCGACTATTTATAACAGCCTTTTTATCAACTTTAAGCAGAAATATCTGCTTAAGAAACAAAACTTTCATCTACAGTGAGTTAATGAAGTCCTCGTGCTCTTTTAAACGATAAAACATTATTATATGAGAGGCGTAAAATTAAAATAAATGCAAGATTGGATTACTAAAATATTATAAAGTATTTTTATGTTTTGTAATAGGCTGTTTTGTTCGTTTGGATTTTTATGGCGCAAGAGGATCTGGGCTATACTGCGCTAAAATTGTAATAAGCAGTTATAAGTTATTCCACATGTTCCCCCAGCTTTTGAAATCTTACCATTTTAAAGTTGATTGGTGGCGACGGCCATCAAAGAAGCTACCTCGTAAAAATTGTATTGTTTCCCACCTGTGTATACAGCTCTTGCAAGTGTTCACCATAGATTGCCTGTGGGGTTTAAATCTGGACTGTAAGGTCGCCAGTCAATAATGTGGACACCGTTTTCTATAAACCACTCAAAGGTTGAATTAGCTGTATGGATTGGGGCATTATCGTGTTAAAGCATGAAGCATGGCCCTCCGATTTCTGCTGAAAATGGTAGCAAGTGCTCATCAAGTAGGTTTTGATAATCTTTAGCATTCATATGAGTATTTAAGAACGTAATATTTGCTTTTCCTTACCATTCAAAGCCTGCCCAGATCATAATAGAAACATCCCCACCGTGTCGTGTCGAAAAGATTTGTTCTTCTTTGCGCAAGTCGTGCCAATAAAATTGCCAGCCATCTGGCCCATCCAAATTTAATTTCTTTTCGTCGCTGAATATTACTATTCTCCAGTCTTCTTTCCAAGCTATTACTTGATGCGCAAATTTCAGTCTCTTTCCTTTGTGTTTTTCAGATAACTTTGGGGTAGCCTTCCTTTTTTCTATCTTAAACAGTGCACTGTCTTCAGGGTCCTAAACAGCATTGACGTTGAGATTGGAATGTCCTTTCGACGTGCTAAAGCACCCAATGAAGTTAAACCAGATTGAACCCCCTTAACAATTATCCTTGTTTGGCGAGAGGTCAGTTTAGCAGACCTCCCGGGGGATTTTTTTGTACCGTAAGCATCCTCTAATCGAATAAAATTGTTCACCATATTATGTGATCGTTTCAAACGTTTCGCTATTTCTCTATTCGACTTTTCACATTCCTTAAAAGGTTTAATCTGGCCTTTTTCCTTTTGGTAAGCTAATTTTTGTGACCTTAATTTTTGTAACCCTGCTTCCTTTTTTGGTCATTAAATCGATACTATACTAAAAGTAACAGTTAAAAACACATTCTACAGCTCAGTGACGTCGAAAGCACATGTCAGGACGCAAATTTGCATAAATGAGAAATAATCACACGGTATTTTGGAAAGAAATCTAAGGTGGACCTATTATTTTGCAACACCTCAATACTAAAAAATTTCGCATTTCTTAAAAAAATCATTTTCTTTTTAGCATATTTCACTGTGTTATTATTACATACTCTAATACGAGACCACTGAAATTTTTTGGGAGATTATTTGCATATTTTTATGAAGAAAAAGTTATTTTTGTGGATGGACTTATAATTATGCAACGCACTGTAAATAAATACTTGTTTTTATTACAAAGGTAACGTCAAAAATGTCGGTGTTTCGCCAGATTTTCTTTTTCGTGAGTTCAACCATAATATATTGCATAACCTCTGCTTTAGCAAATAATGGGCATCAACTTTTATTTAACTAATGGACTTTACTCAACGTTTAAATAAAGTTATCTCAATTTAGGATTTAGCAGAGTAAGGTTTGAGCTTGAAATTTCGCGAGATCTAGTGAATGTCACTTTTATAACTCATTTTTCTCTCAATAATTATAACTCTTTTCGGTGTTACTTGGACTGACAGTGATGAGTTAATTCTTTTGAGTAACTCACTAACTCTTCGCGCATCTTCATACATCTGTGAGCCGTAGCTAAAAACGGGAACATTTTAGGGGAAAGGGGGGAAAAAAAGTCTAAATTTCCCTTTATCTTTTTCTTACAGAATGCAGCTAAATTGGACTTGACCAGTTCCTTTATTCCCTGAAAAACCCTTATCAGTGTTTATATTTGTCCAATCACTACGTGTTTTCCCTAACCTGCAACAGTGGGTCTGCCATTTCTGCTCTGCTTGATAAGCACCGTGTACACGTGTTTATAGCGACAAAAACGTGTGGACGTTTCAACGAACTAAGCCTTTTATTTATTTACTGTTTGTATATAGAAGATGGTACGACGCACCGTCACGACTTTAAAGAATCGCTGTTTCGAGGTTCTTGCTGAAAACATAAACGGTCTTTTAGTGGACTTGGAAGACCAAAATAAATGCCTCTTGAAGAAGCTTATCCGTAAGTGATTTCATATTTTATTTCTAAACTATAATATTTTTTCAAACTTATGTATCCTTTAGAAATAAGCATTGGCGTACGCAGTAGTATTTTGACGGGGGTTGTAACCCCCCATTGCAATGAAATTTTGTATATTTAACATAGGAATATGTGAGTTGCAGCTCTGCAACCCCTCGCCCTACCAACTTTCTGCTTACACCTATCTCAATAAGCATTCCTGTTTGGTAATAGAGTGTTAGGGTCATTGCTTAAGGAATAACTTAAGCTGCCTCTTGGTGAATAGATATAATGCTCACAAGGCAAGAAAAATCGCTCAATTAACACAACAATAGAAAATAATTTACGTACATTATGGCATAACTGGCCTTGAGGTATCTGGAGGAGCTAAGCTACTCAACCCCCTACCCCCGATTGCGCCAATGTGTTTTTGTTTGTTTTAAATCCATCAACCAGTTTTGAGAAATAATAAAAATTTCGAATTTGGTTTTAGGTTTTTATACTATTTACAACCGAACTTCGTTAAGACAAATTATTTTTAATACGAACCATTTTTTGAAGTCCCGTCTGAATGTATAGCATACTATCCTTTCCTAATAAAACGAATTATTGTTAACGCGAACAGATTTTCTGTTGCCCTTGGTGTTCGTCTTAACAAGGTTCGGCTGTAATATATTATTACTATATATGAATGGGTGATAGCTCAAAAAGATCCAAAACCCAAAATTGTGTTTTGTGATGCTCCTTCGTAAAAATTTTGTTGGGCCTACCATGATGACATATCTCTGTATAAATTCACCAAAATGTTTACTATGACCAGCGAGAATATCACTAGCGTACGCAGGGGAGTGTTGATGGGGTTGTAACCACCCATTGCAATGAAATTTTCTACATTTAACTTAGGAATGTGTACATTGTGGCTCTGTAACTCCCCCTCCCATTAAGCATGTAACCCCAGCTTACGAAAGTTTTACGTACGCCTACGGAGAATATATAATTATATATATGTACTTTTTTGTCTTGTTTAATGATGAAAATTGCATAGGTAGATAGATATTAGCAATAAGACGGGTTTGTACTCTACATTTCATATATTCTTCGGGTTCGGATGAGCACGTGATCATTAGATGAATGCGACTGCAATTATCACAAAAGGTAGGGGTGTTGATTGATTGATTGTTTGGCTTTTTTATGGCGCAAGAGCATCTGGGCTATACTGCGTTGTGTTGGAAATATTAATAGGAGTTGTTTATATCGAAATTCTAATAGGCATACAAGTATGTGATTCGTTTTCGAGAATTGTAGAAATACGTGTATATGAAAATGCGAAGGAAATTAAATCGTGTAGTTGGGTAAATTGTTTTCATAAATAACTAAGGCTACAAATAGATAACTAAGGATATAAATATGCTCATTAGATAAAAAGTTACACTGTGAGAAATCTTTGAAATATGAAGTTAAGTAAATTATACTTGAAATTTAAAAATGGTTGCTGAGTACGACTTACTTTTGGGATCACCACGCTCGTAATTTTCCAAATATTTGAATGCGGTTTATTAACATAATCCAAGGAATTTCGTTTCAAAAATCAGTCGTAAAACTTTTTTCTTTTCAATTTAAAGGTTGTGAGCCCCTTAATGGGCGTTTCCCCTCAAATATGTCCAAAGTCAAGCAAAATACAATCTAGTCGAACATTTTAGTAAAGATATGTAGGAGGATAAAAGTAGTGCATTTTTAAATTTAAGTTAATTTTGCTCAGAATTTCTTTTTTGTAATTTTTTCAAATTCAAAATGATAAGGCTTTAAAACCATTCAAGATATCACCTTGAAATTTTTTAGGTATATGTATATACGTGCACAAACTGCCTGAACAGAATTTTGATATTTTAATTTTAAGTACCCATTTTATCCTATTTTAATTTTTCTCACTGCGAAGTGTTGATAAAATATCAATTATTTTTTTAACTGATTCTATGGAAGCAAACAGAATTCCTTCATGCAGATTTTATTTACTTCATTTTTAACAAGATAAAATATTACAATTAACAAATTGTAAAAACCATAAAGGCAAGTATAAGAAATTGTTAAGTCCTTTTTCAGCATATCGTAAATTTCTCTTCAAATGTAAGTCAGCTACAAAATATTTTTTTGCCGAAGATCAATACTGTAGGTCCGATTAATTTACATTCAAAAAATTAATTTTTAATAAATAAATAAAAATTCTGAAAGGGGGACCGACCCCCGCAAGAAAAACTCTTAACGTTAAAATCAGCTCAAAAATATTAATAGTTAAAAATAATTCTATATTCCATATATTTTTTACGAAGTTATTTGGAAACACGGATAAGATCATCCATTTCGGTGAATGTACATGTCTTTTGAAAAACGTATGATATTTGAAACACTCATCATTCATTTGATGCATTCCTGGAATGGAATGCTTCCATCTTATCCTACATCATAGGAATTTTAATTCCCATTCAGTAAATCGGAGTTATCATTCAAGGGAAAGGGACTTAACATGAGATTATTCCAGCAGTGTATCAAATTATTAAGACCAAATCACTGAACGAATCTCATTCATGATGGATAGGCAAAAACTTTCATTGATTCGTTCAAATGAGCAATTTGGCTCACCTATAGATGGATTATTCCTTTAAGAGTGAACGCATTGTTAGCTTCATCCGCTATAAGCTATAATCCTTTCTTTTTTCTCACCGTACCCTTACGATAAATGTGTTTTAGGTGTTTTTCTTATACTAATATTCATCACAAGATACTAATATAAATATGAGAATGATAAAAATAATTTATATAGTGTTTTTCTCCTCTAATGATTTCAACAATATTTTTTATTGCATATGTCAATAATAATACCAATTATTCTCATTGCAAAAAAAAAATAATAATAATATGAATCTGCGCTTTTTCTTCCAAAGAAAGGAACTGGTCTCATCATTTATTTCAAAGAATAAAGGGTCCGCTACTGAAAAACCATGCATCATTCTTCATCAACGGGCACTTAGAAGAACTTGCCTTACATCGATTTTCTTCGGACGAGACGGAAGAAATAATACAGATCTTGAAAGTACAAGGCGAAGTAAGTTTTACACGCATTTTATATGTTATAAAAATAGTTAAAAAAAAAAGGTATAAGTGCATGATCTAATAGTTTACTCATTCAACTTTAATTTCAATATTCAGCTTATTTACTTCAGTGAACTGATGATTTTTTCTCATTTTTTTTTTCTATACTTAAGATCAGACATTCCTGTTGAGTTTAAACGCTGAACTTCTATGGGAATTTAGTTGTAATAGGACATGTAAGAGACTCTAAATCAGCGGCTGCCAACCGTTTTCCACTCCCGTACCCCTTCATTGGGTCCTTGATTTGTGAGCATAACCCCGCCAACCCGCCTCGGTGATTTGGCTGCGTTGTTTGAGCATCATGTCTTGGATTACTGTGCCGACTTCGGCGGCCACCTTTCCCAACTCTCTCTCCTCCCCTAGCCCCTTACCGAATGCGAACATGCTAAAATTGTACTGTAGGGACCAGTGCTGGATGCGACCCTTTCCATTCTACTAATTTCTTTCAAGAAGATTTTCTACTTTATTATGCATGAAATGGACTAGAAGTTTGAAAAAATTCACAGAACTCAAGTTATACCTTGGTTTTCTTTGGCACTATATGATTTTTTTCTTATTTCGTGCAGAGGGCTAACTAACATATTTTGGCATATCTCATCAATGGTTCAAATATTTTTTTATTATCCTAGTTCACAATATGCATAGTGCTTATATATATATATGTATATAAAATGAAACTAAAAATATTTCTTTATCATTAGAGTTTGCTAATTTAAAGCTAAAATTTCATTTTTTTCATACAGTTCTCAAAATAAATGATTTTGTACATTTTGTTAACGAATATGTCTTAGCTACAGTAATTCGTTAAATAAATTAATAAATATAGCCTCTTTCTTTAAAAAAAAAAAAAACCCTCTGAACGAGATTGGTTACCTTAAATTTCCAAAAAAAAGTATACTTCAAATATCTTTTTTTTCTTTATTTATTTATTCGCTACTCACTGGCATGATTAGAGCTGTGCTGGTCACTAGCGGCACTGTTGTATCCGGCACAATACCTCATAAACCCTTCATACCCATCCCTTCAAACAAAAAAAGTTTGTTTTTTTTAGTTAGTGAAGTCCTTGGGTTAGCTCAATAGACACACAATTCAAATCAATGACATTTATAGGCTTTTATTTTACAATTTATTTCAATTTTTAATAATAGCAACCTCACATCGAAACAAATAAACGCAGCATTAAAATAATATTTAACCGCATTAACTTACGATAAAAATTCATAATACAAGTCTTCAAACAGGGCCATAGGCGTAGGCAGAAAGTTCATAAGGGGGTTATAGGCTTAATGGGAGGGGTTACAGAGCTACAACTCATATATTCCTATGTTAAATATACAAAATTTCATTGCGATGGGGGTTACAACCCCTCCCATTGCTCCCTGGCTATGCCTATGAATCTGGCTCTTTATAATTTCGATGTGATCCTTAAGCTTGTTTCATGGAGCTGAGTTTTATAAAATCAGGTTTAAATGAAGACAAATACAATCAAATCAGGGCAATGGCGCACCCAGTAGGAGGCCGAGGGGGCCCGGAACCCCCATTGGATTAAACAAAGCGAAAAATAATTACTCAAATAGACACTGGTCATTTCTTCTTTTAAAGTAAGATTGACAGTAGTGACGATCCCAACGACATTTCCCTGAACTCTGGTAACGTTGATGAGACTGCTCTTGAGAAAAGCAACAGCAGTGGCCCGCGACTGTCTTCAAACAACTTTGTAAGAGGTAAAGGTAGAGCAAAACATAATATCAAACACAGTTGAAGTGGAAATTCTGACTGCAGATATTTTTACTTATGTGAAGAAATCTAACCTCACTGAAGAAGGTAGGATAACAGTGCTGAAAAATCTTTGGGAACCATATGCAAATTGAAATTTTCCCACGACTATCATTGGTGCGGTATTAAGTCAAGGAAAACCTCACCACAGGCGAAATTTCTGCTTACCTTGACTGAGTAAGCATAAGTATATAGCTTACTCAAAGGTAGAAGTTAGTGCTTATTGAAAATTTTGTGTTCTCTTTGCACCACATAAAGTCGATTTAAGATCGACACAAGCCAAGGATCAATTTGTTTCAAATGGATTTAATAATTGAAAGACCTCGGAGAAGTTCAACCAACGTGAATCTTTTATTTATCACACGGATTCGGTTTTCATAGGCGATGATTTTTTAAGGGTCGTGGAAGAGAAAAAGGCTTCTGTGGATGAAGTAATGGACAGAGGGCAAGCAAAAGCAAGTTTTGCAGAATAGGGTTATTCTTAAACCTATTATCAAAACGGTAATTTTTTATGGAGGACAAGGGCTGGCCATTGTAAAATTTTACGAACATAATCTAGTACTACTTCTAATGATTTAAGTATCTTGCACTGTAGAATTATTAGTAATATAATAATGATAAATGCACACAAAAGGACAAGGGCGGATCCCGAAATTTTTCAGCGGGGGAGGGGGGCTGTGGTTTGTTCCCTATTCCCACTTTTAGCCAAGTGTCCCGTACTTTTCATATTATTTTCCATGATATGATCCCAGCTCGTGGGCGGGGGTAATTTTCCCATCTCCTTGAATCCGCGCTTAAAAGAGACAACCGTAATTGATATGGCCTCTGACCATTTTTTCCATCTGCCCCCTCCCTTGGGAATATTTTGGGTGCGCCACTGCGACAGGAGCTGCGTCAAGCGTACTGCAGTATTTGTTCTTAATATACGGCTACACACGTAAGATTGATATTAATGACGCATGAGATTGAATGTGGGCGGGGCTAGTAACAACCACCTATATCAATCAAATTTTATGTCTACGCCCATTCTTTCTCTTTCTTCGTGTCGAGAGTAAGCTATTGGACTTCCGTGCAAGTGTCTCTCTGTTAATCGAAATATCATAAATTTATTTTGTGTTTTCATTTTAGCCCCTTATTTTTTTCGTGTTTTCCACCAATATCAATATTATTTTAACGTACTCCCAACAGAACCGCAGCTTACCACAAATTGGGAACCGCGGCTCAAAATAATTAATAAATTCAAAATGTTTTGAGATCACAGTCTGCAAGTGTGTGTGACAAACTTACTTTTAAATTTTCTTTATATTCCGGATAGCGTGCAATTCCTAGAACGTGAATGCAAAATTCGAATGTTTTTCCTTTTTTTAAACCTTTGTTTACCGGTGCTAATTGACAATAAAAGATAAACAAGAAATAATATTATATTCCATTTGGATAACTAATAAAAATTTCTGTAATTTGCAATTTAGAAGGATGTAAATATATGGACAAACTACACGAATCTGTAGAAAATCACTTCATTTAAAAAATTATGTTTAAACAAATATTATTTTTGCTTCACAGGGTATATTGCGTTTAAGCCTCATAGGGTCACGGTGTCCGAGCTATCAAGAAGCCACGATACTGCGTTTGGCCGAATCTCTACCATGTACTTTAACGTGCTTGCAGTTCTGGATGGTGGAGTGTTCCGAAAATATTTTGGGCATCGTCGCAGGCAACTGCCCTAATCTTCAGAAACTACATCTTACCGACTGCACAGGAGTCACGGACGCTGGGATAGAGGCACTATTTGTAAATGCAGACGAAAGTCCAAATAATGCATTGCAATTTCTTGACTTGCGTGGCACATCGGTAACAGAAGTGGGCATTATAGTTGCATTAGAATATTGCCCACATATGACTGAACTCCTTCACAAGCACTTAGACAATGCTATTGCATATGCATATTATTGTTTACTGTTACTTCCTTTACCGTTCCGGACCTTCAACCTGAAAACTTTGGCTGTCCATACTGGCCCTCCGGTATCACTAATCTTTCTCGAAGCATGGCAAGCGTTATGTCCTCATGTAGAAAATTTGAGTATTAAGAATATGGAAACCCAAGACGAGCTGAGTATTTGCAGTAGCTTCAAGGACCTAAAGACAGCCAGTTTTCACAGTTCAGAAACAATTTCTTTGTCTTCCTTCCTTGAAACTAGGGGATCGGAGTTGCAGAGCCTTTCAAGCTGTGGTCGCGAGACAGTATCTATTGCTTCCGTTATGAAATTTTGCCCAAATCTGGTCTTCTTAAGTTTATCTAACCCACATCTCGGAAGCTCCGATGCAGTTGAAGACACCACATACTCGATGGCGAAGTTGCGAACCTTAAGGATCATGCATATGAATATTGATACTGCAAAACGGGAGATGCGATCCTTGTTTCTCAGCAGCCCCAACATAGAAACTATTAAGCTTCGTCATGTTTCAGGATTTACTGATGATTTTGCATCACTGGTTGCCATACATGATACCGTCCACTTACGTAACTTACGGTTGTTGTGTTGTGACATTGACGTGTCAACTTTAAAAAGGGTTATCATGGGGTCCCCTGACTTAACTTGTCTATCGATCAGTCGTTGTCAGTTTATTTCACGTCAGCAAGGAATATGTTTAGAGCAGTTGAGGGATGGGTTAACTGTACACTATGAAATGGAATTTTCTTTTTAGGAGATTTTCCTATAAAATATAACTCCCTCATTTCGTCTTATATTTTTAGTTTTCAATGCATTTTGGGTTTATAAAATTTTATATAAGGAACTTATATAAGCGGCATTGACTTATATGATCTAGGTTCGCTAATGTATATATTAAAAATTTAGAAATGAAATAACTAATTAAATTGAATACGCACACAAATGTTGTGGTTTTTGTTTTTTATCAACCCGAATGTTGAATTCTATAACCATAGGGAAATCATGACTGAATTTTTCTGTAGTATAAATCCACGGTCCTTGAAAGTCCTTGAATTTTTTTGCCAAGTAAGGACCTTTGGCGGTGGCGTGTGCGTGTTATTAAATGATATTTACAGATATATACATTGATCCATTGATCACACTGAATGATACTAATTAATCCTTAATACATTTATTTACAACATTAACTATTAAAATATATTAACATGCTGAATAAACTACAGCACCAGCTTTCTCGTTAACGTGTTTACAGTCTGCCTATCACGCTCGAAGTCACCAGCTACCAGTTCTCGTCCACTGATCCCTTCTTCTGTGTTCTGTTTCAACCAGGACCTTTACCTTGTGAGTAAGAGGCATACGTCTCCTACCTGAATGCAACTATGGCGGTCGCTACAGACCCTTGAAAATTACTTGAAAACTGCCAAAATGTGGAGAACGAAAAGCAATTCTTTAAAAGTAATCGAGTAGTTAGTCTTAAAGGAGAGAATACAAAAACATAATGTCGATAATTAAAAGTTAATAGGTTTCATATTTATAATAAATTCTAAATCAATATATATTATTTATAATTAAAATTTTCTTCGCTTGACGGAATTGGACGTTGAAGACAACACAGTCCTAACTGCCGATTTTGAAATGGTCCGGTTTTTAAAAAAGTTTGGCGAAATTCCGTAAAGAAGTATTGTGTATGCGAATTTTTCATTGCTCCAATTTGAGATATGACGGTTGGTTAAGGATATGGACTCTTCATCACGAAACCACGTAAAAACAAAAATTATAAAAAAAAATGCCGTTAGAGGCAGCCGCAAATTGAATCTCTCTGTTCGGCGGAACAGATCGCTGCCACAAACGCTGTGGCTCCGGTTCCAGAATTTCAGGAAATAGGCTGATTAAAAAAAAAGAAAACAAATGCCACCAGGGAACGCTACCACTTTTTTCCTTTCCTCCTTTTTTTCTCTAACGGACCACATCAATCGTTGATTCATGCTTGTTTGCGAGTTTAACAGCGCATGGACAACAATGGTCATGCTGCTTCTGGATCTACAGTTTTCCGAAGGTTCAAAACCTCCTAGGGCATCAGCCCTGAACAGTGAGCAGTTTGACGATATTTTTGGAGGGGGGTACCGTTGAGAATCGAACCAGGGATAACGGCGCGCTAAGCGAACATGTTACCACTGCACAGCCCAATGTTTACTCATTACAAAATTTAAGGAATTTATTCATTAACACTAAATTTTTAGTCTGCTTAGATTGTTAGCATCGTTAAATATATTAATAAAATATACGAAATGTAAGCCCCCTTGTAGAGAAGCGTCTAACTACGGCCTTGAATCGTACAGAATATTTTCACCATCGACGCTAGGATGTGGTGAAAAAGGCCCAAATTTGTCAAAAAGGAGAGCAAATTTTTAAAAGGTGACGTATTTTTTTTTTACTCTTTTTTAAATTATAGTCAATCTCTAGATTGCGCCAATCCGCTTTCTGGCGCAGTATAGCCCAGATGCTCTTGCGCCATAAAAAAATCCAAACAATTTTTTTTAAATTATAGTCAATCTCTACTATAAGATTCCGTCAATCCACCCTCTGGCGCAGTATAGCCCAGATGCTCTTGCGCCATAAAAATCCAAACAAACCAACCAACCAATCCACCCTCCTTAGGAAAGCACACCATCCCTACTTTGCCTAGACTTAAAATTATAAAAAATTCTGTAAAACGCAGCTACTTTCCCCAAGCAGGGGAAAAATAAAAAATTTCGTCATCAAATAAAATAAATCATTCATAAAATATTGTTATTTTATAATAATGCATAAAAGGTAATCATGAATTAAACTATAATTCACTAATACATTCATGAATGCACCCTCCTCCTAAATCCCATAGAACACCTATGGGATGAATTAGAACGTCGACTACGAGCTAGGCCAAAATGGCCCACATCAGTGAAAGAGCTGACTACTATTCTTTTGCAAGAATGGCATGCAATTCCCACTGAAAAATTCCAGAAACTAGTAGATAGCCTCCCAGATAGAGTGGTAGCCGTCATTGCAGCAAAATATGGCCCCACTTCATACTAATTTTTGACTTCTTGTTGGTTTGTTGTATTTTTATGGCGCAAGGACAACAATGGTCATTCTGCACCAAGCAAGGTTTTTGACTTCTGTAAAGGAGAAGCAAAACATGCAGGTGTACGGATACTTTTGATCCTTATTTGCATAAATCTGGAATATTTCATTTTCAGAACAGGGGTGTTTGGTAATTTGGAATACAACAATTTGTGGAAAACCCCCTTATCATCCGCGGTGGCGCAGTGTGGTAACGCGTTCTCCTAGTGCGCCGCTAATCCGGGTTCGACTCCCAGCAGTGCAAAAAGAACGCTTACTCAGAGATCTCATAAAGATCGCACTGCTCACTGTAGTCCGGGGTTTGGTTCCCTAGGCCTTAAGAGGTTCGGATTCCTCGGAAAACAGTAGGTCCCGGCGCAGCATGACCACTGTAGTCTTTGAGCCGTAAAACCAAAAAACAAACAAACAAAATAAACCCTTTATCATCTAGCAACATTCAGAGAATTAGATTTGTTTGTTTGTTTGGCTTTTTTATGGCGCAAGAGCATCTGGGCTATACTGCGCCAAACAGAGAATTAGAGAAATACGGCTCACTATATCGTCGATAACTTTCTGAATTTTCAAGATATCCCACTGGTATTTTTTTTAAGTTTCCCTATACTACTGACTACAAAATTATGAAAGACAGTTATTCATATTTTTCGCGCATGCGCAGTAAAAAATTATTTTCTTCAAATGCTCATATCTCATCGTGTATTCAATATATTAATTTCTAATTTAAGTATAATATTTTTCTTGTACGTTGACAAATGTTCTGTAAGTTTTGTGAAATTTGACTGAAAATTGTGGATATTATAAGCAAAAAATATGTGACAAAATTTGGGTTTTCTTAAAGAAACGTTTCTATCTTCATGAATATACATGTTTGTTTTACAAAAATAAACACACGCATTAAGCATAGCTGGTTAAATATTTTCTGAAAGTTACAAATAATTTCCAGCTTTTTATGATACAGGGTGATCAAATATATTTTTTCACTTTGTCAATATGTGGGTGGTCCCCTAAATGCATAAATCACCGAAACTTTATTGGAAAGTGCGCATTTATATATACCTCCAAAGTTAGAGAATAATTGGCCGAGTAGTTTTTTAGAAATTCGAAAAAAAATAAAAAATCCAAATTGTCTGGATACTTTTGGGCATATAGTGATATGTTCCTATTGTTCGCAAAAAATATTTAACAACCCGCATGGAGTGAATTTTATGTTCGTTCTTTATGATGATTCGTACCGTGAAAATAATGGCATTGCTAAAAATTGAAACTAAATCGTACTTCAGAGAAATGCTGAGAAATAGGAGAATAAAATTAAAGACTTTTTGCAGATTTTGGGCGTGAATAGTAACTTTCAAGGTCCAAAAATCGTTTTCAAAAAAATTAAGGATTTTCATGGACCTTACGAATCTTGGAAAGGTCAGAGATCTATCCTTCCGGATTTTGGAATTCGGAACAGTCCTATATTGTAATTAAAAATACGCAATAATTCACGTAAGGTAATAAAATTCGTAATAATCTTACCCTTACCAATGAAAATGTGATTTTTTTTTTTTACTTGAAGAGAATTTCATCATTCTATGCAGAGCCAATATGATTTTGCTTCAATTAAATATGATTTACATATCATACCTTAACTCGATTTTCTGATAACTGTGGATATTCTATAGATAAGTCTAAATTCACAGATAAACACCAATGTCTAGAGCACATATCGAGATCTCAATATATTTGTATAGGGATATGATTCGACTTCTTCTACTAGAATTTCAATGTGGAATGCTTAATGTTATAACTATTAACATATAACTATTAACATTGTCCCAGAAAGACATAGTATAGTCGGTGCCGTTAAAACGAATATTAATGATTCCATCAAGTGCTATTCGGTTAAAGGAGTATTCTGTTACCCTTGCAAACGAATACATAGCTACATAGATAAACTTCGAGACAAAAGTTTGGCAATTTTTGAAAAAACAGAGGGAGTGATTAAAAAAACATAAACAATCATACACTGTACAAAAAGAACATATATTTTTTTCATTAATTTAGAATGCATTGGTTACATAATATTTCTGTAGTTTAAAAAATGTATGACATTTTAATGCGAATAAAAAAGAAAATATACACCATATTCGAGACAAAATTATGTCAATTTTAAAGATCTAGGCAAAAAATATGGCAAATTTCTTATTAGCAGATTGCTATTTTGTAAATTTATGCAAATAAGGGAGCTTACATAGATACCTATGTAATTTCCATAAGGAAACAGATAACTATTGATAAATGTTTTGATAGTCAGGCTACGTATGAGAAGTTAAACTTAAAATGCCGCCCTCACAACAAATTGCTCAAGCTACTCGTGAATTGATAAGCGAGAAATTGAAAAAAAAAAAAAAATGCCGAGGAACTGAACCTGAAGGCAAATTCAGTCAACAAAATCATAACGAAGTATGAGAAGACAGGAATTTTTACTGTACTTTCAAGGTGGAAAACGCATATCCACAATGACAGAAGTTAAACATCTTATCAGCATCATTCAGTCATCCAGAAAGGAAACAGACAGTCAAATTACAGCTAAATGGAATAACATCGCAAAATAAAAGTTTCAGCAAAAACAGCAACTCGCAGAATGAAAGAGAAAGGTTATCATTTCTGCACTGCTATGTGGAGGTCTCTGCTCACTACAACACTGAAGAAAGCACGACTTTCCTGGGCCAAAGAATGTGAAACCTGAAGCACAGAAGATCGAAAAAAGGTTGCTTTCAGCGACGAAAGCGTATTTTGTCCGTCAAGTTTCTTGAATAATTAAACTCTGTTTATATTTTTTACACAGTCTGCACTCGAACATCTGGTTGGGTTTTTTTTCCAATTTAAAATATGCCGTGAAAGTCTTTGTGAAAGCCAAATAACCAATAATTTCGTTAAAACTAAATCGATAAATTTTAATGTAATTATTAAACACGGAAGAGTATGCTTATCATGAAAATAAAAATTTCGTGAAATATGAATGAGCACCTTTACTCGTAAAAATACAAATGCAGCGAAATATAAAGAAATGTTCTACTCATGAAAATGATCATTTATAAATTAAATATTCAAAACATAAAATTTTATAGCAATGTGTGCACGTTATAAATGAAAAGTTTATGTAGTTCTTAAAGTTACGTCCTTTCCCACGAACTTGAGATGATACAAATGAAGAATTATCAAATGTTTGGGAAGAAACGTCAGTGTAGTTACAAACTAATCAAGCCTATTGTAGCATAAATTAATATTTTTCCGATTGAAATTGATTATAAACTATGGATTGCAATTTTAGCATTTCATTGCGTTCAGTTAGACCGATTGAAATTTCGTTTACAGTAGCATAGTTTATGATTTATTTATGTTTTTTAATAAGAATTTTGTGCTGACGAAGCAAATAAATTTCTAGAGGTTGTAAGAGGATAGCTATTGCACCTTGCAGAAAACTGACATTTCCTTCATATACATTTGACATTGCATTAGGAAACACACGGTATTTTTCGACAGCTGATGTTAAAACTGATTGTAAAATATTGATTAGTTTCGCATTACGTTATCGAGAAATCACGCAAATCGCTCATTCAGTTAAGAAACTATAAAAGTGAAAAATACCTGGCCTGCTTTTCTATAAGAAATGATCACCCTTTTTTTATTTTAAAAATGCCAAAGCAAAGCCAAACTTCCGCATTGGCGCTAAATGGCATAAATAAACTTCACCTCATCGAAAAACTCGTGATACGACTCGTCCGTGTGTAACAGAAAAGCTGCATTTCGGTGTTGATTTTAAAGATTCAAGAATTCGTTTCCGCACAAAAATTTTCCCGTTGCCACTGTTATTCATAAAGATTTTTCTACTCATACAGGTTTCGATTCATGGAGCGAGCTGCACTCAAAGCAGTTCCTTTGTTAGGAGTAACCACTATTTAACCACTGAATAGCAAGAGAGAAGCATTACCAACCTTGCAGCAAAATTCCATCACGAGGTGCCGAATCGAAATTTATCAATTTTTTCGGGAGCAGTGTTCGATTTACGTATAGGCCTAGGACCCTGTTATTTCTAATCTTCACATAGACCTTGGGGGAGCCATGTGTTATCCAAATTTAAGCATTAGCTTAACTTTGTTTATATTTATAAATGACCGTAAAATTCATTTCTGATAAACCTGAATAGAAGATAATGATCTTTGAAAAAAAAATCACGTATTATGTTGATCAAATATCACTAGTCACATTCTTTAGGGACCTATTCTATCATATAAGACTAGGGCCGCTAAAAGCCTTAAATCAGCACTGTTCCGAAGTCATTATTATTATGACTATAATCATATTGATCCTCGTGAAGGAAAGAAATTTTGGTACTTTTTGTTAGTAATTTGTTTTTGTATTGTACACTTCAGTATTTTTTACAGTTTTTCATTTAAAAAAAATAACTACTTGGTGTAGCCACCAATATAATTTGATACATACACTGGAGAAAAATAAAATCCCAACACCAAGAAGGAGTTGTGGTAGACAAACGAAATGTGGGAGGCGTGTTTGCACCTCTGAAAGATTACGCCTATTTAAATTTCGCGCTAGACGAATAAGAGTGGCGCTAGTAGCGCCACTATGATCATCCAAATCACGTTTGCTTTAAATAAGCGATGTAAACTTCGTGAGCGTTATTTATCGTCCGGATTGGACGTTGTGAGCTAGATTTGAGTCAGGAATGCCTTTAAGGAGACTAAGAAGGCAGTATCGGCAGCTTAATACGTTGGAACGAGGCCATCTAATAGAGCTACGAGAAGGTGAGTTTTCTTCCCACGATATTGCAGAAAGACTTGGCAATGATGTATCCACTGTGTATGAGTGTTGGCAGCAGTGGTCACGGGAAGGCACTGTCTCAAGAAGACCGGGGTCCGGATGCACACGGGCCACTACTGAGAGAAAAGACCGCCATATTCGCCGAATGGCTGTGGCGCAGTTTAATACTTTTTATTTTCAGAACGATTTACAGATCTCTGAAGTCATACCAGGATATCATACATACCGGGGTATGTGTGATATCATCTTAAGTATCATATCATACCAGGGTTTTAAAAATTAAATATATATATATGGCGATTATGAACTACATATCCTACATTTGGATGACGGATTCATTACAGTTTAATCAATTGACCCCTCTTCAAATATTTAATAACAGTACACTATAATTTTTTAATGCAGTTATCATTGACATCATCAATGCACCTGATTATCATGCACCGGAAGTGAAAATAAATTTATTTTCGTTTTGAAAAAATACTTTAATTTACAAATACAACATTTTCAACTGCCAACTTTGAACTTGAATTTTCGACTTTTGTACTCGCTTATCACGATTTGCCTCACTGTGCGCCGTTGTGATCCATGAAATTATATCCTAGTACGAAATAATACAATGGTGGATCAATTTTCCCAAAATCTCTGATCCATTTCGGGATTCGAGTTCATTATAAAAAATGCGCAAGGATAACAAAGGTCATGTCGAATCCGTACTTGCAATTTTCCGAGGAATCCGAACTTCTTAACGCTTAGAACACCAACACCCGGACCATGCCGTATCCAGGGGGGATCTTAGGGACCTGTCCCCCCGAAACACAATTTTTGTTGGGACTTGTCTGCGGTCTTGCATACTGTGGGATTGCATCGATACATGCTGTAAAAAATTTTGAATCCTACACCCCCGCCGCCCGAAATTAAATTCTGGCTACGGCGTTGAGCCGAACTACAGTGAGCAGTTAGTCGATAATCCCTTTTTTTGGGGATGCATCGTTGAGAATTGAATCCGGGATAAGCTACACCACCGCAAGACCTGATGTCAATTGATAATACCGCATAAATAGGAACAATGGAAATTCCACAAAAAAAAATTAAAATAATGCGGTAAAACTTACCAAATATCTTCATCTGTAACACAACGCTCTATATGGTTAATCATTACAATTTCAACGTTTTTCAAAGTAAAAGTATATATCGTACAAACTTCAGTAAGCATTATAATATGTACGAGTACATAAAACCCTTAATTATAAAGCGATTTTGTTAACGTAACCTTTTTCGGAAATAGAACAATTAGTTTTTTTTTATTTTATGTGTTTATGCCTTTCTTTGATGGATGCTCTCTAAATCACGTTAGTCGAGAAAGCAAGGAGTTGGGTGAAACGATAGGTCAGAGATCTTAAGTCTTTCCAGATTTTGGAATTCGGAACAGTCCTATATTGTAATTGAAAAAAAAGCATGAATTCGTATAAGTTGTTAAAATTCGTAATAATCTTAGCCTTGCCAATGAAAATTTTAACTTTTTTTTTTTACTTTAAGAGAATCTCATCATTCTGTGTAGAGCCAATATGATTTTGCTGTAGCTAAATATGATTTGCTTACCATACCTCAACTGGATTTGCTGATAAATGTGGATATTCTGTAGATAAGTCAAACAGACAAACATCCATGTCACCATACCAATTTGTCACCATTTTCGATAGGTCCATACTTTTCTTTCCACACACCTTGAAATAATCTTTTTTGCTTTTGTTTGTCCATGGTAATAATTTGTTTTAAATGATGATAATTATTTCACTGCGTAACTATAATTGCATCACTATTCTTGCACTACTGAACAAGTGCTATGACTGAAAGAACGACACCAGTATTAGCAGATGTCTGTCAAGGAATTGTAGATCGGAATTGCCAAATTTATCGATTTCTCCTTGAAATTATGGTTTTTTTAAAATAAAAATGCATGGTCGTTACTGCAACGTTACAATCAAACGAAATATATTATTTATTTCAGTTTATTTTTCTATGTATTCTTTAAGTGTTCGTTTCATATTTATGTTTTATAATTTATTTTTATATATTATACTTTATTTTCGGGACTCCAGTTGGTCGCTTGAAATTATGAAATGGGTTACTCGGTAACCAGTGTGTCATAGGCTGCCGAAGCCTGCGCTATAGACTAGGGCGGCAAATTTTTTTTTATAGTGTTTAATATAACATAATCAGTACTATGATATAAGCAGATCAATACCATACGATGATATAAGCAGATCAATACCATACGATGATATAATCAGATCAATACCATACGATGATATAAGCAGATCAACACCATACGATGATATAAGCAGATCAACACCATACGATGCTTTAAGTAGATGTTTTGCCGAGAAGAAAGCTAGACGTCATGCTTTCCATTTAAATACCAGTGTTCGATAGGCTTTTATTTTTTGCTAAAATTAAAATTTATTTCAATAAAATTGAATTTGATTTATTATATACCAAGAAGAGATAATACTTCAATATAAGTTAATATTGTTTAATGTTTATGTTTCAATTTATGAGTTTGTTTTTCAACATATTTATTGTCAATACAAAAATTTTTAGTGTATATTGAATGTGCAATTTTTGTGTTCCTACCACTGATTGGGGGAGGGAGCATACGGGTAGGAAGGGGAGGGGAGGCAAAAAGTAGCCTCGGAACAGCAAAAATAGCCTAGGGGCGGCAAAATGGTAAATCCGCCTATGTATTTGAGGTAAAAGCACGTGATTACCGCACTAACCCGGTACAATTAAAAAATAATAATAAGGGGTTACTGGGGGGAGGGAGAGATAAAGTAAATAGGAATTCAGTACCTTTAAGAATGGTAACTAGTCCTATGCAATTGGCGAGTATATTTCAGGGCTTACCTAGGATTCGCATAAGTAGGGGGAGTGTTGTTCAAGACTTTTAGGAGAGGTGTGGACTAGATTTCATTAAGTTATTTTCATTAAACACATTGTGTGTTCAAGATTTTTAGGGGTGTATCAAAAAATCTGGAGGGGTGTTGGGGTGTGTATAAATCCCTGGTATATTGCTAAAAATAGTTGAAGTGAGGGGAAATTCTTAATGGAAAGAGTCTTAAATTTCAAATATCTCGTTTTTACACGTTCAACTCATCGATAGTCGACTATTTATGACAGCCTTTTATCAACTTTAAGCAGAAATATCTGCCTAAGAAGCAAAACTTTTATGCATAGAGTAGTTTATGAAGTCCTCGTGTACTTTTAGATGATAAAACATCATTATATGAGAGTCATAAAATTAAAATAAATAAAACCTTGGATTACTAAAATATTATAAAGTATTTTTATGTATTGTAATATGCAGTTATATGCTATTTTACATGTTCTTCCCACTTTTGAAAACTCTGTGCAGTTGCGGACATAAGCGTAGAGATATATGGGACTATTTGGCCCTGAGCGATCCCCGACCTCCAATAATTTGAAGTCAATCACAATTTCACATATATTGTAATGCATAAATGTACATGATATGTACTTGGGCCTCCCAATAATTTAAAAAAATCTATGATGATGATTATGAACATGGGAGTACGCAGAAAGTTCATAAGAGGGTTATATGTTCAATGGGGTGTTAAAGATTTACAACTCCATGTATTCTTATGTGAAATATACAAAATTTCAGTACAATGGGGGGTTACGACCCCCGTCGACAACCCCCTGCGTACTCCAGTGGTAACGAACCAATTTTTGCTTTGGAAATAGACCAAAATTTGTAAACAGATAAGTGTGGTCTCGTTGTTTAGACAGCCGAAGTCCTTACTCAGTACTTTAAGCATTTAGCCTTTATGTGAGGAAACAATTAGATATAGGAGTTATTGCTCCAATGAGTGTTTCCCCACACCCCCAGAGGAGGTTAGTATCCTCAGCACCCCCGCCGGCAATTGTCACAAAGGAATAATTTTAAAACTTTTGTTTGGATTTTTTATGGCGCAAGAGCATCTGGGCTATACTGCGCCAATAAAACTTGTAAAATGTGGGTTTATTTCATTGATATGTCATTTTTAGTCGAATAAATCAGACTGAGGCGAATTTCTACGAATTTACGTCAGATTTAACCGAGAAGGAGGAATGCCAGAGTTTTTCAAGTTTCTGCCTAGAAACTTTGCATCGTGTTCAGTAAAATCCCTTTAACGAACACCCCTCAAATGCGGTCAGATAACATCCTGACTGGAACTCTGGCAAGGAACTCCTTTCCCATTAATACCTCCCTTCTACGGTCATGCATCTTTCACGAACAATGTTTTCTGTCCGGTGAATGTCCGCTAATGAGGGATTTACTCTAATTAGAATTATTTAAATTTTTCTAGACGTTGTCTAAAATCTTGGCTAATAAACTTTTTATATTTCGATATTAAATAAACGTATATTTGTTAACAAAATAACTTAAAATCCACCTGTGTTATTAATAGTTAAATGAAGTTATTTTTATTAGTCAGATAACGCCAGAACGTTCGATGTTTCACCAGATTTTTTCCCCGTGACTTTCAATTCAACGACAATTTATTACATAACCTCTGCATAATGAAAATGCCCATTAAGGTTTTTTGGTTTCCTTTTACCTAATGAACTTTACTCAATGTTTAAATAAAGTTATTTAAATTTAGGATTTGACGGGGTGAAGTTTGAGCTGGAAATTTTGCCAGATCTAGCGAATCAATAACTCATTTTTGCTTTCATTAATTATGACTCTTTTCGGTGTTACCTGGACTTACATTAATAAATTAATTCTTTTGAACAACTCACTAACTCTTCGCATATCTTCATACATCTGTAAGTCGTAGATACAAACACGAAGATTTTAGGGGAAAGGGGTGGGGAAAAGTCTGAATTTCCCTTTGGGGGTGTTTCCGCCTTTATCTCTTTGTAGCGGAATGCAGCTAAATTGGGCTTGACCAGTTCCTTTTTTCCCTATGAAAACCCTTATCAGTGTCCATGCCTGTCCAATCACTTCATGTCCCCTAACCTGCAACGGTCCTTGTCCATCCGTATTTTCTGTCTGCTCGATAAACATAGTGAACACGTGGTTCTAGCGAAAAAAACGTGTTGACGTTTCAACGAAATAAGTCTTTTATTTGTTTACTGTTTACGTAAAATATGGTACGACGCACTGTTACGACTTTAAAGAATCGCTGTTTCGAGGTTCTGGCTGAAAACATAAACGCTCTGTTAGTGGATTTGGAAGACCAAAATAAATGCGCCTTAAAGAAAGTTATCCGTAAGTGATTTCATATTTTATTTCTCAACTATAATATTTTTTTGAACTTAGATGTGGGAACGTTCATAATACTACGTAATAATATACGTAATAATGCTAATTATGTAAGCAATATTTTTGCCATCTCAACCCCCCCACCCAAGGATAATACTTGAACCTTATCCTTTAGTAATAAGCATTCATGTTAAGATAGTTGCTTAGGAATAATGTAAGCTGCCGCTTGACGAATAGATATGAAGCCCACAAAACAAGAATAATTGCTCAATTAATACAACAATAGAAAATAAATAATTTACCCATATTACATGACTGGCCTTGGAGTGTCTGGGGGGGCTGCTCTAGTCCCTCCCCCCTGGTTGCGCTAATGTTTATCCAAGAGTTTTTAGTTGTTTTAACCAATCAATCATTTTTGAAAAATCATAAAATTTTCGAACTTGGTATTAGGTCTTTATATTATATGCAGTCGAAGCTCGTTAGGAATAATTACTTTTAATACGAACCGTTTTCTGAAGTTCCGTCAGATTGTATAGCATACTATTCTTCCCAGATAAGACGAATTACTACCAATATGAACAGATTTTCTGTTCCCCTTGGTGTTCGTCTTAACAAGTTTCGGTTGTAATATAAGATTATTATATATGAAGGGGTGATCGTTGAAAAGGTCCAAGACCCAGAATTATGTTTTATAATACTCTTTCATAAAAATATTGTTGGCTCTACTATGATTTGAAATATCTCTAGAGAGACTCGCCAAAATGTTTACTATGACCAGCGAGAATATTATGTGTTTTTCTCTTGTTTATATAAAAACTATGGGATAGACTCCAGTATGATTGGGGGGTGGGGGGGGCAGACATTTTTTCCGGCGTGTTCGTCTTGCAATTGGCACTTCACCATTAGCCACGTTCTGCGCATGCCTATGTATATAGGACCATGGAGTTGCTCTATATAAATGAAATGTTTTACTATTAAAATATGATATATATAGGAATGAATCGGGTCGATACTTATAACAAGTTACTATGAGTTGAAAACGAAAGAGATTGCCACCAACCAAAGCTATGTTTTTATTTATTACATATATGTATGTATATGTATATATGTATGTATGTATGTATGTATGTATGTATGTATATATGTATGTATATGTATGTATGTATGTGTATATATATATGTGTGTATGTATGCTCACTTGCATATTGCTTCTTGTTAAGCCTTACACTCTCATTATATTGCTTCGCATTACAAGGCCTAACACTTGCACTCTAATTTTACGTGCATCCAACCTTTCGTCGGCCCTTTTTCCGCGGCGTTTTTTGCAGTGATTCAGGCACAATGGGGAGGAGGTTACAGAGCTACAACTCACATATTCCTATGTTAAATATACAAAATTTCATTGCAATGGGGGTTACAACCCCCATCAACACCCCTACGTACACCAGTGAGTAGATATTAAAAATAAGTCGGGCGCTAGCTCTACATTTCATATATTCTTCGAGTTCGGATGAGGACGGGCTTAATAGATGGATGCAACTGCAATTATCACAAAAAGTATTAATTTGTTTCAATTATCAATATGATGTCTATATAGGGCCCTTTCTACCATTACACCAGCAGAGCTGCCACTAGCGACTAGAAAGGCAACTACTGCTACTATTTTCAGCATCAGGCGACTATGGAGACATCTTTTGTCCAAAAATGACTAACTGCAACTAATTTTCCGAAAATCGCAGCTTTTCACCCACGTCAGGCGACTATTTTTCAAAATAATCGATATATCGGTAATATCATAATCATCGATAATACAATTATTATCGATATATCGATAATAATGGACCCAGAGAGGTATTTCGGTAGGGGTAAATGTGGATCCAGAGAGGTATTTGGGAAGGAGGGGGCGATGTAATACCAATTGACCACTTATTTGCAAGGTGGTATGAGATATAGCTAAATTGACATTACTTTTTAAGTACTTTGGGGGTGAACCCCCCCCCCCCCGTGGATCTGCCCTTGTATTATTATCTAGTCAAAACTGCCAAAATTTATGAACCTTAAAAAGTGTCAATTTTGATAGCAACTGTATTGGAGAAGAAAGTGTTAATAAAATATGTGATAGACGCTACTATTTTGCTACTAAAATCAGTTGCATAGGCTACTATTGTGGGCCTTACAGGAGACTAAAGCAGCTATTTTCAAACCTCATAGAGTGGCAGCCCTGCGCCAGAGTAGGCGAACGCCTAGGGCGGCAAAATGGCGTAGAGGATTAATTTTAAATCCAGAAGAAGAAAAAAAAAAAAAAATGGAGCAAATGAGGAGAAAGAATGAAAAGGAAGAAAAATTAAAACATGGAGTTCATGATCCCACGGTCTTTGAAAGTCCTTGAATTTTTTTGTTAAGTCGGGGCCCCTTGAAAAGTGCTTAATTTTTTCTCAAATCTTTTGACGTCACTGCATAACTATCTCGCCGATTGGTCGCCAATAGCGCCAAGTTCATTCCTGCTTGCCGTGATTTCCTGTTTGTGACGCCATTATGGATTAGCCTGGAATTTTTATAAATGTATTGAAAAACTCACCTATGTTTTTGGAAGTTTTGGTAATAAACGTTTTCGGAACATGTGAAAACAAATGGGTACTTTTCCGTTATCACGACGCGACTTACAATTTTCGTCGTCGTCGTTGCTGTACTTAATCCTAACTTTACGATTTTTTGTCGTCTAAAAACCTTTCCACTAATTTACGCATGTACTGATTAAATTCTTAAATACAAAAAATAATCCGTTTTTGCTGTTATTTCTACTTTGCTTTACGATTTACACAATGATGTCTTATACTTGTCTAAAAACCCTTTCACTAATTCACTATTTACTGATTAATTCTTTAAAAACATAAATTTTTACTCTTATTTCTATGTTGCTTTACTACTTGTACGTTACCTTGTACTTGTCGTCTAAAAATCCTTATACTAATTCATCTATGTACTGGTTAATTCTTAAAGAAAATATGGCAGAACAAAAATAGCTCGAATGGACGCTACGACGACAATCTGCTTCGTAAGGGTGTGGCCTACAGCGATGACGACAACATCGGTAATAATCAGTAATTCAACTACTTGACTATAACTTTGTCTTCTTCCACTTACCTTTTACTAATGCAGTAAACAGTAATTTTCTAACAAGTACGCTTTTCTAAAAACATAAAAGATAAGTTTCTTCTCTCCTCCACCCAAAACACACAACCTACGATGGGAATGACAGGCATGCGCACTGCTTTCAACTACTCAGTCATAACTTCAAGTCTTCCTCCACTTACCCTTCACTAATACAGAAAACAAAAATTTTTTGACAGGTACGCTTTAAAAAAGAACCTCACCCCCTACCCAGAACATACTACTTGCGGGACAAATGACACGCATGCGAACTTTTACCATGGTCAGTTTTAGGAACATAGCAGGAGTTTTGTCGATGTTAGTTGGCGCTTGGCATGGTGAGATTGTTCTGCAGCGTCCCAAATCCTTTCCCGCCAAGTTTTGGCAAATGAAAAAAAAGGGTATTTCTCCTTATTTCCGGAACAAAGTTTATAGTACTTCGGGCATGCCCCCTTTCTCCCCTGCCCACTGAACACGGCTGATACAAGGATGCAAAAAGGGCAGATTTTGCTAGCAGTGTGCCAAGTTGAAAAGGAGCAACATAATCAAACACTATTAATTTCAATATTATGCTTATAATGTCTTGCATTTTTAATTTTTATGTATATTGCGATTGACGATTTAAGTCCTTGAGAACATTTCTTGGTCCTTGAAAAGCCCTTGAATTTCACCAGCACAAAAGAGTGGGAACTATGCAATTATTTTCAAAAGCATACAAAACAATTACTTAATAAGCCTTTACTATGACGAATGCAAAAGCGTTTGTGTTTCATTGTTTAATTTTGCACACAAGTTCTTGTATATTTAATACGTTAAAACCTTCTAGCTCTGATAACACAACGTTGCGCTTTGAAATATTACTCCTTTAATAACTCGGTTTTCAAGAATATAAAATGTTGAAATTAAAATGAATGAATGACTCATAAAACGCGGAAAGGTATGGTTTATAACAAGTGATATTTAAGAGAAATTCCTGAAATCGCATCCAAACCTAAATTCCAGGTAGGCCGGCAATTTTTAGTTCATTTTTTTCTTAAATTCGATGATGATTTCTGCGGATCACACTTTGAGAGACACTGATATAGGTCGATAAAAGCAGCATTTATTAAATTTTAAGTTTAATTTGCTCAGAATTATATTTTTGCATTTTTTTTTAAGTTCATTATCTTTAATATTCAGGTTTAGCAGTAATAAAAATCTCTTGGACATTTGTAAATAAACAAGATTAGAATAACACATTTTGATAACTAACTTTAAATTTTAATAACTAACCCACGTGGTTCTGCTTTATGACTGTCAAGTCGCGTCGTTATATCCGATACGAATTTCCCTACTTAAAATCTACGTAGACTACAAAATCGCCGTCGTTATAGCAGGTTTCGTCGTTATATACGATGGATATCCTTATAACCGACATATTTAATATAGAGTAGAATAGCAAACCAAACTTCTTGTAAAAGTTCAGTCGTCATATGCGGCTGGTCGTTATAAACGATTTTCACTGTATTTGGAATGGTCATTCATTTGATGCATTCCTGGAATGGCATCCTTCCGTCCTGCAATAAATCATACGAATCACAATTCCCTTTCAGTGAATAGGAAATATCATTCATGGGACCAAAAGGAACTAAACATGGGATTAATCCAGCTTTGTGCCAAATCATTCAAGACCGAATCACTGAACGAACCTCGTTCATGATAGATAGGCAAAATCCTTCATAGATTCGGTGAAATGAGCAATTCGGCTCACCTAGAGATGAATTATTCCTTTAATTGTGAACGATCTGTTAGTTTTATCCACTATAAGGTATAATCCTTTCTTTTCTCACGGTGCTCTCTATAATAAATGTGTTTTATGTATTTTTCTTATACTAATATTCATTACGAGGCACT
>QLNU02014802.1:100311674-100339616 GCA_006491805.2 Dysdera silvatica
CCCCCCCGCTAACGGCGCCCGTGGAGGCGGGTTACAGAACTACAACTACAAATATTCACATGTATACATAAAATTTCATTGCACTGGGAGCTTACGACCCCCATTAAACTCTCTTGCGCATAGGCGTAGAGTTACATCCCTATCCCCCCCCCAAATCTGAAATAAATTGCGATTTTACATATACTGTAATGTATAAACGTACGAAAAATATGCTTGTCCCCAGGCCTCTACCCAAGCCAGGGCCAACAGGGGCGCGACCCCAGTTGCCCCATCGAGCTATTTATGTACATAAAACAATCCCCGGGTGCTCTGTACTCCATATAACTTTTTCCTTGCCCCAGTTGCCCCTCCATCCTGGCTACAGGCCTGTTGCCCCCCAATAAATTTGGGACCTCTACGTTGATACTCCTGTGTACGCCAGCGGTTTATCTACTTTGAAAGAAAGACGAGGAGATTAGAAGGAAAAAATACCGCAAGGCCAATGATGTCGCGACAAAATTTTAAACAAAAACAAATTTTTAAATGTTAATAAATTTTCATGCGTTGGAAATTATGTTGTGGATGCATGTAATTATGACGAACTGTTGATTGTGCAACATTTTTAGACGTGATTGTCTTTATGTGCAAAAATGTGAAGAAATGCAAATATAAAAACGGCATCAATACATATATATCATCGTGGTGGTGATATATGTACAAACTGTGATTTTTTATTCGATGTGGGGGGGGGGGGGGGTAGTGTACATTTAGAGGTGGTCCACTTTGGAAGTTAATGACTATGCTATTTCACTATAGCAGGGTTTGACTGTATATATTATATATAGAGACAGACAGACGTGTGACACTCACAAACACACATCTGTCTGTCAAATTCGCCATGGATCGTCTGAAGTTGAAGAAATTTAATTTATTAGTTAGTGTTGTTCCTACATACATCGATACATTTTATATCTACTTTACTTATACAGTAAACTATTTCAATAACGTCGTTCTAATTTAAGAACTATTTCTGTTTAATGGTGGAAATATTTCGGTCTCTACAAATTTTGCTTGTTTGGAGTTTAACGGCCGGACAGCAAGGGTCATGATAAGCAAGGCCTAGAGCTTTTCTGAGGATTACGAACCTCTAAAGGCCCAGAAACTAAACCCCCAGACTACAGTGAGCAGTTGATTTATAAGTTTTCTTTTCTTTTTTTGTCGCTTTTGGCAGTCGAGCTCGTGATAACGGCCCGCTAAGTGATAGTGTTACCTGTGCACCACTCCAAAGCAGTCTCTGCAAATGTTTCATAGAATTAGACACGATCTTTTTTTTGAATACAAACAATAATTTTCTACGTCCCTTGAAGTCGTTATTGAGAGATCATACTGTATATATACATAGGCATAATCTGGCGGTGGCAATGGGGTACTTACACCCCCAATTTTTTTAGAAAAGAAGAAAAATTTTATTTTTTCAAATACAAATTTGGATTTTCTGTTTTTTTACCCCCCACTCCAATTTATGCTATTTAACCCGCAAGTTACGCCGGTGTAGATAGAGTTTGACATTTTGGCAACAGCGAGTTAATAGGAATGGGTTTCTTGTTTATATATATTTAACATTAATTTTAATTTTATCAACTAAAACTGCATTCCATTAAAATCCGATTGTGTCGTGTGATATAAGTAAAAATGCAACAAGGAAATAAATTAGCACTTTAGAATTCTTAAAACTTTTTTTTTTGGCAATCAGGGAGTGGATACAAAATGCAGGAAATACACAAACTCACAAAGAAGGAGGAGCACCCATAGAGGTAGAAATCCCCTGTAGCTAATTGCTTCCTTCACATAAAATCTAAATGCTGAAACTGCTGAGTTAGAATTTCGGCCTCCCACATAGTGAGACTAATATAATTTACATGTCTGCAAATTTGGGGCGAGGCCATTTTCAAAGGACAAAAGCTGATTCTTAAAGGTACCTAGTTTCAAACTAACTTAAGGCTTAAAGAGTTAAAAGAAATAATGGGAATTGTATCCACAAACAGAAACCGACAACTCCTAGTAAAGAGTGCACAAAAAGTGCGAAACTGTATAACTTGGGGTGCGGGAGATCAACAAAGGTGTAGCTTGTGGTCTTGAACGGTCATCATTCAGGCAGCTGTCAATGTGCCTTGAGATAGCAAAACATCATACTATAAACCTCCCTGGTATATAGAATAAACATGTTTATCACGTGACATGATTGCACTATTGAACCAGATATAATCTGTGGTTTTATGGATGTTTGACCCTTTTGACCGCGAACTTCCCATCATTCCTTGCACGACTATTCAGTCAGATACCTTGAGATCGTCACCAAATTGCTTTTGAATTCCTTCACTATGGCCAATTTATCAGCTTCTTCGGATATAAAACTTGGAAATTTGTTCGCATTGCAGGATGAGGGGGAAATGGCGGTTGTGAAATGGTGTATGGATGTTGGTGTGCTTGCTAAAAGTGTTCTGTGTTCTGTTTGTGGAAGTGAGATGCGATTGTGTGAGCGACAGAGTGTTTCAGCTGGGACTGAATGGAAATGCAGAGTGAAAAGTGGGAATAACCCGCATGAGAAAATGGTTTCTGTTAGAGCGAATTCGTGGTTGAGCAACAGACGTATGCCTGTGAGTAAAATTGTTATTTTCGTGTATATGTGGGCATACAAGTATTCGAATGAATCAATTAAGAGAGAGTTGGAAGTAGCGTCTGATACTGCGTGCAATTGGAAAATATTTTGTCGAGATGTGTGTATGAAAGTTTGTGAATCTGAGAGTGAAAAGATTGGTGGGGAAGGAGAAGTTGTTGAAATTGATGAGAGCTTGTTTGGTAAAAGGAAGTATAACAGAGGTAAGCGAGTGAAAGGAAAATGGGTGTTTGGAGGTGTGCAGAGAGGTACAAAAAAGTTGTTTTTGGAGGTGGTAGAGAAAAGATCAAAAAAAATTCTTTGGACAATAATAAAAAGAAATATCCAACCTGGAACTACCATCATTTCTGACTGTTGGAAAGCTTACGGGGGCCTGGAAAATGAAGGGTTCCAACACTTAACTGTGAACCACAGTGTCCATTTCAAGGACCCTGATACTGGGGCCCATACAAATACCATCGAGGGCACGTGGAATGCCGTCAAGCGAAGTTTAACGGCTTCTCGTGTGAAAGACAATTTATACACTTATTTTGCAGAGTACATTTGGCGAAAAGTACACGCTGCTGATGATAACATTTTTATGTCTTTTTTTTAAAAGCTGCAACTAGTGTCTGTACCTAACATTCTTTAGTAAAAAGGTGGTAGTATAAATATCACCGGCCCTTTTCAGGGCCACAGAATCATACATAGAAGGATTTAATTGATACACAGTGCAAAACAGAAAACAAACAAACACACAATTAACTCACTCACTTCAGTTACATGTATTTTGTAATGATTACTATGGATTGCAATATGTGTTCCAAAACTAAAATGAACTCCACAAATGCAGTTATAATTGATTGTTTTATGATATGTGTGTAATACCCAAGATACTACCGTAGTCAAATTTTTAGAATAAAAAAAAGTGTCGAAAGGTCAGCAATTTAGAGAGGAAACTAATGTAAGCACACTTCAGATGAGCTATTTAATAGATGTCGGCATGTTTAGCCGCGCCATAGTTAAGCCTCAGACGAAGTTATCACAATTATCATTTTTCATGCTTTCTACTAGTCTCATGTTATGTTTAGCTATTACTATTTTATGTGTGTTACCTACCTCCTAGTACTTATTTGCAGTCCCGTGACATTTGTTAAGATAGTTAAGTTATGTCAGTAAATGAGGTAGAACTTCGCATTATAGTATTTCCCTTTAGATCACCTGTCTTCGCCGACAGAGATAGCCGTTTCAAGTAAGCTTCGTTCGCCGGGAATTCAAGACTCCCATTCAAAGGGGAACATAGTGGTCTATTTAGCAGACCCTAAGCTTACAGTATGCATCATCCACTTTTTTATTTATTATATATTATTTTCTTACAACGTAAGTTCTAATACGCTGTTATAAACTGATGGACGATTTCTGATGGTGGTGGCACATGGTCACCAAAATAGCTATTAACAGCGTATTAAAACTTTTTAAATGCGATAATTTGTTGTGATTACTCTCTATTTATTAATAAGCATTTAATATTATAGCGAACTTATAAATAAATGCTCAATATTAGAGTAAAAATGTAAATAAGTATTATAATTTACATGACAGATCGCATTATTATTTCTAAAACTTACATATACAAAAAAATTAGAGAAAAGAAATCTTATGTTAGCATGAGGGTGGGGGGAGGGGGAAAGCATTTGCTTATTTTTTCTTACAGGGGGAGGGGTATATAAAATGGTCAGAAATGTGTTTACATAATACTTGAAGGGTCCCTTATGCCTGGATAGCTCCCCACTTACCTCCCCTCAAACGCAAGAGAAAAGATGAAAAGGAAAACAGCACTCTCGAAATGTATTTCTAAGGGCAAAAATATGTGTGCAACACTATATTTCTGGACACACGAACGACCACTAGTATACAGTATTGAAAAAACATTCGTTTAATTTTATATGAAATTCGCTTATTTGAGGTAGCCGTTTAATTGGTTGGCCAAAATGTCCTAATCCCGATGTGTCCCGATCAAGAGCGGATTTAGAGGTTATTTGAGGGGGGGGGGGGCAATTAATAACTTGATTTTTGGAAATGATACCTCATTGGACCTTTACCTTGCATCTTTTCAATGTTAAATTTTGATTCAAGGGAAGGGCGATGGCCATCCCGGCCCCTGGTCCCGATTAAAGGGAATCCATTGTATGTATATCATTTTGGTATTGTCTGCATACCTCTATTGATAACTATCGGCTGTTGCCTTGCTTGTTTTTTTTTGGGGGGGGCGGGAATCCTGTACTCGTCAAGCCCTTTGTACATGATTTACTTTACCTTAAGAATATTGCCCGTATGATTCTTTACGCAGATGACACCTCTATTTTCCTCTTGAATGACAATACTGATGATCTTATTTGTTTGGTTAATGACGCCCTTGTTCAGATTGACAACTGGTTCCGGTCTAACATGTTAAAAATTAATACTGTTCATAATAAGTTCATAATAAGTCATCTGCTTTTCGTTCATGGATGTACCAAAATGGTAATATCCCGGTTGATCGGTTGCACTTTTATCTTACGTGTATTTTAATGTTTAGGAGGATAAGAATGCGTTATTTATCTGATCTTATTGATTTAATTCCTTGTGAGATCCGGTATTGATTAAAGACATTTAGGACATATAGATTTCCTCGAGTTCATAGTAATTCGGGGATGACCAACTTTAACTATACTGGACCAAAAACTTGGAACTTGCTCCCCAATTCTTTGACTTCGATATCTTCATTATTTATGTTTACACATCAACTCCTAGAATTGTTGCTCTCTGACTTTTTTCTTTTTTATTTGAACTACAGATTGCCTTTCTGACCTGAAACTGGGTACAGTTAGTATAATTGGTATAAATATTTACAATTATTTTTTTTTACAAGGGTGCATCCGACTTGTCAAACCATTTTTTTTTTGTCTTTTTTTTGTGG
Organism: Dysdera silvatica; assembly: GCA_006491805.2. Taxonomy (NCBI): domain Eukaryota; kingdom Metazoa; phylum Arthropoda; class Arachnida; order Araneae; family Dysderidae; genus Dysdera; species Dysdera silvatica. The sequence continues at coordinate 100,317,269 of QLNU02014802.1, forward strand.
GGGGGATGTTTCCCTCATCAGCATATTTTATTTTCTATAATTGCAGTACTATTATTATTTATTTAATACATTAATTTCGATTTCTTTCAATAATGCATTTACTTTGCTCTAATAATTTCTTTATTGTATGTATATTGATAAATGTGCTTTCTTCACGGCTTCCCTAAGGCCTTTCGTAATCTTGACATGATAAATAAATATAAGAGAAAAAAAGAAAATGTGGATATCACAGTCGATGACTAGCTACCGGTCAGTAACATTGCATCTGTTTGGAAAATCTTTCTTCAATTTACAACAAGAGATGCATAAATTTCTTCGTTCTCCCAACCAACGGATATGTAACGAACAAGATTGCAATATCGTCTGGCGTCGCGTGGAAAGAGTCAATTTTGTATAAAATTTCGAGATAAAATATCTCGTGTCAATTTCGAGATAAAATATCTAGCTTTAAACAGCATTTTTTTTATAAACTATACAATATCAGTTATGTCATATAGCAGTGAAAAAAGCAAACCTGTTTTTATCCATTTTGTAGTCACAGTTTTACCTAAAAAAGTTAATAGTCCAGTTTCGTTTCATTGCGAACGTGGCTTTCTCAACCGTTATAACGGAAACACAACAATTCCCCTTTCACTGATTAGCTAGAGACCCTTTGTTCAATCGACTCTAGTTTCCGATTTTAGCGATATAAAAATGTAAGAGTGTGGATGAATTATAATATTTATATTATTTTAATAGCAAATTAATTAGGTACGATTTTATTATTATATATGTTACGGACAAAGCGTGAAATGCAGGCATTGTATAGAATGCCTAGGCGTTTCGGGGGGGTGGGGGGCGATTTGTTTCCGATTCTTATTTTCAGTCAAGTGTTCGGTAATTTCATTTTATTTTCCATGATATAATCGCGGATCAAGGGAGGAGCGATCGCCCCATATCCCCCTTTGATCCGCCAGTGCTTATTATTATTATTATTACTTATTATTACTATTATTATTATTACTTATTATTACTGTTATTATTATTACTTATTATTACTTAATTATAACTGTAAAATATTAAAATAAAATTGTCATTTTATACTTTGCCTAAAAACGTCTAAGCATTCTATAGAATGTCTATAAATTAATAGTAAATAGGTAATAGTATATTAATAAATAAATGGGTAATAGTAATAAGTAGTAGTAATAAGTAATATTAATAAAAATTACTGGCGGATCCAAGGGCTATCCCCCCCCCCCTTCCTCCTTGGTCCAGGATTATATTATGGAAAATGAAATGAAAAGTACCGGACACTTGGCTGAAAATAGGAATCAGAAACAAATGACCTCTCCCTGAAAATTTTCTAGGTCCGCCCTTGATAATGAGTAATATTAATAATAAGTAATAGTAATGAGAATAACAATAAGTAATAATAAGTTTTATATTAATAAGCGTCGGATGTTACATGCCTTGTCAGGTGACATTAAAAACATCATTAATCGTAAAATATTAAAATAAAATAGATATTTCATACTTTGCCTTAAAACGTCTAGACATTCTATACAATGTCTGCATTCTCACTTTGCCGGTAACATATACATACGTTACTAAGAGATTAAACGCGCTTTTCAAATCTTTATCATGCAAATGTGTTTCAAAGCCTTTGCTGTTTGTAAAGGGCAAATTACGCGTATCAATTATCTTTTCTGAATATTTTATATTAATACGTACATGTAAACCACGTGCATACATCGCAATTCTTCTTTTATAGAAGCAGATTATCAGATTTTTCAAAACCAAATGCTATGTTTTCTGCTAATTCAAACGTAACTAGTCCAAATATAACATAACCTTTTTGCGTGAATTTTCATATAATCACACAATCCTCGTATATATTTAATACATAGCTAGTTTTGAATTATAAAAAAAGAAATACTAGTTTATACTTGTCTTGAAATATCCATATTATATAAAATATCAGAAAGTCCGCTTGTTATATAAGACAGTTAACCCCGCCCACGCAGCTTAGAAAGGTCACCCCCAAGAAGTTTAGTCCGCCCACGAGGTGTGGTACGGTCACCCCCTAAGAAGTTTAGTCCGCCCCAAAAGTTTGGTAAGGTTACAAGCTTGGCAAGTTTATTACTAGTTTGGCGACGGTTAGAGAGGGGAGCAGATGCCCAACCATGGCCTATATATATATATATATTTTTTTAATTTTTAAAACCCTGGTATGATATGATACTTAAGATGATATCACACATACCCCGGTATGTATGATATCCTGGTATGACTTCAGAGATCTGTAAATCGTTCTGAAAATAAAAAGTATTAAACTGCGCCACAGCCATTCGGCGAATATGGCGGTCTTTTCTCTCAGTAGTGGCCCGTGTGCATCCGGACCCCGGTCTTCTTGAGACAGTGCCTTCCCGTGACCACTGCTGCCAACAATGATACACGGTGGATACATCCCTGCCAAGTCTTTCTGCAATATCGCGGGGAAAAAACTCACCTTCTCGTAGCTCTATTAGATGGCCTCGTTCCAACGTATTAAGCTGCCGATACTGCCTTCTTAGTCTCCTTAAAGGCATTCCTGACTCAAATCTAGCTCACAACGTCCAATCCGGACGATAAATAACGCTCACGAAGTTTACATCGCTTATTTAAAGCAAACGTGATTTGGATGATCATAGTGGCGCTACTAGCGCCACTCTTATTCGTCTAGCGCGAAATTTAAATAGGCGTAATCTTTCAGAGGTGCAAACACGCCTCCCACATTTCGTTTGTCTACCACAACTCCTTCTTGGTGTTGGGATTTTATTTTTCTCCAGTGTATGTATCAAATTATATTGGTGGCTACACCAAGTAGTTATTTTTTTTAAATGAAAAACTGTAAAAAATACTGAAGTGTACAATACAAAAACAAATTACTAACAAAAAGTACCAAAATTTCTTTCCTTCACGAGGATCAATATGATTATAGTCATAATAATAATGACTTCGGAACAGTGCTGATTTAAGGCTTTTAGCGGCCCTAGTCTTATATGATAGAATAGGTCCCTAAAGAATGTGACTAGTGATATTTGATCAACATAATACGTGATTTTTTTTTCAAAGATCATTATCTTCTATTCAGGTTTATCAGAAATGAATTTTACGGTCATTTATAAATATAAACAAAGTTAAGCTAATGCTTAAATTTGGATAACACATGGCTCCCCCAAGGTCTATGTGAAGATTAGAAATAACAGGGTCCTAGGCCTATACGTAAATCGAACACTGCTCCCGAAAAAATTGATAAATTTCGATTCGGCACCTCGTGATGGAATTTTGCTGCAAGGTTGGTAATGCTTCTCTCTTGCTATTCAGTGGTTAAATAGTGGTTACTCCTAACAAAGGAACTGCTTTGAGTGCAGCTCGCTCCATGAATCGAAACCTGTATGAGTAGAAAAATCTTTATGAATAACAGTGGCAACGGGAAAATTTTTGTGCGGAAACGAATTCTTGAATCTTTAAAATCAACACCGAAATGCAGCTTTTCTGTTACACACGGACGAGTCGTATCACGAGTTTTTCGATGAGGTGAAGTTTATTTATGCCATTTAGCGCCAATGCGGAAGTTTGGCTTTGCTTTGGCATTTTTAAAATAAAAAAAGGGTGATCATTTCTTATAGAAAAGCAGGCCAGGTATTTTTCACTTTTATAGTTTCTTAACTGAATGAGCGATTTGCGTGATTTCTCGATAACGTAATGCGAAACTAATCAATATTTTACAATCAGTTTTAACATCAGCTGTCGAAAAATACCGTGTGTTTCCTAATGCAATGTCAAATGTATATGAAGGAAATGTCAGTTTTCTGCAAGGTGCAATAGCTATCCTCTTACAACCTCTAGAAATTTATTTGCTTCGTCAGCACAAAATTCTTATTAAAAAACATAAATAAATCATAAACTATGCTACTGTAAACGAAATTTCAATCGGTCTAACTGAACGCAATGAAATGCTAAAATTGCAATCCATAGTTTATAATCAATTTCAATCGGAAAAATATTAATTTATGCTACAATAGGCTTGATTAGTTTGTAACTACACTGACGTTTCTTCCCAAACATTTGATAATTCTTCATTTGTATCATCTCAAGTTCGTGGGAAAGGACGTAACTTTAAGAACTACATAAACTTTTCATTTATAACGTGCACACATTGCTATAAAATTTTATGTTTTGAATATTTAATTTATAAATGATCATTTTCATGAGTAGAACATTTCTTTATATTTCGCTGCATTTGTATTTTTACGAGTAAGGGTGCTCATTCATATTTCACGAAATTTTTATTTTTATGATAAGCATACTCTTCCGTGTTTAATAATTACATTAAAATTTATCGATTTAGTTTTAACGAAATTATTGGTTATTTGGCTTTCACAAAGACTTTCACGGCATATTTTAAATTGAAAAAAAAACAAAACCAGATATTCGAGTGCAGACTGTGTAAAAAATATAAACAGAGTTTAATTTCTCAAACAACTTGACGTTTCGGTTCGCCTTTTGCGAACCTCTTCAGAAGTGGTCCCAGTCGTTGATGGAAGCCGACTTCCATCAATGACTAAGATCACTTTAGAAGTTATTTTAATTCACGTGTCCATCCAATACTTAATTATCACCAACAATGTATGAACAATATTTAATTATCTGTATTTATTTGTTCACTCATCTATTTGTTTAAGACTTAAAACACCTAAGGTGTTGGTTAAACTTTATGATTTGATGCCTGGTTCTATTTTAATTCCTTTTAAATGTGAAATTGATTTGCAAATACCAAAATTGAAGTCAGATCTACCTGATTTAAAATTTTTAGTGATAAATTTTTATTTTATATAGAACACGTTTATGTAAACTAGCTTTAGAAAAACACACCAAAAGAAGCATGATCTATATCCTTTATGTTTCACTTCATTACATAAATTATGAGTTGTTTGAAAAGCTGCACTTCAATGCTAATTTTAAAAATTCGGGAATTTATTTCCCCGCATAAAAATTCTTAAAGTTTTGGTATCTTTATGTAACCGAAATTTTGCACTTGCATTTTTATACACACATTTCACCATGTCAATGTACACATCCTCGATGTCTGCTGATCTTAAAGAGTTGATGACTGCTGACGTTTTAATAGAGTCAAAGGCCTTCTCATAGTCAATAAATGCCACACACAATGGAAGTTCATATTCATGTGTTATATATATATATACACACACACATTCATACAGTAATATAATATTTAATAACTTAAAAAATGGGTGGTAAAATTGTTAAATGCAGATATATCAGTTATTTTTCATTTTTGTTCATTTAGTAGTAATTGTTTTTTAAAAAAAAATGTGTTGTAGCGATTGCTTTCTATTTAGTATTAATAATGATTAACATATTCTTTAACGATTTATTAGTAATGCAGAGTATAAATTGGTTGTATGTTTTTATGTTTATTGAGATAAATAATTTTATAGCTTTATAGTATGGTTATTAAATCATGATAATTGTTTTGTATTTTTTTATTGAATATGGCATCTTAATTTTTTTAATTTAAATGAAATTGTTGTCATGAAACTTATTGGGTAAGTCTGTAGCAGGGGCTTGCTTATAATATTTAAACTAAAGCAGTCTTATCGTGTAAACATAGTAAAGTGCATTTTGTCCTGTAAAAAACAAAATGTATTCCATCTTATAAAAATGACAAAATGTGTTTTATCGCATAAAAAACGAAATGTCTTCAATCTTGTGAAAATGACAAAGTGTATATTATTGTGTAAAAGCATAAAGTGTAGTCTAATAAAAAAATTAAAGTGTATTGATGTAAAATAGATGATGAAATAATAAACATATGCCACATTCATCTGAGACATTGTAAATAATAAATAAATAAATTCTGTTAAAATACTGACGTTGATTCTAGTTTTATGTTTAAATAGCTAACCTTATCCAAAGTTTGCAAAGTGTCAGTCTCTTTCAATGGAATCGCCGTATTACAATTTTTACTGCAAAACTGGTAAACAAGCATATCTTCATAAATATGTGAAATTATTTCAAATGCTTACTGTTGAGCTTCATGGAATCCATAATATGTCAGTTGTATATGTATATTAAATTTATTTATATTAATAACCTTGAAATCATTGTCCACGTCCTTGTGTGTGTGATATTTTCATCTTTTAAATTTCAATGTATTTCGATTAAACCCAAATATAAAACCTTAAGTAATTATTTAATTTCTAGTCATTCTTATTGTCCCCAGTTTAATGTTCATTGGATGTAAGTGCATAAATTAATATTCAAATATGACAAATTATAATGAATGCTAATGCACTAATTATTTATTTTCTATATAATACAAGTTAATGATTTTAGTAATTTATATCAGGTTGGTGTTTATTTTGGTTGGTATATTACAATGCATTCATCATTATAACATATTTTTTCAAGAATTATTAGAAAAGTTACAAGGAACTCAATTCAAATGAAAAAATCTGTTATAAATGCAGAAAATCTTGTTTATGTATAAAGAATTTTGATATAGAAATACAAAGAATCTCATTAAAATTAAAGTATCTAATTTAGAATTAACGAGTTCGATTTAAATTTTAAGAAATCCAATCAAAATAAAAAAAATCTTTTTTTTTAAATAAAAAAAGTCACTGTTTGAGAAATATTTCTTCTTTTTTTTTTAATGTGTGGGATATCATTTTGTGTTTTTTTCATGGATGGCTACGAGTTCGCGGACGTAAAGGTCAGCGGACTACAGTTGGAAAGACACGTCCTGCTATATAATAAGCGTTTAATCATTTTAAATACTTTATTAACCTTTATAATTAAGTTAACAATAAAAAGGGTTGAAAATAAATGCATTTGAAAATATATAAAGCGTTCTGAATATATATATGAAGCGCCAATTGAAGAATTAAAACCGTTTGGTGTTATATTTGATTAACTCGCTTATATTTAGCATGGTGTTTCCTCGGCATCAAGTTATCCGTATAAAACGAAAAATTCTTGTACAAAATCATAAAACTTGGTGTGTATATTCAGTTTCCGATGCAGTATATTTCTCATAGTAAAATACAATAAGCTGATGTGTGGATGGTCGGGACGTGTGACCCTAGCGGGAAAAATTAGAAACATGTCTGTTTCCGCAAGGCTAACTAGATTTACTCCTAGTAGATTTTTTACTAGTAAATCTAGTTGGCCTTGGTTTCCGTGGAAATCGGCTTACGTTATGGCTGCTACCAAGTCCAGTTTGGCTGTGCCATAGCGCGTATAAATAAAGGGGTGATGCGGTCCTTCGAAAGTGGCAGGCTCAGTCTGCACTCCAGTTACATATAGCTCAGTGAATTTATCATCCTTCAAGCGTCGCCTAACCGCAACTTTCGTCGTTCCTCAAATGTTTATATTTTAGCGGTTTTCTATGATTGTACTAGCAAGGTATTTTCGTCTTTTTTTAATTTTAATTTAATTAAAAAAATTTGATTTAATTTTGGGAATGCAAGATTATAACTTTTTCTAAAGATCGAACTTGAGAAATTATGTCTGATTTCAAACAACTTGAAATATCGGAATACCCACGTGTTGGACCCGAAACCACAAGAGATACACAATACTGGAAAAGACTTGGCGTAAGTATAAAGTCCATTTTTTTTAAAATTCTTAAGTTTTTAAAAAGTTTAATTTTAAAATCGAATGTAAGATACCGTAGAATGGGGTAACATTGGCAGTTTTTTTCTTCAATCGACTATTACAACTAAACAGTTGCTTCCAAGAAGGGCTATACTACACTTGTGTCACATGTGCGATTTGTCGTCAAGACGTGGCAACCCTGTCGCGGCAACCTCCTTTCCGGATTACGTCATCGTGCGCTCGCTTCCCGGCCGCCATACTTTTTTAAGGAGTAATTACCTTTTATACTGAGTTTACTGCTTATTATACTCTTTTCAGATTTTTTTAACCAAAAAAACTGCTGTCTTTAAGCATTGATTTTTTATGGCTTTTGGAATCATTTCCTCCACCTATACTCAGCTGAGTATGAGTCAAGCATCATACAAAAAGTCTTTGAAAATGTGAATTTGTGGCATTGATTTTTCGATTTGGTCAGAGTGGACGTTTAAATTACTATCGCAATGTGTTTTTTTTAACTGCCAAGCAACGAATTGGATGCTATTGCCCTTTTTCAGGAAAGGTTATAAGGCAGATTATAAATGCAGGAAAGGCTATAAGGGAACATTCAAGTATTACATAAGCAATATTTTGGCCATTTTATACCCCTCTCCCGGTAAGCAAAAATTAACATTGGCTAACATAGGAAAATAAGCACAACGGCAACTCCCCACCCCAAAGGTGCTTACTTGAGTGCTGCATAAAAGTAATTTTAGGAAAGGCTAAAAAAGAAACGAACTGTGTATGGAAACTTTCTGCCATTATACGGTCAATCACAAATACAGTTTTGTAGATCCAGATACTGGTGTCTGCATGCAATAAATTGAACAAATTTGGTGAAATGCAAAATGGTGAAATAAACAATAATGAGGGACTTCATCATACCACTTGACCTAATTTTTATGGCGACCAACCCAAGAAAGAAAATGGATGAACCTGTTTACTGAAATCATTTCTACAGTTGCTAGAAATTATCCACCCTCAATGCAATACATTAACAACTTTTTTTTAATCTCTTTCCTTCTTGTAACTCTTTCTCAGTCTTTTAATTCACAACAAAATGGCGGCACTGTAATGATTTTGAAAGCGTTTTTATAATAAAATTTAAAACAGTGTTTCAAAGTTAGGATTTTTCTCCAGTGAAACAATTGCCAGTTCTAGTACAATAGTGCTGATGGCCCATTAATATGTAAGTACCAAAAAACCAGTACACCTACATTTTCAGCGGCTTCTTGCATTTCCCACATTCCTACTCATATGCAATTAAACTTTCTCTCATGGCCTGCTCAATCATATTTTCCTTACCTTGCATACATAATCTATAAAAAAAAGTTCAGACATTTACGCTGAAACGAACGAACGTGAAATAAGCACAAAATGGCATCTCAAACCGGTTCTCACTGCACCATGCGTCACATTATGTTGAATTACAGGCCCACCTAGTCCGCTTTTCAGCGATAGTGAGAGAAGTGGGTAACACCTCTTGCAGTTATGCCAAATTTTTTAATAGGGGTGCCAAAAATGACTGGTAACGGTCAAAGTGACCTACCTCTATGTTGTTTACGGTGTTTTTTGGGCCCTGCAATTTTCCTGAATCAGTAAAGGGGTAGTGGGGAGAGAGAGACCCACACTGCTTTGGGCTTTCGCCCTTGCTGCCTGATTGGATGGTCTTTGAGTACCCGTGAATCAGTGTAATGTTGAATTACAAAAATCTTGCAAAGTGGGGCAAGTAAAAAGAAAATACTTACCTAGTTTGTGGCGGGAAAATAGTCTTACTGATAATATACGAGGTGTGTTCAAAAATAAACCAAACTTTTGTGATATTATCTTTATTGCTCATTGTACAACATTTTAAGCACTGTCCCCCTCGAAGTAGTCCCCTCTACTGGCAATACACCGTTCCCAATGTTTCTTCCATTTTTGGAAAGTCTCCTGGAACGCACTTTCTGGGATGGCATGCAGGTCTCTTGTCACATTGTCCTGAATCTCCACTATGGTTTGGAAACAATGTCCTTTCAACATGGTTTTAAGTTTGGGAAACAGGAAAGTCTACTGGAGCTAGGTCCGGAGAATACGGTGGATGGGACACAAATGGAGTGTGATGTTTTGCTAAATAGCTGCGGACAAGGAGCTACGTGTGAGCCGGCGCATTGTCATGATGCAACATCCAAGTCTGGTTTTCCCACAATTCAGGCCTCTTCCTGCACACAGCATCCCTAAAACGTGCTAGAATTCCCTGGTAGATTTCCTTGTTTACCATCTGACCATGTGGCACAAATTCTTGATAGACATTGCTTTTGCAGTCAAAAGACACAACCAACATCACCTTGATCTTTGGCCGACTGATGCGTGTTTTTTTTTTTTTTTGGACAAGGAGACCCTTTGCCCACCCACTGCCACGACTGCACCTTCGTTTCAATATCATAGTCATAAACCATGTCTCATCGCCTGTTATGATGTTCTTAAGGAAGTTTTCATTGGCAGTGGCAAGCAGTTCCTGACTGATTTCAACACAGGTTTGTTTCTGATTGTCAACCAACAAACGCAGCATGAATTTTGCACTGACCACGCATCTCAAGTCTGTCACTCAAAATTTGATGGCATGATCCTACGCTGATGCCCACTTCGTCAGCAACTTCTTGAACAGTTAAACGACGATTTCCACGAATTACAGCACAAACTCTCTCGACATGGTCATCTGTTGATGTGGAAGGTCGTCCAGACTTGGGATCGTCACTGACCAACATTCTGCCATTTTGAATTTTGGTATTCTAAGGTTTAGAAAATGTGTTTAAACTTTCAATCTTAACAGCAATTTTGTTATTTTTTAATTTATAAATAATATGAAGGTGTCTTTTTTGCTGATATGTTAACCTTTGTTATAAGAGAAAGCTTATAATTAAAAAGAATAATTGTGACAATAAGAATTTATGCATTAATAGTTTCAATTTAATAAATAAAATCCAAAAGAATAACTTATATTGCGAATTTTTTTTCACAAAAATTTGAGTTTTTCCCAGTATTTCCCACATATGGGAAAAATTAGTTATTTCCCAGGACGGTAAAAACCAGTTTTTACCTTGGTATGTACTGGGGTGGAAAAAACTTGCCAACCCTGTATCATATTGCATACTGAAAAATTTGAAAATCTTGTACTTTTGACTAAACTTCTTCCAAAAGTTGCCATTTTGCACCAAAACTAATATAATTTATATAAAATTATTAAGCTAATATATTTTTTAGAAGAAAATGTTTGCCAAATATATACTGAAAAAAAAAAATGTTTTAGTCTAAATTATCTAATTTATAAGTGGATTTTGACCAATCTGTACCAATCCCCTTTCCCTTATTTAGTCATACACACTTTTTTAAATAGAAGATGAAGCATCAGCTTTGCGATTATATAGTTAAACTCTTTTATAATGAACTTGAAAAGGGCCAAATGGAAATGTTGCTGTAAATATTTAATTAATGCCAGTTTTTAATGTAAAGGAATGCATTTTTTAATAGTTTTTATATTTGTAAATTCACTGTAATTGAGTTATAAATGGCTTTAGGGTTTATGTTAGTAGATTTTATTATTTAATTATTTTAATCTTTTTAAAAATATTCCAAAAGTATATTTGTCATTTTCATATATTCAAATGTATAAAAATTTGCAATATTTCTGCTAAATTTTGATTTTTTTTTTAAACATTTTAATATGATTTTTTCTTTAATTTGCCTTGTCGTACATCCTTAGCCTTTGTGTGTACTAACTAGCTTAATTCAATTTTAAAAACACTGTAAATGACATACTCTCAAGTTCAAACTTACAAAGCAACTATTTAATTTACATAAAAAAAATCCAATTTTTTTGATTTAAAAAAAAACAAAAAAAAAAAGTCTGAAATATGGTACACCACATTCAATTTGGGACAAGTTTCTATGCAGGTACGCCTATACATTTCATGTGCCAATGCACAAGCCCTCAAAAATTGTACAATTTTCAAAATTAACAGATTATCAGGTATACATTTTTAGATAGTGCTCAGATGTATTCTACAAAATTGTATGTTTGGTGTTGATTATATTTGATTTAACAAAAAATTATTTCTCGTAGTTTCCAGTTGCAGTCAAAGAATTTGGAGCAATTGATTACGTTGATATAACTGCACAAGATCCATGCAAAATAGCTGTCACCTGTTCATCAAAAGTAATTTTTCTTTTTTTTTACAAAATTATTTATACAATAATTTTTGCCACCCACGTATATATAGCTCAAACTAGAGCTTTTTTGTTTTTGGAGAAAAAGAGACACCGTCCTCATCCTGGATCTCCTTTTCTCCAAAAACAAAAAAGCTCTAGTTTGAGCTATAATATACGTGGGTGGCAAAAATTATTGTATAATAAATTCCCCCACGAAAACTCACAAAAATCTCGCCCCGGAGGCTTTTCTGTGTTGACCATTATTTGGCAATTGTGTTATCCCTGTGAAGGGTAATAATATCTTACACAAAATTACTTTTATGCGTATTTCTTTGTAAAACATTCCGTTTATGCAAATGATTATAAACATGATATGTGTATGTAAGATCATGAATTTTCATTTTATAATTCATACGTATATTTTACATTTTTAGAAGCATTGGTTTCTTTACACATAAAATTTATAAAATATATATAAAGCATAGCTTTAACTTAGTTATCTGCATTATGCTTCCTGTGGATATAGCTATCCCATATATTCCCTTCTTCACTGCATTAACATTAAAAGCAGACCGTACATAATCATTATTACTACTTCCAAGAGTGTTGCTTCATTATTCCTTTACAACTTTTTAACCAAATTGGTCTGTAATGTCGAGAAGGAAGAACGAAGCAAGACTTTTTTTTTTTTGGCGATGTGACAGCGCAGGTAATAGCATTATTGTTGATTGTGTAAGGTCTGTTTTTTTTTACTTTGCAGGGACATTGAGGAAACAATATTGCCACTACTGTTTAATTGTATATTGTCTTGTTAGGTACATTCATTGGTCTAGCCGGCCTCTGTTTAAGTTTGGGAGGTGGAGAGAGGATTTAAGACATCCCTAGTTATGCATATGATTAGGTATTATTTCCATTGCAGTTGATATACATATTTATATGAATTGCTGTCATGGGGTTAGTTGTGGATTTCTTGTGGGGGGGAGGGGGAGAAAGAAAATGATTTTCTTATCCCAATACATTGACTATACTGTTGTACACTTCTTTCTTTCTCTCTGGGCAGCTTTTCCTTGGAGTTACGTAGGGATGCTATATTTCATTTGACACGATTTCACTTGTGTCTTTATAGGAAGCATTAAAGCAACCATGCTATGCAGTCGGGTATCTTTTAATGTGGTTTTAAAGTTATGCGGTTTATAATTTTTGAATTTCATCCGATTCTTTTTTAAATATACATGTGTAGATTGAAATAAAAAGATTTTACTGCGCATGGTTTGATACATTCTCATGTGCAATATTTTTCGACGAAAAGAGATTTGCATATGTCATGGTTTTACTCTTTTCTGAAGTGAACCCACGTGAAAGAGTGAAGTCAAGTGTGTATTAAAAAGAGTGAAGTGTTGCCACTTCACTCTTTTCAATGTGGGCCGAAGAACTGGGTATCGTGAACTATATACAGTGAAAATCGGTTATAACGACCTTCAAGGGACCGTGCAAATTCGGTCGTTATAAACGATATCTTTTTAATTGATTGTTTGGCTTTTTTATGGCGCAAGAGCATCTGGGCTATACTGCGCCACCTTTGTCAATGTCTTTTTAAAATGATTGTATCCTATAATATAATACACTCTAGAGTTTTATAAATTATTTTGATAGTAAGAAGTATTAAACTTTTTGGTTTCAAAATTAAATAAAAATATATTTAATTATAATGAATTTAATTTCCGTTTAAATTATATTTATAGCCACACTAAATACATAGTACTTTTTAGTTTTTTAAATTGAAAAAATTCTAGAAAATACTAAAGTATATAATGTAGAAAACAAATCTAATGAATAATATTTATTATATTATACTAATGACTTCCGAACAGTGCCGGTTTAAGGGTTTTGTGGGCCCTATACTGAAAAAATAAAATAGGGCCCTAAAGAATATGGCCTTCGTGATATTCAATTAATAAATCACGTGGTTTTTTTTATATATTTTTTTTTAAGTTCAATATCTTTAATATTCGGGTTTAGAAGTAAGGGGCAGTTCAAGTATTACGTAAACAATATTTTGACCATTTCAACCCCCCACCCCGGTAAGCAAAAATTAACATTGGCCAACATAGGAAAATAAGCACAAGGGAACACCCCTCTAAAAAAAGAGTAGTTACGTAATACTTGAACTCTCTCTAATAAAAGTTCTTGGGACATTTGTAAATAAACAAGATTAAAATAACGCTTAAATTTTGATAACTAACCTTCAATTTCGATAACTAACCCACGTGGTTCCGATTTATGACTGTCAAGTCGCGTCGTTATATCCGATACGAATTTCCCTACTTAGAATCTACGTAGACTACAAAATCGCCGTCGTTATATACGATGTCGTTATAACCGATATATTTAGTATGGAGTAGAATAGCAAACCAAACTTCTTGTAAAAATTCCGTCGTTATATGCGATTGGTCGTTATAAACGATTTTCACTACATACTACTATTTATTACAAGCAATTTGACAAAAATAAAATTATAGTGCTACAACTAAATGTAAATACAACGAAACTTTAAAACGAATAAATGTTAAAAAAAAAACTGCTTTTTGCGAAATTACAAATTAAATTATATTTAAGAAATTACTGATAACATCTTTCAAGGACATTTTACTAACATGTTTGGAAGCATTCGTATTACGTAAGCATCTTGTTGGGGGGGAGGTGAAATGACCAAAATATTGCTTACGTAATATTTGAACCCTCCCTTTAGGCTCAATAGCCAATAATGCACATTCTACTTTGACCAATAGTATTTCTTTTGTAAACTTTTATTATTCGTAATTTACTAAATGATCTTTCGGCAGAGGGTTGGGTAAAAAATAACGTAAAATAAAAATTTCCAAAAAGTCACTTTTTAGAACACTATATTTTGTAATTAGCAAACAAAAAAATTATCTAATAGACATGTCTGCCATTAAATCCTGTTTGACAAGCGTGATTAAATTACAATAGTAAATGGGCAGTTGGGACGAGAATACAGATGAATACTTTTTTTTTATTAGATTTTACCCACTCACTTAGCAATTCAGCATCTGACATATTTATTATTTTTTCGGTTCTAATATTGCAAAATATTTTTTTACTAATTTCATGCTTTCAAAACGACTTTTAATTTGCATTATAATTTTGCCTAGAACATAGTAAAAAACACTGATTTTAAAAAATTGATCGCTATTATCAAACAAAAAATCTGAAGCTAACTCGTCATATTGTTTTTTAATTATACGTTATCGTTTATTTTCAAATTTAGGATCTATCCTGCACTTGTATGAAATACGAATTACGTATTTCCACTACTAACTCTGACTAACTACTAACTCTGTATTTTCCACTACTAACTCTGACCTATTGGTGTTTTAAAGACAGTAAACGCTACATAGAGGTAGTGTACAATGTAGTTATCAGCTATTTATGATCGACATTCGGTCTGAAAATTTAAAGTAGACAAAATGAAAACAATGGCGCCCCAAATTGGCAAACCTAAAAATACTTCCGAACATCAAATTGAGAAGTTTTATTTATATTATCGTATAACGGAAATCCAAATTATAGAGGGCAGGGGGAGCAAAGCATACCCTTTTGCCATATACAAAACTATTAAGTGGTGTTTTCAAGCTTTTTGCCCCCCACCCTTTGCTACATCAAGGGGCCTTGATGAAAAAAGGGCCCCTAAGCTTTGCCTACTTTTGTTATATGGTATAGCTAAGCCCCTGAATCCACATGTATAATCCACATATTTACGGTAAAGTAAGCATGTCATAAGGTGTAATAATTATCGCGCTTGCTCGATATTTCGATATCATTTACTTACTACATCCTTTGCCCCTCCCCTCACTTACTCACCCAAAAAAATTTTTAGGGTCGTTCTTTTGACTATAAATGTCCTCGTTATGTTAGGTAGTAAATGTTAATGTTAGGTAGTAAATGTTAATGTTAGGTAGTAAATGTTAATGTTAGGTAGTAAATATTGTGAGGAATTAAATAGTGGGTTTAACTATTTAATTACGATGCTGTTACGACAGAAAAACGTTATACCATTATAATACCGATATTCAATTTTCATAGTGATTTTAAATGATAATTTGAAAAGATACGTCAGCTTACTTTATTTTGTTCAACAGGAGTCAAAGTGCGCTGTTTTACATTGGATGGTACTTCCGTCACTGGACGTAGTATTTCAGTAGAGAGGACTTTTCCAGAATGAAAACTGTGGTTTGCTTTTTCCTTTGGAAAAAAAAATGTCTCTTCATGTTAAAACTTTAAATAATTTATCCTGGATGAAAAACAAAAACAAAAAAAAAAGGTGAAGCATAGAGTCGACGATTGCGTCAAAAAGAAGATAAGCTTGTTTTAAACTAATTAAAACCAGTTTAAAAAAAAAAGCGGCGCGCTTTTTGGCGAAATCATCGCCACCACGAAACTCAGCTGGATTCTCCTACCCTTGCCTCACTTTCCTCCACTCCTTTTTGTGTTGACCTGCTCCTCTTTCAATGTCCGACTTTCAAAATTGGATGCTAAAATTCACCGTCTGCGTCAATCGTCAATTCTCAATCGCTCTTCCGAAGTCGGTTTATATTGCTTTCGGAAACAATCAGATTATATTCCTACGATAGTGTTCACGAGTGTCTTTCTCAGATAAGATGTCTGTAACTCCCGTACAATCAGCCTGCCAACAATTAGCGGCTACTTTGAATATCAAAGCGACATTTGATTTTCCCTGAGAAGTACACCTCTATTCCCTTAGGGAATAGCTGCCGTTATTTTTTAGCCCTCTCTTCTATTTCCAAAATGGGTCCATTTTAGCTCTTTCCCCAACTCCACTCTCCCCGCATCCCTAAAATCAGTGATATCGCTAAAAGCAGGGTCGTGCTTGGGGGTGCGAGTTGGGCGGCCGCACAGGGCCGCTAAAATTTACGCCCACCAAAAAAGTGTGGTGCAAGCACCAAGAAATCAGTTTTTAGCAACTCCATATACTTTCAACAAAGTATTTGGTTAATTCACCTTTTGTGTGTGTGACGTCATACTTCCCATAATGCAACCTCTAAATGGTGGTCGAAATACATACGTGTTGTGTTATTAGTCAAATGCATTAGCATCAGCAGCCCTTGGCGCAGTATAGCCCAGATGCTCTTGCGCCATAAAAAAGCCAAACAAACAAACAAACATCAGTAGCCTATGTACGTTACCATGTTTATTGTGGTGGCAATATGGCCACTGCAGAGACTCGTGGCAGCCCACAAAACTAGAAAAATTACTTTGTAAGTTCTAATATTATAAAACAAGCAGCTTTGTTCATTAAGTTAGCTTTTCATTAATTCGTTATAATTATAATAATTAGAGTAATAATAAATTACAATGATTCGTATTTTATTTAATTTTTATCCCCTATTTTTAATTTAACTAAATTAGCTTCACTCTGCCTTTACCTATAACGTTTAGATCAGTGAAGAACTTTATTTTGTAATGATAAGTCCTGACGAAACCATCTTTTTATCGTTGTGTTATGACAAATATTTTTAAGGGGCGCTAAAACCGCCTTTCCCCAGGGCCGCTAACACCGAAAGCACGGCCCTGGCTAGAAGTCACCAATAATTTCAAGAATTAAAAAATTATCGTGAGGGGAAAAAAAAAAGAAAGAAAGAATGTGAATACTTTTTTTCCCTAATGTTATAGGTAAGAAAACAGTCATCCCTGACAGGGAAGTTAATTAAAATCTTTTGCCAGGGATATATTTTCACGAGCCGGGGAAATCCCCCGCCCCGTTAATTCGCGCTCTGGTTATTACACTGGCGTACACAGGATGAGGTGATGGGGTTGATAATCCCATCAACCCATCCTTGCGGTGCTATTTCGTATATATGAATATATAGAGTTGTAGCTCTGCAACCTCCCTCCACTTTATGAGCATTTTTCGTACTCTAATGAGTTGTTATATTCTCCTCACCTGTACTGTACAGGCTGTACATATACGTTATGGGAGTGCACAGTGAAATATAATTCAATATGGTTATGTACATATATATATCATCATCATCATCATCATATTCAACCATTATCTATCCACTGCTGGATGAAGGTCTCTCCAAATGCTTTCCACACAAGTCTATCCTGGGCCATTCGTTTCCACGTCACCCCAACCTCTTTTCTTATTTCATCCACCCATCTAGTTTGAGGACGTTTTCTAGGTCTTCGGTGGTCTCTTGGAATCCAGTTCAGAATTTCTGTTGTCCATCGTTGATCAGTTCTTCTTGCAATATGCCCAGCCCATCGCCATTTCAGCCCTTTTACTTTAACAATGATGTCCTCCACTCTAGTTTGCTCTCTCACCCAAGTGTTCCTTTTCCGATCTCTCCTAGTTATTCCAAGCATGCACCTCTCCATGCTCCTTTGTGTTGTCTGTAACTTTCGTATTGCTCCAACAGTTAGACTCCATGTCTCTGATCCATAAGAGAGGACTGGCAATACACACTGGTTGAAGACTTTTCTTTTTAGACATAAAGGCAATTTCCCCTTCAGGATAAAACTGTTTCTTCCAAATGCACTCCAGCCAAGTTTAATACGTCTGTTGAGTTCTTTCATAATGTTGCCATCCATTGAAATCAGCTGGCCAAGGTAAATATATGAATCAGCAATTTCTAGCTCAATGTTGTCAACTTGTATTTTTGTTTCCTCTACGAAATTATTGAACATGATCTTAGTTTTTTGTAGGTTCATCTTCAGTCCAACTTCTTTACTTCTAGTTGAAAGCTCCTGTACCATGTCTTGGAGTTCTGACGGGTTTCTTGAAAAAATAACAATGTCATCAGCAAACCGCAAATGATTTAAATATTCACCATTTATTTTTATTCCCTTGTTATTCCAATTTATCTGCTGAAAAATCATCTGTAAAGCTGAAGTAAAAAGTTTTGGAGAAATGGTATCTCCCTGCCTCACACCTTTACCAATTTTGATAGCTTCGGTATCTTTATGTAACCGAAATTTTGCACTTGCATTTTTATACACACGTTTCACCATGTCAATGTACACATCCTCGATGTCTGTTGATCTTAAAGAGTTGATGACTGCTGATGTTTTAATAGAGTCAAAGGCCTTCTCATAGTCAATAAATGCCACACACAATGGAAGTTCATATTCATGTGTTCTTTCAATTAATTCTCTTAATACTTGAATATGGTCCACTGTACTGAATCCACTTCGAAATCCAGCTTGTTCTCTTGGTTGAGCTGCATCTAATTTTTTCTGCAGGCGATGTGTTAGCACTTTTGTGAAGATTTTATAAATAGCAGGTAACAAGCTAATTGGTCGGTAATTTTTCAAATCCTCTTTATCACCTTTTTTATGCAAAAGAATTACTGTTGCAGAATCCCATTGGTTTGGTATGTTACCGCTGTTAAGACATTTGGTAAAGAATTTTGCAAGTATGTCTTCTACATATTCTCCAGCTTCTTTTAGGATATCTAATGTAATACCATCATCACCAGGGGCTCTTCCTTTCTTCATATTTTTTATTGCAAATGAAACTTCTTCTTTTAAGATTTTAGGAGCTGTTCCTTCGACTATTTCAGTGTCTTCGTTTAATCCACTGTTACTTTCATATAGTTTTTTGTAGAATTCTTCAACTCTTCTAAGTATTTCTTCCCTATTTCTTGTTACGGTGCCATCCTCTCCTTTTAATGCAATGATGTGTTTCTTCCCAACAGACAAACTTCCTTTAACAACCCTAAGGCTCTTGTTGCTTTCAATGGCCTTCCTTACTAACTCACAATTGAATTTTCTTATATCTTCTTTCATGTTTTTGCGCAAAGTTTTGCAAAGTTCTACATACTCGATCCTGCAACTGGTATTTTGATTGTCCACCTTCATAAGTCTTCGCCTTTTCATGAGTTGTTTCGTCTTCTCAGATAATTTGCTATTCTGCTTTTTACAGGTTACACCACCAATTTCCCCAGCAGTTTCAACTATTGTCTTAACAATGTTTTCATTTGCTTCTGAGATATCACTTTCATCAATAAGTCCTTCCAGTGCAGAAAAGCGATTTTTTAATTCCAACTTGAATGCCTCGGTATTTACTTTCAGTTTCATTAGATCCACCCTCTTACTTACTTGTTTCCTAATGAGCTTCTGTCGTTCTAATTTAGTATTTAAGTGCACTTTACATCTCACCATTCGATGATCACTTCCAGTATTAAATCTGTTCAGTATGCTGCAATCTTCAATAATTGATTTCTTGTTTGCCAGTATATAGTCAATTTCGCTGGTTCCTCCATTGGGGTGTTTCCATGTCCATTTTCTTTGTAGTTTCTTCTTAAAAAATGAATTCATGATGCTAAGATTTTCAGCTTCGGCAAATTCTATGAGTTGATCGCCACGTTCATTCCTTTCCCCGTATCCGTATTTACCAACCGATGTCTCTCCTTGTTCCTGTTGTCCAATTCTTGCATTAAAATCTCCCATGATGAGCTTGATGTGTTGTTTCCCCTTGGTATGTAGCTGTTTGATTTCTTCATAGAATTCCTCAACCTCCTCGTCGGTATGGCTTGATGTTGGTGCATATGCCTGTACTATCTGAAGTTGGTATCGCTGGGTTAGTTGAACAACGAGCCTCGCTGCTCGATCTGACGTGCTTTCGACTTCAAGAAGGTAGTCTTTAATTCTTTTGTTGATTAAGAAGCCAACACCACTTGTTCTTCCAGTTTCCGTTCCTCTATAATAAAACAAATGTCCACTTTTAAGTTCCACCAACTCTTCACCTTTTCTTCTAACTTCACTGAGTCCTACAATGTCCCATTTGATCTTGTCAAGTTCTTCTTCCAATTCCTGAAGTTTTGCTTCAGAAGCAAGGGATCGTCCATTATACGTAGCCAAGGTCAATAACAAACGGCAGCCTGGGCCATTCCAGTGATTCTTAGCACCCCCTGCTTT
The DNA here is from genome assembly GCA_006491805.2 of Dysdera silvatica. Taxonomy (NCBI): domain Eukaryota; kingdom Metazoa; phylum Arthropoda; class Arachnida; order Araneae; family Dysderidae; genus Dysdera; species Dysdera silvatica. The sequence goes on from QLNU02014802.1 coordinate 100,338,101, forward strand.
CATGCCACGCTGACCGCTGCCTTGATCAGGAGCACTCCAGCACCTGGAGACTAGGGGCCATGGTTTTTGGTGTATTAGCATATTGGAGGAATTAGCCATCATTTCACCACGCTGGCTAGACGGGTTGGTGAATTAGCCCTCCCCTTCCGCCTTTCCATCCGTGCAGCAAATATTAATTTGCTTCATCGATAGAAAGCCCGGCCCGCACCACTTGAAGGCGGAGTAGGACACTAGGTTACTGACCCTGTTGGTTCCACACATCGTCACATATGTTCAGCGTGTGGTCTCCTTCCAGTTAGATACCAGCAACTTTGTATACATGTATATATATATCATCATCATCATATTCAACCATTATCTATCCACTGCTGGATGAAGGTCTCTCCAAATGCTTTCCACACAAGTCTATCCTGAGCAATTCGCTTCCACGTCACCCCAACCTGTTTTCTTATTTCATCCACCCATCTAGTTTGAGGACGTTTTCTAGGTCTTCGGTGGTCTCTTGGAATCCAGTTCAGAATTTCTGTTGTCCATCGTTGATCAGTTCTTCTTGCAATATGCCCAGCCCATCGCCATTTCAGCCCTTTTACTTTAACAATGATGTCCTCCACTCTAGTTTGCTCTCTCACCCAAGTGTTCCTTTTTCGATCTCTCCTAGTTATTCCAAGCATGCACCTCTCCATGCTCCTTTGCGTTGTCTGTAACTTTCGTATTGCTCCAACTGTTAGACTCCATGTCTCTGATCCATAAGAGAGGACTGGCAATACACACTGGTTGAAGACCTTTCTTTTTAGACACAAAGGCAATTTCCCCTTCAGGATAAAACTGTTTCTTCCAAATGCACTCCAGCCAAGTTTAATACGTCTGTTGAGTTCTTTCATAATGTTGCCATCCATTGAAATCAGCTGGCCAAGGTAAATATATGAATCAGCAATTTCTAGCTCAATGTTGTCAACTTGTATTTTTGTTTCCTCTACGAAATTATTGAACATGATCTTAGTTTTTTGTAGGTTCATCTTGAGTCCAACTTCTTTACTTCTAGTTGAGAGCTCCTGTACCATGTCTTGGAGTTCTGATGGGTTCGTTGAAAAAATAACAATGTCATCAGCAAACCGCAAATGATTTAAATATTCACCATTTATTTTTATTCCCCTGTTATTCCAATTTATTTGATGAAAAATCATCTGTAAAGCTGAAGTAAAAAGTTTTGGAGAAATGGTATCTCCCTGCCTCACACCTTTACCAATTTTAATAGTTTTGGTATCTTTATGTAACCGAAATTTTGCACTTGCATTTTTATACACACATTTCACCATGTCAATGTACACATCCTCGATGTCTGCTGATCTTAAAGAGTTGATGACTGCTGACGTTTTAATAGAGTCAAAGGCTTTCTCATAGTCAATAAATGCCACACATAATGGAAGTTCATATTCATGTGTTCTTTCAATTAATTCTCTTAATACTTGAATATGGTCCACTGTACTGAATCCACTTCGAAATCCAGCTTGCTCTC